>VWZY01011869.1:435076-470691 GCA_013399075.1 Chloroceryle aenea | reverse complement strand
GGGGTGCGAGGGCACCAGTGCTGTCTCCAGCCGCTCCCGTGGCACGTTAAGACGCGTGCTGGGCTGCGTTCCACTCTCGGGCCCCAGGGCGGAGTTGTGCTGGTACGTTTGAAGCCTGTTGTGAATTGACACCTAGTTTAGAAACAGCCAAAGAAGCATTAAATGTTACAAGACTTTTCCCATCTGCTGCTACTGGCTGCCCTGAACTCCCGCCACCGCTTGGCCTCACGTGCATTAAACCCAGCTCAGGAAAACAGGACAGGCACAACCCCCGGCTGAATAACCCCCCCAGTAGCCCCAGCATCCCCATCTAGGCCTAAGTGCCCCTGTCCTTTCCATCACGTCAAAGGCAGCAGGGCTGGCATTCCCAGATGCAGTGCAACTTTGATTATCCAAATGGCACAGGGAACGCAAATCAGCTCTAGGAATAGAGGCATCCCTGAATTCTCATGGAAAAGAGCAGACCTCGGAGGTCATGCCCTTGTCCCCCCCAGCAAAAAAAAAAGGAGAGGGGTCCAGAGACAGCGAGGTTTCACATGGTCGAGGCTGTACATTTCAGCAAAATGATGGTAGCTGAATCTGAGAGAGACAGAGAGACTCAAGCCTTTCCCAGCTCCCTGCCTTTTGGAGTAGGAAGGTACACCACATGACTGGCTAATCTGTTTGCAAAGGAAAAAGCAGAAATCCGACATACTCTAGCAAAAAGGCAGCTCCCTCTGATCCATTTGATGGTTTGTCAGTGAAAGGAAATGATTTTCGAAAAAAAAGGAAAAAAAAAAGACAGAAAAAATGCCCATCTAGCTCATACAATGATAAAAGAAATTCATGATGAAATGGCAGCAGATTAGATAATCTCAAAGAAATGGAAATGCTCCTCTGCTGGCAGAGTGTTACTTGTGCAGCTGAAGGGGGGAAGGGAAGCAGGAGGTCATCAGGGTCCCTGCAGAGAGATGCTGATAATGGAGTCAAATAAAGGAGCTCGCTGAATCCAGTTTGAAAAGGAAGAGCTGGCCTGGCCTGGAGGTCCCTAGGGGCAAGCAGAGCAGGAAAACGGTGCTTCCCGAATGGTGGAGGAAGTTATAGCTCCTCCTGGCAAGGACACGGGCTGGTGCAGACCCCAAAGTCACCAGCTCAAAACTGAATGTCAGTCAAGTGACAAACCCTGGGTAGGAAACAAGTGCTTGCAGGTTGGAGTGGCACTTCCATCTTAGGCAGGGCTATGGACGGGCAGTTGGGGGTGTGCTGGTGGTCTGGCATGTTGGGCAGCAGTGCCAGCAACTGGGAAAGAGAATCTGTGGAGTGGCCAAGCTTCCCACCATGCTGCAACAAGGATGAGTTCTCTGTCCCTACTCGGGCGTGGAGGCTGCTCAGACTCAGTGCACAGCAGGACCTAATGCTGTGCCAGTATTTATTCAGGCAGTGGAACGTCCCATAGGAAAAACTGGTTGCTGGCCCATGAGGTGCTAATGACATTAGGATACATGGAAGCTGTTCTCCACGAGGAAACACTCCTCCCAACAGGAAGAGGAAACTGGCTGGGAGAGGCACCTTCCCTGGGAAGGGGGTGTCTGCAGGGAAATGGGGTACTCTTCAGAGAGAAGCAGCAGCACCCACTCCCCACAGAGAAGCTGAACTCTTCAAGCAAATATACTATGACAAGAGGGCAAGAACTACCCTGGAAAAGGGCAGATTCAGGACAATGGAGATATTCCAGAGAGGGAGAGAGGAGGAAGTAGTAGAGAAGATTTTCAGCGTGAAGATCGCATTTTCCCGTTTCCTCACAGGCAGTGGGAGTATGGGTGTCTGTGAAGAAGCAGGCAACCCACAGGATGCTAGACATCCCTGCAAAGACAGATGTACAGAGGACAGCCAAGCTCCCTACCTAGGAAGGTGAAGCTCTAGGGAAAGTCTGGTATACAAAGGCCATGCTTAATCCCCTTCGAGGGGGGGATGGAGAGCCAGAGCTGCAGAGATTGTGCAGGAAAGCTGGGCTGCGGGGGATTTGCATGTGATGCTGCATGGAGTTAGCATGTCAAAGGAATTCTTTAGTGGGGTTCTCCATCTCCCCATAAGCAGTGGGGTGAGTTAGTCTACAGCGTTTGGGAGCTTGGTCCATGAGGGATGTTACAGTTATAAAAACGGATTGAAAATGCTTTGAAGTTTAGTTTGGATTTGAAAGTTGTATTACCCGTCCTAGCAGTAACTTTTAATTGTATCTCTGGAAATTGGTAAAATTGTCAGTCTGGCTGGGGAGGCATTGATTAAAACCTGAGAAAAGAAACAACAGAGAATGTGAGAAGAGCTGAAGTGAGAGAGAATTACTTACCTCAGCTGCTCTGCACTCTACTTACCTCCACTGTGCTGTCCGAGACCTTCTCCCCCAAATCCTTCTTGCCTTTGAAATAAAACAAAAGATCTCACTCATGAGGTCTGTACCTCTAGTCAAGAGCTGGCCCTCACCCTGTGGACTGGAAAGATAAAGGGAGAGGCACAGGGCCAAAAAAGACTTCTGACTGCAAGAACAAACCCAGACCTTGCAACCTGGTAGACACTTAGTGGGGCTAAGCAGCCCCTTTGGTGTCCTATCCTTAGGTCCTGATCTCAGTGCCATTCTAGTGAGTCAGTAGCCATCTGGGTCTGCACTTCACCTTTGCTGGCATGCAAGCCAAGGCATGACTGGAGACAAAGCCTTTAATGCAAAGAGGCTTGTCCAGAGTGCTGGCGAAGAGGCTGGAGGAAATTAAGAGTGCAGTTTTCATGTTGCACCAGTTCAGGGAAGAAAAGGCAGGCCAGGTTTTCCAGCAGTTACCTGTGCTCCATCAGTAACGCCTCTGTGCTAGGTGTTAGGGGTGGGTAGTGAGACTTTAATGCCTTTTCTAGGGTATTTGATCAAGGAGGATGTTCTCGTGTCTCCAGTATTTGCCCAAGGCTAAAGGACACGCGACTGAACATTTCCTTTTGCAGTTATTCTCACAGGAATTCATGAGAACACGTTTGCAAAGGCAGCACCGCTTGACCAAGAGAAGCTGGGTGTTCTCTAACCTGTTGGAGAGCCTTGCTTAGACTGCAGCTCCATCTGGGCTCCGTTGGTCCTTAATGAGAGAGCCTTTGCCCCTTGCTGTTTCTCCAGTTCCCCTGTAAGACAGACATACTGAAGTGAATGAGGAAAGGGATGGAGGGAAAGACACGAGCACACTGAATGAGCAGTATGGGAAGTCAGCAAGGAGAATTAATGCAAGGAAATGACAAAAGAGTGCCAAGAAGGCAGGGTGAGAGGAACAGCCAAGAAAAAAACTAGAAGCTGGAGAAGACTTGTCATAAGGAGGAACCTTCATATCCCCACTTGACCTGTGACTGACCTGCACTTCCACAGAATAAGTTATTGCTGCACAGGAGGGGACCACTGCTGCTGAGCTTCTTTGGCTCAGCAGTTTGTACATGGAAAGGCTTTCAAAGGCTACAGAGGCATCGAATCACAGAATCACAGAATCATTAAGGTTGGAAAAGACCCCTAAGACCAAGTCCAACTGTCTACCCAACATTATCATGACCCCTAAACCACGTCCTGGACTGCCACATCTACACGCATTTTGAACACCTCCAGGGATGGTGACTCAACCCCCTCCCTGGGCAGCCTGTTCCAAGGCCTCACCATTCTTTCAGTATAGAAATTTTTTCCCTNAGTGCAGGACCCAGCACTTGGCCTTGTTAAACCTCATCCCACTGACCTCAGTCCATCTCTCCAGCCTGTCCAGACCCCTCTGCAGAGCCTCCTGCCCTCCAGCAGATCCACACTCCCACCCAATTAGGTGTCATCTGCAAACTTACTGAGGGCACTCGATCCCCTCATCCAAATCATTGATAAAGACATTAAACAGGACTGGCCCCAGCACTGGGCCCTGGGGGACACCACTTGTGACCAGTTGCGAACTGGGTTTAACTCCATTCACCACCACTCTCTGGCCATCCAGCCAGTTTCTAACCCAGTGAAGAGTCCACCTGTCCAAGCCATGAGCCGCCAGCTTCTCCAGCAGAATGCTGTGGGGGAAGGTGTCAAAGGCCCTACTGAAGTCCAGGTGACACATCCACCTCTCATCCCTCATCCCCTAGGTGGGTCACCTGGCCATGGAGGACCCAGTTCAGACTGCCTGTCCCCTAGACATTCCTGGAGTGAAGGATAACTCTGCTAAGGCTACCAGACCTGTACTTCCCAGCTATCTACAGGTCATATTTGCATAGCTGAAGGAGCACAGGATGGAGAACAGTCTTCTGGGCCTAACAGTCTAAGCTGCACTATTTCAGGCCACTGTATCACACCCCCTCTTTCGTAAGCATCAGCAGTTATGTTCTTCCATTCTCCTGCTGGTGGGTGGTCACAGAGCCTGATGCTTTGTCACCCTCTCAGCAAACACAAGAATAATCTTGTGCAGACTTGTGCCACTCATCCTCTTTCCCCCTGTTCCTGGAGAACTCATTTCCCTCACCCTTTCTCCCTTGGAGAGACACGCAGTGGGATGGCATTGGAGTGTGAATTGTATGAGAGGCCCTTACATTCAATCCGTATCTGCTCCAGCTCTGTCACTTCTGCTATTGACTCTTTCAGGTCTTCCACGAACTTCTGCATCTCCTCAGCGCCTAGAGCACAGAAGTGTAGCACCTGTTTCTTCTCTGAGCCCGAAACTGGAGTCACCAGTGTAATGCCGTGGGGGTAATCTGTGAAGAAGATGTGTCAACAGAATACAGAGGCATTAGGCATTTTTGCTGGAGTAGGTGGCTGCTTTGGTCTCTCTGCAGGTCAGAGGGGTTCCAACATGAGTCCAAAGGAATGGCACACCTAGAGTTTGTCACCACCCTGCAAGCTGTGGGAATCTTGTCACCAAGACTGCAAGCTGTGTTGCAGCCCTCCAAGGGAACAGAATGGCCAAGCTGCAGCTGCAAGGCAACTGCCACCAGCACCACGGCACTGCCAAAACTGGTAAACTCTAGCTCTCAGTTACACATAGTGCTACGCTGGCACTGGAACCTGAGCACAGAGGTAGGAGTGTAAAGTCCTTTTCAATCCATGAAGGAGTAAACAGCATATATAGGAGGTCAAAGACACTTCTTCTCCCATGGGAGATGCAGCAGTAGAGGTTGGCTCCTGGAGTCAAAGCAGAAGAGCCATTAACATCCAGAGTGGTGGGACTTCTCCCCTGTCTCACCTTCCATCAGCAGACAACGTGGCAGGGCTGTTAGCACAGCATGGGTGGGGACCTGATTGTACTGTGCAGGGAGAACGGGAAGGACGTGGGTTTGTAGGTCTCTGCTTGGTACTCCCCAACAGGTAAAACACACAATGTAATCACTTGACCACAGAGTCAAAAATACCCCAGCAACAGGCTTTATGTTTCAAAGATCAGGTTGGGTGCAGGGAGGTGGTGGCTGGAGATTCAGCCAACAGAAGCAGGAGAGGGAGAGTGTGCAGAGAACTTGCCATGCTTGTGACTGGTCTTCCTCTACCCTTTGTTCAGTAGCCAGTGGTTTCAATCCCTTTTCTCTTTCCCTCTCACCTTTCTCTACATTTAATTCCTCTCTTCCTACTTTCTCTTCTCCACTCTCCTGCATCTGCCTGCTTTTCCCACCCTCTTCCTTTCCTACTCTTTACCAAACAAGTCAAAGAACCAGCCTGCTGTCTGCTATCAGCCCTCAGCTATCCCTGTTTGTGTCTCAGGCCCCTTTTCCCACTCTGTGACTGTCTCATCTGTTCACATCACAAACTCTTCAGAACATCTGTTTTTCTGTCTCTGTAGGGGATACACAACAGGATGCCTTTGCCAGAAGATCCCTGGGCTTTCTCAGCATAGTCACGATAGCCCCGAAAGCTGATCCCAGCTCTGCTGGCACCTCCTGGGGATGCTCGGCTACGAATGACTCTTTTGTATGTACAGGGATGTGAAATCCTCTGCATGCTGCAGAAGGTAGGGTACCAGCAGGGTAGGAGAAGGATGTGTAAAACTCAGTATAGCCTCCGTGCTGCTGCAGTCCTCCTTCCTTCCAGCATGTTCTGCAGGTGCTCACAAAGTGTGCTTGCCCAGGACTGCTGTGCAGCCCCTCTGCCAGTGCCAGCAGGAAGCCTGCTTGTTTCTGGAACTCCTCCACTGCACAACCAGCCTCAGTCATGACACATCATGGCTCTATTCCCAGACCATCAAGGTCAGGCTGACTAGGGCTGGCCTCTTGCCATCTTTGGTGGGTGCTGTTCCAAGGGTTCCACTTCTGTCTCGGGAAACTTTCAGTGCAGCACAGCAGGGGATGGTGCGAGGAGGCGGCGGCAGCGCCTGAGCTTTTACCAGTGTCAGAGGTAGAGGTGGGAGTTGTGACTTTGGGCATGAAGGGAGAGGGGCTAAAGCTGGCAGCAGCAGTTATAGCAGAATGGTTCTCCACCTACACTTGGCTCCTGAGAGCTCAGTGAGCTATATTTGGGGATCAATTCTCTCATTTCTCCCCACTAGTGCTCTCCCTGACACCGTGACAAGCCAGATCCTTCAATAAACTCAAGTTCATCTCTTCTGCAGGTGTTCAGACCTAGTGAGAGGTACCAAGAGCCTCTTTTCACCACACTGTACCTGCACGGTGATCTCCTCAGTTTTCTCCCCTCTGCTTTTAACCCTGATGGGATCACTCTTCTGATGCAAACTCACACTAGGTGACTCAGCCCCTCCCTTCTTCTCCCTTTCCATGCCAAACCTCTCCACATAAACAAGAAGCAGTGGACTTACACTCATTCTCAAAGAGATGGAACTGCATCCCTAGCAGGCCAACGGACTTGCAAAAGGTGTATGTTGAGGAGCTCTTCTTCTTGGGGCAAAGCTTGAGGATCTGTTGGAGGGAGAGATGCACCATTGGGCAGGGTCCTGGGGAACAGTGAGGCAAGAACAATGCAAACGGCTCAAAGCTAAAAAGCTTTTTGCAAGCTCTGTTAATCCTGCACAGGAGTCATACCTGGTGACTTCCCTCTTGGAAGAGACCTTACTTCCAACACCCCTGCCATGGGTGGGGACACCTCCCACACCTCCCTAAATGTATATATAGTATATACATTTAGGGCTCCAGTAAGTAATATCTACTCTCCTAGAACCTTTGCAATATTAGAAGGCAGTGGTTTTAAAGTGCCTGGCAGGAAAGATTTAAAGTGCATGGGAGGGCTCTGTCTACTATAGCACAAACAGACAAAGAAATGAACCTCCCTTTCATGCAGTGAACCTCCCTGCTGGCAAAGGCAGGAGAGAAAGGAATGACACTGCTCGGATGGCTGTGGGATGTGACAATTTGTTTTTTCAAGGGTTAGAGGAGCTTTAGATTTGGTAGGTTTTTAACAGTGAAGGACACAAACCTGTATCTTAAAATGTTGATGGACCAGGAGATAGTCTGTCCTTAGGATGGGGCGGAAAATGGATGTTGTGGACTGGCTTTGGATTTCTTTATAGAAACAAGGGCAAGTTTTATCACTGCAGCACCTAATTGGCAGAGCAAGACTCACCACCAGCAGGTCATTGAAGAGAAAAACTTCCCTCTGGTGAGCTGCCTGCTTCTGCACTTTGTTCACATCAGTCACTTCGTACAGGCGGCTGCAGCAGACCAGCCGGCGATGGGGCACGGACAGAACCTGCACAAGACCCACAGAAGCATGCAGAGGCTGAGGGAAGTGCCACTGCACATCTCCCTCACCCTCAGCCTGCTCAACCCTGCCCACAGTGATAGCAGCTCGAGCCAGTTCTGCCCTCTCAAATCATCTCCTCTCCACCACTCTTCCTGCTGGTGCAATTGCAGAGAGAGCTACGACTTTGTGATCTGGTTAAATCAGAGGAGTGGGACAGGCTGTAGGCAGCCTTCTTGCTCACACATCTTCTCTTCATGCACCTTGGGCTCCCAATCACTGCACGGTGACTGCTCAGCCTCTCCCACCCCACTGGACATCCGCTGGTATCCTGGGCTTTGAGAAATGATCCTGCTCATCTGGAGTAAACAGTGCGGATGCTTTTGCACTGTGGAGCAGTTACTGCTGTCTCTGCAGCTGGTGGCCTCTGAACCCCAGCAACCCTTAGGAAAATTGTTTTCTAGCACTTCACTTTCTGCTTCCTACACCCTCACCGGGCCTGGAAGTTTGAAACACTGCAGAGCTATCCCTGGAACATTGGCAGGCAGGACCTGCACTGGCTGGCAATGAGATCCTTGGGCAAACAATTGCTGCACTAGATACTGTAAACTCTGGCTACAGACACCCCCCAAAATTAGGAAAGAATGAGACAGCAAGGAAGAAATTGTTTGGAGAAAAGGGAGTGAACTCATCAAGGCAAGCAAGGAAAGTATTCCAGAAAAGGAGTAGGGATGTAGAGGAAAAAGGCAGAGAAGAGGGCAGTGGGGGTGCCAGTGGGGTTATGAGAGCTCACCGTTTTCATTCCAACTATGGATTTCTCCACTTTGGTGACATAAGTCACATGGTCCTCATTGGACTTTAGCTCTTTCTGCTGGATCCTCTCGTAGATCCCCACAACCAGCTCCCGTGGGATGTCAGCACCGTCGTCCACCCCTGCCACACACAGAAAATGTTGGGTAGGCTAGGCAGAAAGAAAAGGAAAGGGAAGAACTGGTGGCCCCTGACAGGGAGCTACTGCCTCTGTACTGTGCAGTGCTGGGAATGCTGGAGGGAAAGAGCAATAGTTCACTTTAGGCTGTCTTCTTTCTTGCTCTAACACACCTAGTCCACCAGCAGGAGAGACTGGCATCTCTAAGGCCAATGCAGAAGATTTCATTATTCCACTGCTCTGCATGGTGGCTGCTTTCCATGTGTTCCCTAAGGCTTTATAGCCACATTTTCACATTCATCTGTCTCGGGCCACTCAGCAGCAACCCCTGCATTGATTTCATATCATCAGAGTGCTAGATGTGGAGGAGACCCACGATGGGATTCAGCTCCTCCTGCCAGTTCAAGCATCAGCTCTCCTGTTTGCTTGGTGGACTCCATCATTTCACTTGTGATCTTCTCCTAGGAGTAAAACTTTCCTGTTACTCTTGTTGATCTCTTTGTCTTGGCCCTGTCCCTTTCCTCTTTTATATCCCCTTAGGTAAGTCTCCAGGTCTTGCTGTCTGACCAGCCTGAAGAGGATGACAAAGGGAATGTCAAACTGGGGTAGGTGTGTGAGGCTGAGATGCTTTCTGAGCAGCAGTCAGGACAAAGAAACAAGTCAAAGTAACCCACAACAGTTCAAAATCTAGATGGGGATTTACACTGGAAAAACTTTGAGGGAGCTTCATCTGACTTGATGTGCAGTAAAAGACACTTGGAAGATGGCTGACCTAGGATGACTTAGGAGTGAACGTGGCTGGAAAATTAGACAAGAATTTGTCTAGACATGATGTCAAAAAGGCCAAACAATACTAAGTTGCATTAGTAGATCTGAAAATAAGGAGGAGGCAGTGGCTCTATATAGGAGTGTGTTGTGACCACATCTGAAAAAGTGCTTTTAGCAGCCTATTACCAAGATGGGAAGCACTGACCTTCAAAACCAGAACAAAATACATTTGGGGAATTGATGTATCCAAAACTGCAAGGAGGTAATGTATGCATGAACTCTGTCACACCTATGGTTACTACTAGAAGTAATTGCAAGCAATTAAGAAGGGGAAGATTTAGCCTGAATAGAAAGAAAATGTGTTCACGTATTCAAAGCAGAAAGGAGGGAAAGGGCTTGCTTAGGACAATCCAGCAGGGCCTAAGAAGGATGGAGCTGAACAAGACAGCCCCACTAGGTTTTTGCTGCCTTTACCTAGGCAGAATTTAGAGCAGCAAGAGGGAAAAAAGAAATACAATCAAGGCATGATCCTCACTCACCTCTCAGATTGCGAATGAAGTCCTCCAGCATCATCTTCCTGTCAGGCTTGATGTTGGGGCTGTACATGTCCGTATTGAGAAGGATGATTGCAAAGGCCAAGATGAAGATGGTGTCCGGGTTGTGAAACTGCTGGACCACATCTGGGTTACACATGCAGTACCTCTGGCTGCAGCAGGAGGGATGCACACACTTAACACGGAACACGGGAGTCCTCTGCTCCAGGGTGGCAATGCCTTCATCACAAGTGGATCAAATTCCTCCTTTCACTCAACTTCTCACACAAATGAGAGTGAACTGACTGATCTCTGAAGGCAAAATTACCCACCAGTGTCTGAAGTAGGCCACTGAAACCTTGGCCCTCTTGTCCTCAGGAACCACATGAGTAAGAGAGACTAGAGAGGACTACCCAGGCTGGTGTCACTATGTAAGGATAATATAGGAGGAATCTACTCCAGCCTGCCTTGCTAGGGACATAGCACTCCTCTGGATGTGCCAAAGGAGGAACCCAGCACCCCTACAAGCCCCAGTGCTGCACTTCCCCTGAGTCACCAATGAACAGGGAATCCCTTGGTGGCAGACATATCAGGACTGGCCTCACTCTGGCCCTTGGTGCCCTTCATGAAGCTCTACATCTGACAAGGACGTGGCTCTGCCACAGCAGTGGCATCCATGCTTCAGAAGCCCCTCCATGATCACCTTTTTGGGGAAGGAGGTCACTTTTGGGCTGCTGTATGTTGTCTGCCTTGGGTGTGCTCTCTGCTTCCACCCGGTTGCAGGGCTGGGGTTACAGGGCTGGTTCTCTTACCTGAAAGCCTCAATCAGCCTCTCAACCTTCTGTGCCTCCCCCTGCACACGGATGTGGGCCTGGAATTTCCGAAGGGCTTCATCCAGCTCCATGCCTGAGAAGTCCATCTCGTCCACCACACAGCTGTGAGAAGGGGGACACAGGCTTCAGCAGCACCTCCAGGCACGGAGGACACCAGGGAAGCTCCTTCACTGTGGTGCCAAGGCTCAGTGCCCCAGGGAAATACCATGGGAGAGGCCCTGAGACATCACTACAGCTGCCCAGATCATACGGAACATGGGCAGGAATTCCAGACGGGGGATTCCTGCACTGTACAGCAGGTGAGCAATTCTGGTGCCTAACCACATATATATCTCTATCTCCCCATGTTTGTATATACACCCTGAGGGATATAGATCTTATCATACCATAGACAGCACATATATTGACATATACACATGCAGAGAAAGTATAGATATATATGTACTGATATTTACCTGTACCTATATCCAGAGATCTGTATTGTCACAGATAGACACTTATATCAATGCCAATATCAATATAGATATAGACCCATCTATTTCTGCCTTTCCTGTCACCTGGTAATCCTGCACACCCTCCCCATTCCCCCTCCCTCACAGCACATGCACTTGTTCACTTACCCATCCTCCTCTTATCCCTCCCCATTGGGCTGTTCCTGCACTTGTCCTCTCCCCACCCTCCAGGATACACCTGCCTTTGTGTCCCATACCTTCTCCACTCCCATGAACCACTGCAGCAACCTTTGCTGTTGTCTTTAAAGACCAGAGGCAGCTCAGAGCAAGCAGGACCACTGCAGCTGGTAACAGCAAGCCCGGTACCACTGCCCGTGTCATCAAACACCAGGAGTTCCCAACAATTCATTCTGTCCAAACCCTTATTAATTTTATACAATTCTATTCATTCCAGGCAGCTGTTTCCATTTCCACCAGACCTCCGTGCCATGCTTCCCTGTCATCTGCTGGAAAACCTTCACCCCATGCACCTGGTATTGCATTTGCTCTCGCAGCGATGCACTGCGCGCTGGGAAGTCATAGACGATGTAGGTACCCAAAGAAGGGGATGCCATCTCTCATTCCCCACTAAAATTCTCTCATTCCCCACTTATAAAAGTCCTCCTGTTATTCTCCCTGACTTAATTCTGTAGTTCTTGCTGTCTGTGTTAGTCAAATAATCTAGTTGTTCTTACTTGTGCTACGTGATATTGTAATGACAATGCCTTCCCCATATGGCTTCAGCACATTTTGTTAGCATCCTTTAGCATCCAGGTCATTACTGCAAGCATTAATCAAAGCACTAGCCTCAAAAACCTCTCCTCATGACCTCCCTCAGGCCCAGCTTCCCATTTCAGCAGAGCATGTAGGCACTAATGTCTGCATCAGCCAGTTCTCTCCTCCATTTATGGTTCCTCTGCTAATTTCTCTCTCTTCTACTCCCAGACAACAATTTCTCACCTCAGTTGCTTTGCTGAAGTCTAGAATTACCTTCTGCATATCCCTTGTCTAGAAAACAGGTTATTTTAACAAAGACAGACACTGAATTAACCTACTGTCCACTGGCTCTGGTATGTCCCATTTACCTTCCTGACTGCCCTGATTCTTTCCCGTAAATATATTCTCAAACCTGACATTCTATCTGACAGACCAAGAAATTCACAGGTGTCAAAATCCCATTTTCTTTAAGCCTTTCTCAACTATAAAGTTACCAATTTACCAATCTTCAGTCATATGGCACTGCCTTGACAGTACAAGTGTATCAGAAATTCAAGGTTTTCATATTTTCTGCTTCTATGTGTCTTGGATGCTGATTCTACCTCCCCTTCCCCCCCTCATCCTGCGTTCTGTGTTTTCTTTCTCATGTTATAAATGATAAACTGACCCAAAATTTAAGGTTAGGAGGAAATTTTCCCTAAGACCAGTTTTCTAGGAGTGGTGGTACAAAAAAAATAAAGGGGGAGGGGGTTAGCTCCCTTCCAGATCCTTCCATTTCCTAGAATTATCTGGAAACTTTACCAAGCAGCCTTCTGCTAATAGAGGGCTGTGCTTGCATCAGTTTTTTCTTCTTGCTTTCTGAGATAAACTGGAGATGTGTCTGATGGTCTTTTCTATAGCACTGCAGTTTGCTGGAGGCTGTGGGGAAGGGTTATGTGAATGTCATGTGCATCCTTGCTAGAATAATAATCTATTGCATGATGTCTCAAAAGGGTGAGGGATGGGGTTCAAATGCTCTGAGATGTCTCTCCACTCTTCCATTCCTCTATTGATTCAAGAGCTGGCATTGCTTAACGAGTGTGGCAGCCACAGAGCAACCTACCAAGAGGTCTTAGAGTGTTCAGGATCTCCTAAGGTTGGAGTCATTACAACCTCAGCTAGGAAACATGAAATCTTTCCCTGAACAAACTCCATATAGTCAAAATATAGGAACAAGTGGTGAGGAGCAAGGGCAGAGAATCAATGGGGCTGCCCTCACAGGAAATCTCCAGTGAAATCTTTTTTTCCCTTTCCAAGAGGTGGACTGCAGAAGCAGTCACAAATGATTTCTGGCAACAGCAAAAACTTCCTCCACTGCCTCTTTGTCATTTTTATTTTTCTCATACTTATACTCCCATGTCCCTTGGGTTAACATCAAGGCATTCTGCTTCTTTGAATTTATCTTTGATAGTAAGGAAAGTTTTTCTCCGGTTAGTCATCACTGTGCTCACAGCTGCAGCCACCTCTGCAGTTGGACTTTCATTATTATTTTTTAATCATTTCCAGGGTGTGATGTTTCTCAGCATTGACCCCAGTGATTTTGCTGTTACTGTCTGCTTCCAGACGTGTGAAAGCAGCGTCCTTGCACACACCAGTGAGACCTGCTGAGGTCACCCTAGTAACCCCAACCCACCAGCATTAAATCATCTCTCTTTCGCTCCCTCTGTCATTAATCAATCCTTCCCCCCTCACACAGGCTGCTCTAGCACATTCTCCTCTTTGTGTACGAATCTCAGATAATAAAGTCAGTGCCCTTGATACAGAAAGCATCAAGTCTTTATTAGGGCAAGTAGGACAGGGCAGCTGTTTATAGCTCTTTCAAACTCAGACAGGCATTGCTGTCTGAGTCATGCTCAGCTTCTCCGTTGAGAGTTTTGTTCATGGGCTGACAGATGCAGGTTTACTTGGTAAATTCCAAAGAACTCTTGGGAATCCCTCCCATTTGTCCCTCTGCCCCAGTGAGGGTGCCCCTTGTCCTGCTTCCTGAGAAAAATTGACCAGGTGGCAAGAACAGGTGAAGAAGAAAGTTTGACTCAAGCAAAGTCAGCCTGAGCTTCCATCTGATTT
Source organism: Chloroceryle aenea (assembly GCA_013399075.1). Classification (NCBI taxonomy): domain Eukaryota; kingdom Metazoa; phylum Chordata; class Aves; order Coraciiformes; family Cerylidae; genus Chloroceryle; species Chloroceryle aenea. The sequence continues at coordinate 456,679 of VWZY01011869.1, read as the reverse complement.
ATCTAGCAAAGCCTGTGCCAAAAGCCTGAGGAATAGCTCCTAGTGGAGCCATCACGTACGCTGATACTTTCTCTGCTGGACAGACAGAAAGAATGGTGGATTGTAGTTGTCTGATTTTTTTTTTTGTGAGCCAATTTGATGCAGCAAAGTCCATTCAATAAGCCAAAGAGCCTTGTGCTGCCACGTTCCTGCTCCTCTTCTAGGTGGCTACAACTTTGGCTGCCTTGCCTGACCTTGAATTCCTGTAGAGACTCTTGTTAACTTCCCAAAAGCACTGTGGTGCCTATGTCAGAGCTCCCATGAAATGCAACACAGCTTTCTTTGTCAAACCAGAGCGAGGAGACCTTTTCTTTCCAAGGTAGAGACCCTGGAAGCTGACCCAGGATATCTTGGTGAGCGTACATTGATCTCACCAGCCTTCAGAGCTGCAGTGCAAAAGGCAGTGTAACCAACCTGCACAAGGGGGTGGCTCTCTCCAGAACTGGATTTACAATGAGAGGATGGCTTTCTGCACCCAAGGAATAAACCAGCAGCTTATGTGCATGTGCCAAAACAAGCACGGGGGCAGAGTAATCACCTTATAAAATCTCCTCCTGATTCAACTCCTTCAGCCCCATAGATTTGCAACAAGCCCCGTTAATTGAGCTCACAGTGCATCCAGAGATGCATTTAGCCCACTCCTCGCAGGGATGGGACTTTGGATGTTTGGATCATGTTGCTGAAGTGAGCAAAAGTGCTCACTGCCTCAAAAACAGAGTGGTGGAGTTTGAGAGCTCTTGTGCCCCCTGTATACACAGGGGAGCTTGGTCTGTCCTGAGATGCTTGGCAGACAGGCACCTCACAACTGCAGAGGATTGCCCACCAAGTGCCAGGACCAAAGGGTGGGTTCCTAGTTGGATCATTCTGCTCAGCTATTACCTCTGTGGTAGCTGTACTGCCTCCTAGGTGGCAGGCCACGTCCCCCCAGAAGGGGATGGACACAGTGGCATCAGAGCTGTAAGGATTTAGCACAGGGCTATGCAAAAAGCCTTGTGGTGAAAGGGTTCAGTGAAGGCAGAAAGCAGCTGTATCGTGTGGGGCTGGGATCTGCTCGCCCAAGCGTAATGACCTATTTTCCAGCTTTTCCACTCAGGTGACAATGCAGCAGGAGATGGGCTGCAACTAAAAGCGTCTGTAATGAACCTGCAGCCCACGCTCGGGGAGGGAGCAAGGGGGAGAGGCAGCCAGGTGGAAAGTTATAAACCACAAGGCACAAAGATACTAATAAAACCCACCCCTCTTCTCAGCCTCCCTAACCCTACAAGCTTTCCAAACATGAACTGAGCTTAGGGTGGACTGCAGAGGAAGAGCTCAGCTCCCTAGTAGCTGGCTGCCCTGCACATGTGAATCAAGGCTCACAGAAAGGTGAGCAGGACTCACTGCTTCCTTGCACCAGCAGGCACATGTGTGTGTCCCAGTCCTGCCCTCCATGCCCTCCTTTTGCAAGGAAAGTCTCTACAATGGAGACAATGGCCCACATCAGTCTTCCCTTTCTGGGGGATGCTGTATTACACACATTACCTCTTTCTTTCTGGGGCTGTCATCCTACTTACCCTGACAGGGATACTGGTAGCCCATATGGCTATTCATTTGGCACCCACTTCTTCCCAAGCAAGAAATTGCCTAGTGCACCACACCTTGTACCAGAGGTGCCTCACAAGGTGGACAGCTGTTCCCACTCAAGGCACGCTGGCCGTGCATGGGAGAGTTCTGCCCAGACTTCATCTTCCCCTCCAAGGGACACTGGGAACCCTTGTCCCTTGTGGGGGACACTGGTCCCTGGGCACATAGGCAGGTTTGAGCTGCACCTTCAACCTTTGCAAGTCTGGCATGGGAAAGCTGCTCTTGTTCTTGATCTGTGCCACAGCTCTGCTTGGTGCCTGACATGTTCTTCCTTCCGTCCTGTTTCCATCACATCATTTTGCTCCACGTTTTCCATCACATCTATTGCTCACCAGCACGAGCTGCAGCACTGTGCTGCTCAAACCTTCCTGTAATGCAAGTCTTTAATTGGTCCTCTGTAATGTCACCAGTGGGAAGGGGAAAGAGGCTACTTTGGGCCAACCTGTCAAGTTCACTACACCGACCCAGGAGGAATCTAACACTTCTTTGAGACACAGCCTCTTGCTGGGCTCACTGCTCTGCACTTCACTCCTAAGAGCATCCTTTCTTTCTCTGACTTCCCATGAGAGAAAGAGAAGACAATACACACCTGACAGACAGGAGAGCTGCTCACCCACAGGGAGACCATGTCTAACAGCAAGTTACCCTCCAGGACCAACCAGCCCCCCACTCAGCACAATGTCCTCTCTGACAGCAAATGTACCAGGACAAACACTTCTGCCCTTCCAAGTCCCAAACCATCTTGTACCAGCAGCACAGCCAACTCCATCCATGGCATCACTCACATTATCTTGTTCATGAATGAGCTATAAATGGAAGCGAATCCTGAGTCAGAAACAGGTGGAGGGGAAGAACGAACTGAAGTATGAATGAGGAGAACAAAAGAAACAAATGAACACAGAACAAAGAGTGCACAAAAAGAAAACCAAACCCAGTAAACTGAAGGAATGAAGAAAGGATGCAAGAATGGTGAGGACTCATATTAAAAATATGTGTTAGTGCTTTGAGCTCGACTTTTCCCAAGTAAGAAAATGATTTTTCTGCAGCACTTGCCAAGCAGATTTGATAAAGACTTCTCATTACCAGGTCAGTGCTTTAACAACCCACATGACCTCTCTACAGCTGTATAAGCAGGACCAGGAGACACTGAAACTCTGGGACAGGTGCCCCAAGTGACTCCTTCCAGCTGGCTGCAGGACATGCAGATTCCCAGGAGAAGTGGATGGATCTTACTGTGGGATGCTAGATCACAGTGAGTGGCTCTTACATTGGTTACAGATGGGATTTATCCCCCATAACATAAAATGCTGAAATCTGGATGTCCAGTCTAAACTAGAACATTGAGAAAATCAGTTAAAGGTTGAAAGACAGAGTAGGAAGATGGAAGGGAAAATACAATTTCAGGGCATTTAGACACTGGGCATGCAGGTGTGGGAAGGTAAACTAGCATAAGTGCTCAAGACTCATTCCATCCTTACTCTCACTCACCCCCTGCCCATGTACATAAGTATGCAACCAGCATGGCTTTGCAACCAGCATGGCTCTTCTCTGGAGTTTTGCTTTTACTAGGTGGGCAGTAAAGAGGGACCACCTTCACACTGCCAGATGCCACTGTGCACTCCTGAGCTCTGTTTCATGACTCCAGGAAGAGGCAGGCTTTGGCTTGTTTGCCAGCCAGCACAGCTTCAGTACCTATGGAAGCCAAGACAAGTTTGCAGAGTATAGATTTATGGCTGGACTTAGAGCTGAGTCTAGAGTTTGTAACCTGCACAGCTCTGCCCCACCTCCAAATGCACAAGGGAGGCCAACACTTTTGCAGATGTTTTAAAAGCTGTCCTATTATTTATTCATGCAATTGAGTTAATTCAACCTGGCTGCAATAGAAACAATGCTTACAATACACAATTCTAACACAAGTTTTCACATTGAGCGAAAGCTAAACTAACACAGCAGGCAACATCAATAATTGAAACTGCTTTCAGGCCAGGAAGGCTACAGGGACACGTCTGGGATGTGAAGGAGTCACCTCCCCCTGCATACAGGCTTGCTCACTGCAGGTGGCCAGAGCCTGTCCAACAACTACTGCCTGCTCATGGTCCCCCTGCCTGGACATCTGAGTTTGCCAGGACTAGGGGTGCCTGTTGTTCTTCTGCCCACTTGGGCCACGAGAATGACTGGTGGCATCGGGCAGATTGTGCAGAAGCTACTGCAGGAGATATCTTGTCTGACACGTGCTCTCCAGGGAACACCAGGTACCCTAACAATGGCTTGCTAAGTGCGGGTAGATGTGGGGACTGCGAGACAGTCCTTGCAGTGTCATCTCTCCCAACCTGTGCCTCTATCCCTGAGCTAGTTTGGTTGCAGTTGGATGGAGAATGAGAACCAGACCAGGTTTACAGTTCTAAAATTCCACAAGGTCTTTGAGCTGCCTCTTGCTGCCACACAAAGAGCCCCTGAGCTATAGTGCACTGGAAATTCCAGCACACTATACTACACTGCCAGCCCTCTCCGTCCTGCAGCATGGACAGGAAAAATATCCAGCATGATAATCCTGGGCCAGAATTTCTCGTGGCAATGCCTTGTTTCCATGCATGTCACACTGCTGACACAAGCAGCTGATGAAAATTTGCTTGCAAAAACTACCAGCCCTTGCTATCCCCAAGCCCAGAACTGACAAGGGAAGAGAGTGACAGGAGCCACAAACAGCACAGCTACAACCAGCTGAGCATGTGTGGGGTTTCCTTTCTGTTTCAGAACATTTTGTGTATGTTTTATCTCTACTATTATCTTTGCCTTTAAGGAAGACAAATGAGCAGTTTATTGTGAAGAGGGGATGGCAGCACAGATTGTTAGTGCAAGAACATCATCTGTCATCTGGAGAGATCAGACACAGGTTTGGACCCCAAATTGAGGCTCAGTGGCTTGATATACATCCATGCCATGTCCAAGATATGTTTGTGTACTCTCAGCCTCAAAAACTCACTTCCCATCTTTGAGCCTTGCTTTCCACATCTGTAAATAGGATGGCAGGGTCACTCTTTTCATCAAACATCTGGAGGCTGCATTGAGAGGTGTAGTGAGAACTGAGATTAATGAGCATGAGGGAGTAGGGCCACCTGCTTTAATGAGCCTCTTGCAACACGCAGAGACAAGACAGGCAACCACAACACAGCAGCTCCTGGGCATTGAGGCTGAGAGGTAGACAACAAACTTTGCAGTCGGGATTATTCTCGGGAGCTGCTGACACAGAGTTTGTAGTCACACGTGAGGCAGAAGAACATGGTCATCTGCAGGGATGATGCCAAATTTAGGACTACAGGGAAGTGCCAGCCTACTGCTCTTGCAATATTTCCCTGTGAAGAGGCTAGGTATGGACTTCAGCAGAGTATCTGTCAGGGGAAGCAGCCCACATATTGCTTGCTGGAGAAAAAGAGGCAATTACTTTTAATTGTAGCTCTCAGCATGAAGAGACTGGAGAGAACACGTGTCTTGTTGTAGGCCAAATCAATACCCATACAGTACATTAAAAAAGGGCTGGAGGAGAGGTCAGGTACCTGCAGCAATAAGCAGCAGGAATGAATTTTGAAATCTGGACTCAGATTTAGCTCTGGTACTGGCATCCTTCGGTCTTTACCTGGAGAAGTGGTGTGTGTATTGGATTTAGGGTTACTGTTTGTCTTGGTTCAAGAGAAACCACTGCAAAATTTAAGGGATGATGGAGAATGAGAGAATATGGTAACGGATCCAGTGCAAAGGACTTGCTGCCTAGTGGAAAGGCAACTCTCACTTAGAGCTGTGCTTGTGCTGAATTAAAGAAAGGCCCAGCTGAGTGCTGCTCATCCATCAAAACGTGTCTTTGAATGAGATGGTAGCCCCCTGACTACACAGGTCACATCACCCTGCATGGCAGCCCTCACATTCACACTCTGGTGCAAACTTGCCCTACTGTAGCAGCACTCAGGCTCGGAGAGGTGGTGTCCCCTGTTCCTGATGTCCCCTTTTTATCATATATCATATCATGCCATATCTCCTTTTTCCTCATCTGACGTAGATCAGGAGCAAGCAGGAAACAAAGGCTCATCTCATTTCCCCAGACCTATCTTTGCAAAAAGCCTGTCATCTTGGACAATGCTCAGAACTACAGGTAAGATGCTTTTCTTCCTAACCCTTTGGACCCTGCCCCTGTGATGCTGGGGCTGACAAGTTAGCAATGGTTACAGTGCAGAAGGCAGAGCAACAGGCAGATGCTGAGGTCATGTAGGTCTTGGGCATTCACAGGATTTTGCATCCCAAACTGCAAGACTTGAAAGAGGAGAGAGGTGTAGGCTGAGGGTTGTGTGACCAGGAGAGGGTCACGGTGAGAGAAATGAAGGGAAATTTTCAGCAAAGGCAGCCACTGAACAGAGCAGGGAGGAGATCTTGTTCAGAAAAGGGACAGCTTTGCCCACTGGAGATTTTAAAGTGGGGGTGTTCTTCAGTGCTTTGTGACTGCAGAAGTAATGATAAACCCTAAGGAGCATCCTTCCTTATGCAGACCTCTTCATTGCCACAAACAGGACCAGCTCCACTCTTACCATCCCCACAGTGCAGTTAGAGAAACTGAAAAGGCCACCCATCTCAAAACCTGATAGAAAGATAACCAGGTGTAAAGCCAGCATTAGCTGCTCCCTGCTGGTCTCCCAGAAAGGAGCAGATATTTTTCCTCCTCTGCTTCTCTCAGTACTTCCAAGAAAGCATCAGAGGTGCTTTATCCAGATGGGGTAAGACCCCAGTCACAGAGCTTCCCAGTCACAAAACCTCCCAGCATCACTAGTTCTACCACCCAATGGTGCTGAGCTCCTGCTAGATGATCACAGCCCCGCTAAAGAGAGACTGAAATGAAAGGGCCACAGATATGAAGAGGGAAATGCACTGCTGGGAAATGCATTGAGAGGTGCCAGACAGGGAGTGGGAATGGTGACATTCCTGCAGGGGCAGAGAGGACAGACTGCCTGCTGCTGCAGCCAAGGGCAGAGTGGACTGGCAACACCTTTACAGTGCAGAGAGGAGGAAAAGAGATCTCCACACTTACTCCAGAACATCCCTGTTGAACTGCTTCTTGCTGTTGCCCAGGAACTCCCCGATCATCTGGCGGCTGAGGCCTTTCCGCTGGAGCAGGAAATGTGCCACCCCAATGGGGGTGTCCGGGATGAAGCCTCGGGAGATCAGGAACTGGATGCCTTTGTCGGGGTTTCTGAAATGGAAGCACAGAGACACGGTGAGTTGGCACGAGCTCTTAGAGGCACTATTGCCTCTGGCTCACCTCATGGCTTGCGGCGACGCAGCCCGCGGTATGTGGGTGGGCTCCTGTAAGCACATGCGTGTGGCAGGGATGGGACTGGCAGAAGCAGGGAAAAGTGACTTGGGGGAGTCCCTCCCACTTGCCACTGAGGACAAAAGGATGCCATGGGACCTCCTTAGTCACTTGCTGTCACCTGGCAATCACCAGTGCCATCCCACTGCCACAAAGGATCCCGTGGCATCACACCAGCCTCATCAGTGACTCTCTTCTACCACCCATCTGCTCCAGAGTCCAAGGCTCTTGTATCCTCCTTGCCCCAGCTTAGTTTATTCAGGGTCCCTGTGAGGGCATGATGAGACCATCCCCCACACAAACAGCATGGGAAATGTCAGCATGTTCAGCTGCTCCAAAGGCAACCCACAGAGAGGAGTCCCCAGGGACTGGGGGGGAGATCTGGGCATATGACCTCTTGCTTTAGGGGAGCTGGGGCTGCACCTTCTGTAGGGCAGATGGAGGCAAAGGGAAAAATGTGGCTGTGAAAAGATTTAGAGACATTGCTGCTACAGTCTATGGGCAAAAGAGGCTCAAGATACAAAGAGGCATAACCACTCTTTGTGTTTAAAAAAATAAATATTCTTTTCCATATGTTTTAAGTGCTGAGTGACACTTCCTACCTTCCTCACCTGAGCCTGGTGCTGGCTGCCTGAACAGAAATCCCATCCTCAGATTTGCTCTTTTCTCCCTCCCCTTTGCTGTGTTGTTCTTCCCTTCTCTATTGATTTAGCCCCTCAGGCAGAAATCTCTGCGTGTGGGTGGATGAGAGCGTGCACTTGGAGAGTGCCTTGTCAGAGCTGGGGGAAAGCTGCCTGCAGCTCCCAGACCCAGGGCTTTGCTCCCTCCCCAGCTGTAAGTGCCTCTCCCAGAGCCAGCCTGGTGCTGAGTGGGTCTGGCTGCCTGGTTGTGGGAGTGATTTTCTGCTTGTTAGTGTGCCAGCCTCCGTGCCCACATCCACGGCTCTTGGGGGGCAGCACGCCCCCCAGCCAGCACACGTTCATGTCTGGCCTGTGCAAGCAGACTTCTGCACCACACCTGTCCCTCAGAGCCCGTGTGTCTGCGTATTCTGGCTTCTCTTTCCATCTCCTATGAGCACACAGGCTTCTATCCATCCTGGGGATGGCTGTGGTGTGTGTTCCCGGGAATGGGTCCATCCGTGTGTATCGTGCAAGAGGTTTTCTTCCTATATTCCAGTCTGCCCCACTGCAGGGTGCCTGTCGTGATGCTTTCTTGCTGAGGGGGATTAGTACAGTGCCAGGAAGATTTCCACATTGCTGTAGTTATCTGAGCTGGTCAGTGGGGAGAGGTAAGAGGGTAGCTGCTTCATGGAAGGATGCCACGCACCCAGCTTTAACTTAAAACCAGGGATCTTTGTCAAGGCTCAAGGAGTGAGTTTGCTCAGGCGGTTTCCTGGGGTGAGGAAAGGATAGGATGAGATCTCAGAGCACGTGAATGCGTGATACGCACAGGCACAGACTGTGACACTGTCAGGTGGTGGAGGAGGTGGGTGAGCAACGTATGTCTAGCTATAAGGGGATCAGCATTCAGGAGAATGGCCTGCTCCTTACAGGGGCCTCATGGGTATTCAGAAAGTAGATAGGCTTGAAATAGTTCTGCTTACTCTGTAATGTCACAAAGAAAATATCCTGGGCCATGTGGCATCCCTGGGGAGAGTGGCTGAGGGAAAAAAACAGACCATCAAATTTATGAACAGGAGAGCTACAAAATGCAGTATTGAGAAACCCAGGGTTTCTTCAGGGAAAAGCAACAGTGCAGCTTCTGTATTATCACACAGACCTCCTGGTTCACCTTTGAAGAGCACGGGCAAAGTTCTCTGCTAAGTGCAAAGGTCATATGGTCAGGACTAAAGTTACTCTAAGCATCAGAGATTCATAAAACACACCTCCACCTGCACACCTTGGTATTTGGCAAGGGATGGCACAGTGTTCTCAGCCCGGGGGTGAGCTCAGCTACACACTCTGGTGTGACTCCAAAGCCACAGCACTGACTTTAGATTCACTTCAGAGGAGCTGGGAGCTGAATATGGTCAGAAAAATACAGGGCATGCACTGGCATGGATGTGCAGAGGTGGCACACAACAGCCCTCCTGCACTGCCTAGACTATAACTCAAACATATTTGCACACTCTCTTCTTCCACTAGCAGCAGCCTTTCATCAGATTCAGTTCTTTCCCCACAGAATCCTGAGAGCAGCACAGCATCTCTGCCACTGAACACCTGCAGTCGTATCCCATCCACTGCAGCTTGTACCCAGATGTGCAGCAGGCGACTCCACTCCATCTCTCCCGAGCCTGCTCCCTGCTATTTTCTTTAGTGTTGCAGGGGTGTTAAGCACGGCCAGAAAATGCTGCGGGATTCCTCACGTCCTGCTGGCTTTCCCTCTGCCCACGCAGCCAGCTGCCCACACACCCGGAGTTATTACAGCAGCGCTGCATAATGAAGCACTCTCCGTTCCAGGGATTCCACCCCCTCACTGTGGAGTGGGGATGGGGAAAGTGCCACAGCAGCACAGCATCAATGTGTTCCCAGGGGCCTGCTGGGAGCCAGAGAGATGCTTTCTGAAAACGCAGTGCAAGGCCAGACAGACTGTGGCAGATGCTGCCAGCAACTGGAGGCTTCCAGCCTTTGGTCCAGGGGAGCAGCCAGCAAGAAGGACACCAACAAGCACAGGCACAGCTTCAGCTCCATGCCCCGTGGGTTGGCACCCACATTGCAAAGTGTGCCCTGGTGGCCAAGAAGGCCAACGGCATCCTGGCCTGTGTCAGGAACAGTGTGGCCAGCAGGAGCAGGGAGGGGATTGTGCCCTTGTACTCGGCATTGGTGAGGCCACAGCTTGAGTACTGTGTCCAGTTTTGGGTGCCACAGGATAAAAAAGAGGTTGAGGTGCTGGGGCAGGTCCAGAGAAGGGCAACTAAAGCTGGTGAACATGTCTTATGAGGAGAGGCTGAGGGACCTGGGGGTGTTTAGTCTGGAGGAAAGGAGGCTGAGGGGAGACCTTACTGCTCTCTGCAGCTACCTGAAGGAAGGTTGTAGTGAGGTGGGGGTTGTTCTCTTCTCCCAGGTTAGCTAGTGCTAGGATGAGAGAAAATGGCCTCAAGTTGTGCCAGGGGAGGTTTAGGGTGGATTTCTTTACTGAGAGAGTGGTGAGGCCCGGGAACAGGCTGCCCAGGGAGGGGGTAGACTCACCATCCCTGGAGGTGTTCAAAAAATGTCTAGAGGTGGCACTTTGGGGCATGGTTTAGAGTTCTGGATAATACTTAGTAGATGGTTGGACTCGATGATCTTGAAGGTTGTTTCCAACCTTAATGATTCTGTGATTCTATGGTAAGCTGGCTCCTTGCCAGCAATTGTCAGGGAAACCAACAGCCAAATAACTGCAGAGAGCTGAATGGCCCTCCCAGGCCCTTGGGTGGAGATGCACTATGGTCTCACAAGGGGAGCCACATGTCCCTTAGATCCTGCTTAGAGAAAAGGCTTCGCTCCCCAGCTCTAACAGGTCAGTTCACCTCTCCCTGCCCTCCCATATTTTGTCCAAAAAAGGGAGTCTTCCAGGTTACCACACATTATTCCAGCAGCCAGTTTCAAGGGAGCAGGGGATCCCTGGCTAGGTAGTTGTGTTTTGGAGCGCCACAGTAAATCTTCCATCCCACGGGGACCTGCACGGTGCAGTGAACCCAGGTCACTGAATAAAGGAGGATGGCAGAGCTGCTTCCCCAAACCAGACCTGTCCTGCTAATCTGTCACATAAACGTGTGCCAGGCAGAGGGGGGAGAAGGAAAGGCTGGAAGAAATCATTTTCACCCTGCTCTATCTTCACATCAGTGCTCACACCAGCTGCGGAGGAACCAAAGGAAAACAGGTTGGATGGAGGGACTTCTGCCAAGCAGGAATACTGGAACAATTTGTAGCAGAGATGTGAGCCCCACGGCCCCCTCCAGACATGCCCCTATCCCAGCACAAACAGCAGAACATCTGTATGGACCTGGAACTCTCTCTACCATAATCCACCCCCACCTGCATCTGGTGCCCATCTTCTGTCGTTCCAGCCTGCTTGTGTTCATCAGGCAAATCTGCGTGTGCCCAGAGCACGACTTGGATAAATATACATGGACCCATCTGCTCAGAACCTTTTCTCTTAGGTACTAAAATGTCCTTCTTAGTTCTGTAAAAGTCACAAAAAGTCTCCTCTCACAACACTTCTGGACATGCTCTGAGCCCAGCCATAAGAAATCCCTCTTCCAGGTTTCTGCCTCCTGTAGTCCACAGCATCCATGCTACATGTATAAATCCTATGCATTGCCCCCTTGCCTCTGCAAGCCTTCTGCCTAGGACTGTATTATCCTCAGTCCTCACTCCATGCTAAGATGTGGCAAAACATTCTTTGAGTGTGAGTGCATTACCATCTCGAGCCTCAAATGGAAACCAAGACAGCAAATGATGAGAGTGTCGTTATGGAGCAAACCCCAGTATTTCTCAGGGCTCCTCAAGTCTCACTGAAAGGCAACGAGCAAATCTAAAGCTCTTTAAAGGAGCTCAGCTGCTTTCTGCCAACCCAAAATAGACTACGTGTGACCCGTCAGGTTAACCTTGTCTGATGATAATGTCTGGGCTGCTCTGCTTTTGCTTTCACACCTACAACCTTTTCATAGGATATGAGACTCATATGTGTGAAAGAGTGAGATGACTAAACCTGGTCTGTCAGGTGAAAATCTACCCAAACACCATAAGGAAAATGACAGCCAGAATACTTATACCGGGCTAGCTAAGCTCACCTCCACCTCTTGTCTCTCTCTCCTTGGAAATGCCCCATGTTAAGTAACCAGAGCCGGGTTTACGGTCCCAGCTATTCTTGTTCCTTTGCAACGGAGTGGAGCAGGAGCCCAGGTCACAGCCTCAGCTGGTGAATGCCAAAAGGACAGCAACTGGGACTGAAGGATCAGAATTCAGGAGAGCATGGGTGCTAATCATGGGGCGCTGGGCTTGTTTCTCTTTTGGGTAAAACAAAGCCCCTGAATACGAGACAACTTCCCCAGAGAAGGATCTAGACCAGGAGCCTGCCTCCACATGCTGGCATGAAAGAGGCTGGGAAACACACCAGAGGAAGAGTTACTTACATATTAAAGAGGTTCAGGCCGATGCGGTAGAGGCGTTTCCTCATGGTGTCTGTGGAAAGTGTGGGGGACTTGCAGCTAGCTGGGTTCTCGCAGTGGTACCTCGGGAGGCTGAGGATCATGGCCTGCAGTGCTTCTTTTGAGGACACCTCAGAGGTTGACTTGGCTGAAGTGGAGGTGCTGCTGCTGCTCAGCTGCTCTGAGTTGTCAGCATTCTCAGACTCAGAGCCCTTGCTTTGCCCCGCCTCGTTGCTAGGATCAAAGGGGAGCTTCTGCACTGACATCTGCCCGGGCTCAGCGCTGCTGTCACCCGTGCCATTAGTGCTGACATTCACCTCAGTGAAAGCGTGGCTGTTCTGGAGAGCTCCGGACTCGGGTGAGCTCTCTGGGGCAGGTGGTGGTTCACTGGCTTCTCCCTCCCCTTCTCCCGGGCTTTCTTCAGCTTTGGTAGTTTGAGAGACCCCAGCCTGGGCATTGCTGCCGAGGCAGTTTGCCATGGACACCGAGGTAGACGATGAGACAGAGATGTTTTTGTTATCGATCTGGACTGTGACATCTCGAAAAGCCATCATGAGAGTGCTGCTGCTCTTGGGTAGGGTATCTGGAAGGAGTCCCTCCTCCTTCTCCTTGTCCTGCAGCTCAGCTTCTAAGTCTTGGTTTGGCTGCATTGAGCTAGCACTGAAGGTCTCCCTTATCTGGTATGAGCCCCCATCTTGCAGTGAGCACATGGTCTTCAGGCTCCAGGTGCTGAGGGCATCATCAATAGACTTGGCCAGAGACTGAACTTGTTCTGTGAAGGAGTCCTCCAGCTCGGTCAGTGCCCCACTGATGGTGGCTGGCAAAGATGGGGACCTCACCAGTGGGATGCCCACAAAGTTGTACCCCTCCACCAGCGCCTTCTCAGCGGAGAAGCTCTCCGAGTTCTGGACCCGGACTTTCCTCAGAGAGATGCGGCGTGGCATGCGGCTCTCCAGCAGCGAGTTGCGGATCTTCTCAAAGTTCTTGCTGAGCTGGTACTGCCGGAAGGCGGTCTGGATGGTGCAGGCTGCCCGGCGAGACACCAGGTGACCGCCGTATTTGTGCTCTAGCATTTCGATCTGAAAGGCATAGAAAGAGGAGACATTTTTTTTACTGCTAATTGGCTTCTAATGGTTTTGTGCTCCCCTTGTTCCTACCCTGCTATGCCTGGAGTGACCGTCGGAGGAACTTGTAACACCGAAGTAGCTTTTTCCTGCACTGATGTGCCCCTGATTTCAACAGAAGGCATGGCTGGCTAAAGCAGCAGTACCGGGAGATTCCTCACATCTCCAACTGTCACGACTTTTCCTTGTGTGCCAGCCACTCAAGCTGGCGCCTGAAGGTGGCTTTCCCTTGCAGACCCACTGGGGATGGCCTTTAGGGCAAGCTTATCCCTGCAAATGCAGCGTACCAGAGATGTGCCCGGGTGCTGTGCAGTGCTCTGGTGAGGGCAAGCATCATACCTTGTCTCAGAGTGCTACTAGTGCTCCTCCCCTCCCTAGTCATCTTAGGAAATACTTGCAGGGAAAGGAGAAATCATTCAGAAACAGGAGAGAAAAGTTATTTTTTCAATGCAGAAAATGCTGCCCTGATCACAGGAGCTAGTGAGAAACATCATGGAGGCTGGGTTTGTTCAGTGTCTTTTAAAAAGCACTCTGGATCCCAAAGTGTCTTCTGATACCTGAGATTTAGGACCATAGCATTGTAGAATGGTTTGGGTTGGAAGGGACCTTAAAGATCATTTAGCTCCAACCCTCCATGGGCAGGGACACCTCCCACTAGAGCAGCTTGCTCAAGGCTCCATCCAACCTGGATTTCAGCACATCCAGTGTGGGACCATCTACAGCTTCCCTGGGCAACCTGTGCCAGTGTCTCACCACCATCATAGTGAAAAATTTCTTGCTCATTTCTAATGTGCATCTCCCCTCTTCCAGTCTAAAGCCATTAACCCCTCATCCTATCCCTACAAGCCATCATAAAAAGTCCCTCCACAGCTTTTTTTTCTCAGATATCTTCTGATATCTGTGTTTTTCAGGTGTCAGACAGCAATGGAATGCAAACTCCTGAAGAAAAGAAGGACTCTCAGTTTCGAAAGGTAAAAAAATCCGAGTTTAAATGGTGAGGCAAGTTATTAAGAACAAGAAGAAGGAGGAGTTACTCCTTCCTGAGCTGGTAAAAACAAACACATCCGTAAATATGTACACGTGCAGCTAAGTGGCATCTCAATAGGCTTCAACAAAGCAAGTATCTATGGTAGTTTCTCTTCCATAGTCTAGTTTATACTTCCTGATAATCCTCTCCCTCTTCCTCTGCAGCTGGGCCTTCACTAACATGCAAATGTTAGATGACTTGGTTCTAGTGAGTGACTGATGAAGGACAAGTTGCAGTTGTAGAGGCAGGTGGCTCAGAGTTCTGCTCGCCCCTAATTTAAAAAAACATTGGCCCAACACTTGCTTTGCTGTCCTCCCAGAAAGGGTCTGCAGAGCTGGGGCTAAAAATCACCCCCACACTGATCATGGATCCGGCTTCATTTGCCACAACCCCTGTCAGTAGGCTTTTTTGGATAATCAAGGTCTCTGCTTCTCATCAGAGTTTGATGTTGCAGGACAGAGAAAGACAGAGGCAGAAATATATTCTCTGTAGCAAGCAGAAGAGTTTTGCTGGGCTTCTTTGTCCTTCTGTACAAAACGACCACCTTAAACCCTACCATAAAACCAGCACTCCTGCCAGATCCAACTTTGGCCTGCCTGGAAAGAGAGTGAGCTATTCCTTGGCCCCTTCCTTCAGGAGGAAAGCTCACGCAGATAAATGCTAATTAAACCAATAACCTGCATGGGGCCCAGCCCAGTTATTCCCAACAACTGACCGTGAGCACTTAATATAATGATCCGCTTAATGAAAATGGAGAGCTAATTGTGTTGGGAGGGAAAGAGGAACAAATGGGAGGGAGAGAGAAAGCAATCCAAGGGACAGAATAATAGTAAAATGCAAACTAAGGCAGAAGCAAGAGCCTCATAATTACCTGAGGTTTCCAAGGAGGTGACAGCCATTCTGAAAACATGAAATTCATATGCTCTGAACTTATTAGAGGCTAAGACAAGATGTCATTGCTGATCTGAAGTAAAAGGCCAGTTTATCTCATGCTGGGAAAGTTCCCCAAAAGGCAGACTTCAATAACTATTAAGAGGAGAGAGATCCTTCAGAAATTCTGAAGGAATGGTGCAAGCCATCAGGACCTTGATAAATCATCACCAGCTTTTTGCAGTCGGTTACCCCAGTCCTCCCCCAGGGCTAGGGCATCAAGGAGCAGAACAAGATGTAAAGTGAGGGGACTCCCAACCCACTCTGTCCTCCAGCTCTTACAAGGTGCATAAGGACAGGTTCTGCATGTGGTCCCTGTCACCCAGCCCCGTCCAAATCAAGGGGAGTCCTACAGCATCTTGCAGCTGGGATAGCAAGGACTGGGGACTGGTCAAAAGGATGTTTGAGAAGAAGCAGAACCAGAAGCAGCAGCCCCATAGAGAAAGTGCCCTCCCCACCCTTGCTTGGTAGGAGTCGGTCTCAGTCTGCCTTTCCTTGCCGTAGCCCAGCCATTTACTGTTTCCTGACATCTGAGATGCTCACACTTGCTGCCAGGTCAAGCTAACTGACACTCCAGAGGAATTAAGAGTTTCACAGAGCTGTGCCCTGTTTTCTTGCTCTGAAGAGGAGGAAAGGGCATCCATTAGCAGTCACAGGTAATGGAGATGTACGTCTGGCTTGCCGGAGGAGCCTTCTCTTCCCTTTTGAGAGGAGAGAAAGGCCAGACATGATTGGCCTTCTCTCGCTCCTAATAAACCCCATGAATCACAAGTAATTGCCTACTTAAAGCTCCTCTTCTCTGGGGAATGATCTGTCAGCTGGCGCCAAAGGAAGGGAAAAGCTGGAGGGGGTGGGATTGCAAATAATAATTAGCTTAATACATTTCTGAGCCTCAATATGAACAGTCGGTCTGAGCAATTCAGGCCTTGTGGCTGAATTAGAAAGGGCTGGGAAATACCCATTGCTGTGAGAGGCTGCACATGAAGGGAGCCCTAACCAGCTCAGCCCAAGGCAAGCCGAAGTGCCAGTCCTGGATGTGGCCAAACACTCGAGGGGCACTTTGTTGTCCCTAGGCTTAAAATCATAAATCTGCCAGGAGAGAATGGGCCTGATCTTAGTCTCAGTTAGCACTGGTTTCCCACCCAGGTTGCCACTGAGCACGGCGATGTGCCAGCGGGTTAGGAAGAAGAGAATCAGGCTCAGCAACAGAATCTGAGTCACTCAAGTCAACGCATGCACTGTAAAAACCAAACAGACATACAGACCATACACGTTCTCCATCACCTCTCCCTCCCACCAGCCTTTCACAATGGCCATAAGGGCCATGTGTTAATGGGATTGTTTCCATCATCCGCAGGACACTGTTGCCCTTCAGCACAGCAGAAGAACACATACGACTGGAAGCTCCCCTCTCCTCTGATCCCCACTATTTTCCCAACATCACAACAGAGGCTAAACACTGGGGAACTTTAGCACTTGAGTTTCCTTTCCAGGTTCCCAGCACAGTGGGCTTCCGCTCTGCGTGCCGTTGGCGTGCTCTGTTTCATGGGACAGAGCAAGGAGAGCCATGACCCCCCTCACCACCCCTCCAGCAGGATGCTGAGAGGCAAAGAGTGGTGAATGACCTGCACCTCTAAGCCCTGCAGAGGAGGCTCTATGCTACCTTCCCTCCTCACCAGCACTCAGTCCTCTCCCAAAGGGTAAATGTGACTTCAGCTGCACTGTGAGACTGAAAAATAGCTTCTTCCACCTGTTTTTCTTACTGTAAATTCTGTTAATGTTCTACAATTTATGCTATGACTAGGGAACTACTGGGAGAGTGCTGTGAGGGTCCTATCACCCCTACTCCTATTCAAGAGAACTGCCTGGCAAGCGAATTGATAGGTACCCTGCTGAGAACATGTGCTAGAGTGCAAGACTGGAAGAATAAATGCTCTTCACTCCATGAAAATCTCCTTTTCCAGGGCTGGAGGCAATCCACTGAGGACATCCATCAGGCTGGGGGAGCACACATACTGCAAGCCTCCTTTGCTGTGAGACAAGTGGTGTCACCTATGAGATGGGCGAGGTCCCTGCAAGG
Source organism: Chloroceryle aenea (assembly GCA_013399075.1). Lineage (NCBI taxonomy): Eukaryota > Metazoa > Chordata > Aves > Coraciiformes > Cerylidae > Chloroceryle > Chloroceryle aenea. The sequence goes on along the minus strand of VWZY01011869.1, from coordinate 439,372 downwards.
TCAGTACTTCAAGGCACCAGAATTTAATGAACAAGCAGCTACCACGTCTCCCTGTCTCACATGCACCCAGGGCAGGTCTGGCCTCTGCTGCAAGAACGGTGATAGGACAACATGACCTCAAAGCTAAAATAACACAAGACAGACACTCCACAGGACAAATCAGAGCAGCTCTAGGACATCGAGGAGGCTAAACCCATATATAGCAGCCAAAATCTGGCCCACCCTGAGGATATGTCACATCAGTTTGTGAAGCCAGTTAATTAGTCTCTCTTGTTTCTTTTCCTGGTGTGAAGCAAGAATTCTGTCTGAGTTGAGCATGCAGTATTTTGAGAAAGACAGAGCTAAAGAGCCAACATCTCTTTTCTGCTAAGGAATTTATTGGGCCATTGATCTGACATGTATGTTTAGGGACAGCAGCAATGCCCCGAGGGAAGTGGCAGAGAGATGCCCCAGAAGCAGCAGCTTCTTCTGTGGGAACCTCATTAGCTGAGACCCTTCATCTGCAATAGCACAGCTCCCACTGAATTCCCCCACTGAACAGAACCTGGACACTGTTACTAGCATTTGCTTCTCCTCATCTCGCATAATGTAGGATCTGCATATCAAACAGCCTCTGGTTGAATTGCCATCCCAGGGAAAAGTCAGAAATTATTCTTCAGGTTTTGTTTTGCACAACATCTCTCCCAGGCTGTAATATGCAGAGACGCAGAGAGGGGGGAGGCTTGTTCCACCTCATTGCCTTTGAGTGAGGAGGCCAGCTGCTATTAGCCCCTGTCCCGCTATCCCCTGCTGGAATCCCATCAGGAGATGCAGCTAGAGATGAGTACACTCGTGCTCTGGAGCCTTGGGCACAGGAGGCAAGGCTTGCAACTTCAGGAACTGAATCATGTCCTCTCAGCCTGGTAAAATTGCCCGGCTCCTCAGCATCCATCGCTGCATTGGGGCAGTGAGGGTAGCAATACACCAACATCACGGTAGACACTGTGGAGAACACTCACTGAATCAAACCCCGCTTCCCCTGGAAGCTCATGCTTTGAAGAGGCTAGTGTGGAAGTGCACTGGGTGCCTGCCAGGCATGATCCAAGAGAGCAAGATGGCTCTCGAAGACCTTGCCCATGAGGGAGGTCTTTTAGGACAATCAGTTGCTGGGAGCCCTATAGGGTTGGGGTTTAAATACCCATTTCTAACACTGTAGGGTTGTGAGCAAAGCAGTATCTCTGGCTGCTGCAGCTCTTGGCTGCCCACAACCCGTCTCTAAGCTTACAGTCACAACTGAGTATCTGGGTCCGTTCTGGACCACAGAAACCAGGCAACGAGGAGCAGAGCCCAGGAGGTCTGAGTGTTGCAGTCAGAGGTGGGGAAGGTGCTGCCTCCATCAGCCAAAGGGCCAGGCTTGCTCAGGCAGGGCAAAAGCTCAAGGTGAACAAAAGCCTGAAGCATGTGCTGAAAAGACATCCCACCGCAGTGTGAATGCAGTCCCGCCCGCCCCGGCCCCTTCTCCCCCAGCCTGAGGTGGAAGCCTCTGTACCTGTTTATTCTTTAGGTCAAGGGAGAGCTCATAATCGGAGGCAGCTGCATGGGAACACGAGGCCGTCCCTTTGCTGCGCTGCACTCTCACTGGGGAGCCCGTGTGGTGGAGGCTCGCCTTCTGCACCAGAGGGGAACACCCCGCTGCCTGCTCTTCTTGGAGCTCCTCAGGCTGGGCTTTTAGCGTCAGGGTCTCGGACCTGCCTTCCTGGCCACTCTGTCTGCCGGCCTCCTTCGGATCCTCCGTTTCACACCCGGCTTTCTTGCTTGTGGAACCGCTGGGATCGTCACTGTGAACAAAACGCAACGTTTCGCTTTTTTAACTCAGTTTTATTATGTTTTATTTATGATTATCATTTATTGGTGTTCACTGTACTCAGCCACTGAGCTGCATTTTAAATGGTTAGGGAGACTGGGCTGTGAGGGGTCTCTCTCGATGATGGATCGGGACTTCAGGTGGTTGGAGCCAAAGCTCTGATCCCTCCCTCACCGAGAGCAGGTCCCCGGGGTGCACACACTGTATGAACCGGTCCTGACTCCTGGAGATGCCTCTGCTCAAGGTCCTGCAGTTGGAGCTGAGGGGCCAAGGAGGGTGCCACAGCCTGTGGGCACCTCTCGGGCTCTCTGGAGCAGCTAGCAGCTCTCAGTCACCCCTGTGTCCTTGCTGCCTATTGCTCAGCATCTCCATGTGTGTCCTAGAGTCCCATCTGGTGTGAAGTTTGGATCCCAAGGATCCAGTTTTCCCCTGGGAGTCCCTGTGGTCATGTGGGCTATGGGTCAAGGGCAGCTGAATGTTGCAGTTTCCAGAGAGACTCTTGGAGAGTTGAGAGTCTAACAATGCAACAGAGCCATCCCAGTGCTGCTGACTAAAGCACGTCTGCAATAAAGCCACATAGCAGACTGCAGAGCTGCCTGCCATGAAATAACCTGCTTCTTTCTGACCCGCAGACTGCTGTGCCACTGATACCTTGTGGAGAAAGGAGGAATCTCTTTTCACCTGTCAGCCACAGCAGTAACCGTGTGAAGCCAGGGCCTGACAGCACTGCACTCTAAGAGAGCTGACGTGTTCCTCCAGGCACGGTGGGATTGGCATATACCTGATCAATGCTGAGTAAGTCTGTCTGTAAGTTTGCTTCCACTGACTACAGAGGAATAACTTAAGAGTGTGCAGGCCAAGCTGCATGGGCTCTGGGTTCTACTGCACTGTGTACAACAGATACATCTCCACTGGTTTCCAGGGGATGAGAATTTAGCTGAGAGCACCATCTGGTTTGGAAATAATCACTACAGCACCAGTGCATTTAATTCCATTGAAAACATGGATGTGTATTGCCTCCCATATTTAAACACCATTAAATTATTTAATTCTCTTCTGAATCACATTTCTTTCCCTTGCATTTGCTCCACATACGACCAGTTCTGCTGTCATCTAGATAACAAATCATTTCATGATTGGTGTTGATGTCGGAGCAAAATCAGGGAAATTAAATATGATTTGCTGTAGTGCCCAAATTACTTAGAAGCATTTAAGTCTCATTTTCAAAAGTGCTGTCAGCACTTAAGAGCCCAAGTCTTCTAACTGTAAATAGACTTTGCCTCCTAAGCCTCAAAGCACTTTTGCATACTTACTAGTACTTTAAAAGGAAGTTTATTCTCTCCAATGACAGCTCCTCTGTTCAGTATATCTAACAATCAAATTTAGAGATATTCCCACAGTTTCTAAAAGGGCTCCAAATCTGATGAGCCAAAGACAGGATCACAAATGCAGAACTAAGAAAGACAAAGGTTTTAAAGGCAGAAAGTTTCTTCTTTTATACTCATGCATATAGTCATCAGTGAAACTTAAAAAAGATCACAGAGGAAACCAGTCTCTTACATCAATGCTCTATAACCAACTTTGTCAAAGCATATTGAAAAGTCTTATCAGCATACTCATCAATCAGGAAATACCACCATTAAAATCAGGTATAAACCTGTCCTTTTAGGTTGCACACTTATAAAATCTCTCCTTGTTCTATTCCTGACAGGATATAATTGAACACTCTTTTTTCTACATCTAAAGATGTACGTGTGAAGTACGCACCCATTTTTCACTCCTCCTGTTCTACGTCCATCCCCATTGCTGGAGACACTAATAAAGGACTTTTCCCTTACAGCTCTCACTGTAACATTTCTCCAGGCAGCCTCTGTTCTATCTATTCTCCTTCTAACAAGCAGAGTAGTCATTTTTATCCTCAGCTCAAGGGATGACCAGGTGAGCAGAGATTTGATCACAGTTTCATTGAAGCGTGTGCCAAAAGTCTCTCTGAAGTGAGGATCCTCTAAACACTCGACTTATGCTTAACATTATTTCCTTGAGGACCTCCACTGGTGGTAGAATGGGAAGTGTAAGAATAAGAGTTTGAAGCATTTGGGGCTGTGGCTCTATAAGGCACATCTAGTGTCTGATTTTCTGTTGCACACAGTATAGATTGTGAGCGAGTAACGTCCATACCGACAGGCTATCCTTCATGCACTGCTAATACAGAAGAAAGACCAGAGAGCTTTGTAGAATCACAGAATAACCTGGGCTGGGAGGGAAGGCTGGAGGTCTCTGTTCCAACTCCCTGCTCAAAGCAGGGCCATTTTCAAAGACAGATGGGGTTGATCTGGGCATTCTCCAGTCAACTCTTGAGTATCTCCAGACATGAAGATTCCTCAGGCTCTCTGGAAAGCCTTGCCAGGGCCCTTAGTGCACTAATAGATATTAATGGCCTGATCAGCCTCACC
>VWZY01011869.1:380678-435068 GCA_013399075.1 Chloroceryle aenea | reverse complement strand
CAGTATCCTCTCCACAGTTCCCCCTTTTCAGCCCAGCCCAGAGCTGTCAGTCCCTGCCACAGCAACACTGTAGGACTGATGGTCTCCAGCTCTTCCACAGCCTTCCCCTCCCCATGGCCCTAGACCCACTTGATTTGGACTCTGACCTGCAAACTGACTCCCCAGCTTGACCTTGGATCTGCTTCACCCCCATGGATCCATCCGCTGCTGACTGCACAGTCTCTGCCCCTAGGCACCCTCGTGGACCTGATTCCTACCCCGGCCAATGAGGCAGAGGGTCTTGCACCAACCCAAAATGCTCAGAAGCCCCGTTTGACCTCATTAGGCATTTAGGTTATTCCTCAAAACACAGGAGGGCCCCTAAGACTGAGAGCACCACGTGCACACCTTCGGTCACAGATGTGTGAGATGCACCCCCAAGCTCAGCACTCAGAGCATGACCAAAGCCCCTAAAGACACTGTGCAAGGATAAGGATGTAAGCTAACAACACGTACACAACAGAACTTTGCCTTCCTCCTCTGTGGCTGCTCTGAGCCCAGTGAGTACACCCATACAGAATGTATTGTGCTCATGCGTGGATTTTTCTGAGGGTCAAAACTCGGTCAGATCAAAATCAAATTCCACAGAAGCACTGAAAGGCATTTTTCAGCTACATGTTTTTTATGCTAAATATAAACTTTTAAACCCCTGCTGCTTTGGCTGTTGTGCTGTTCAGAAAGCAATAGCAAATACACTTGCTAAAGTGGGAATAGTTTCTACATGTTCTTTTGGGAAAAAAGTAATTTTTTTTGTTTGTTTTTTTTTTAAGCCAAAAACAACGACAAAAAAAGACAAACCTACCTCACCTTTGGGCAAGAGGTCAGGACTGGGAAATTTCAGCTTCAGCTGGTAAACTTTGGTCACTTATAAGCAATGGAAAAAAGAGGTAAAGATGGAGTTTGCTCAGCAGCTTGAACGTTTGCATTGCAGGCCCTACAGTTCCACTCACTACCATGGACTCCTTCCCCATTTACTGCCATCTTGAACCTGTTCCTGAGGAAGTGTTGTGAGGAGGACTATTCTCTGTTGTCCAGTAGCAGGCACTGATGAACCATCCCAGAATCGCAGCATGGTAGAGGTTGGAAGGGACCTCTGGGGATCATCGCATCCAACAACCCTGCCAGAGCAGGGTCACCCAGAACATGTCACACAGGAACAGAGCCAGGTGGGTTTGGAATCTTTCTAGAGAAGGAGACTCCGCAGCCTCTCTGGGCAGCCTGGGCCAGGTTCCATCACCCTCACAGGAAAGAAGTTTCTCCTCATGTTGAGGTGGAACTTCCTCTGTTCCAGCTTATACCCATTCTTCCTTGTCCTGTTACTGGGCACCACAGAAAAGAGCCTGGCCCCTTCCACCCGACACCCACCCCTCAGATATCTACAGACATTCCTAAGATCCCCTCTCAGCCTTCTCCTCTCCAGACTAAACAGCCCCAGTTGTCTCAGCCTTTCTTCAGAGGAGAGAAGTTCAATTCCCTTAACCATCCTCACAGCCTCCGCTGGACCCTCTTCAGTAGATCCCTGTCTTTTGATCTGGGCAGCCCCAAATCGGATACTGCATTCCAGATGTGGTCTCACCAGGGCAGAGGGGGAGAAGAACCTCACCAGACCTCCCTACAGAGCCCCCATAGGAGAGACAAACCACACTACTAAGACCAAAACTGATGCTGCAGTGAAATACAAGCTAAAGCCTTAACAAGTCTGATTTTTTTCCCCCTGTTCTGAGTGATAACGGTTGATTTGCATTGGTAGAGCAGTTTTTGTTAATAAATGAAGGCTCAGGAGCTGTTGTAATCACAGTAAGAAAAAAAACAACAGTAAGAAAAGTAAGTAAGGCAAGAAGTGATACCACAGTGTGGAAGATGTTGGGGAAACCAGTGTTCTTAATAAACTATGGGTAAGCACTTGCTTTCCCATGGTCAGCGAGCAATCCACCTCCCTGGCTGTGGGATGAAGGAAGGACATGGAGCTATTGCACTTTCTCTTTCTTGGATAAGAAAATTTTTCTAACCACTTGTAATAATTGAAAGTCCCATGCAGAGTCTAAGGTGTGAATCCCAGTGTTCTGGCCAAACTCCAAGTAGGTTAATTTAGTTCTGCATCCCAGCATCACCCCTGCAGTTTCAACTGTAATCAGTGTTCCTCAGTTGCTGTCCTGCAGTATTATCTACAACCATGCTCCACAGTTTTACAGCTCCTCTCGCGTGATAAATGAAGCAATTTCCTGCTAGTGGTGTAATCAGGTAGGGAAGGTTTGCCATGTCTTGGAATTCTGTTTGATTGAAGGTTGTAATATTAACATAAATCACTTGCAATCAGATACAAAAAGGAAGACTACAGCTGTTCTGTACTGCCCAGATATTCCTGCGTGACTTTTATGACCCACAGCAACTAGCTCAGGCATTATTACAAATAGTTTTCATGGGCTGTAGGAAATCTCTCTCATGTTTCAGGTTATCTCCTGCTGCTCTTGCACTGCTGACTTTTATATGTCTGCTGCAGCCAGAAACCAGCTTTGTTAACAAAGGTGGTGACTACAGACAGTGTCAGGACTTATTTGAAATACTACAGCTAGTTTAGCATTTCAGAACAGGGATATTGGGATTCTGGGATGAATCCTAGTGTTTGTTTCAAGAAAGCACGATGGTGAAAAACCTCTCACTGAGACAATTAAGCTGGGAACCCAGATATATTTTTGCCTAGCACTGGTAAGCAAGACTTCTGATATTTACCTGTTGTGTGCAGATTTCTCAGGAAGATTTTCTATGAGGAGCACACTGATGAAAGGATGGTGAGAGATGACAGGAGAAACTTTATCATGTAGAGGTTTATTTATTACTTCTTTTCTTTTTTAACTTTCCTGATATTTTGGAAACCTAAAGTCCAAGCCAGTGGTAATAAATTATCAAACCAGAGAAGCTCATCCACCCATCCCTAGTAGTATCCCCTCCATGGCCATGAATTGATGATACAGAATTCCTTATGGGGATCAGTTGGTTCATGTGTATATGTTGCTCTAAGTGCTGTAAACGATGAGCATCATCACAGCCAGAGAGCCATGTGAGACTTCAAAGCTTCAGAGATGTCACAAGAAAAAACCCTTACAAAATACCAGATGGAGAATTAGAAAAAGAGGTCACTAACTCATGCCAAGACAAGAGAGTCCAGACCCCGAGTCTTCAAGAACCTGTGCTCCCTCTGAAGTAATTCCAGCATTTTCCCTGTCCTCTCTCCTCTCCCTGCTCAGAAAAACAAACAAATAAATAAGTTGCTGAATTGGCAGGGGCCAAAGTGCCTTTCCAGTTTACTTTGTCTCAGTCTTCCCGAGGACACCCATAACATATGGTGAATGTGTTGATCAGAATTCACTGAAAAAAAAAGAATGGCTGAGAGAGGCTTGGGATTTTAAGGGATCTTTTCAAGGTTCAGAGATTTCTGACATACTGGGGCTCTGAGTGCAAAGCCATCACTTCTGGTTTGCTTTTAGGTTCAGCTTTTAGGGTGACTTGAAGGTAGTGATCTCTGGGAGCATGCTGAAAATGATGGAAGGCAAAAATCTCTCCTGCCAGAGAGGCAGGGAATTTGGAACTTGATCTTGGCAAACCATCCCTTGCCAGCCGAGCTGCAGCTTTCTCAGTCTCCCCCAACACAGACAAATATAGGAACGAGATTCTGATTTTGTCTACAATCACGTAACACCTTGCAAAGCAGAGGCATCAAGCCATCTTCTCACACTAGCTTTACCCAAGAGGAATTAATGATAATTAGCCAAGCTCATTACCCATCCCAGCATATATTACTCGTATCATAAAAAGACTGGCACGTACACCTGTAAAATAGATTTGACAGCACACTAAATATATAGGACATCAATTAAATTTAACATCCTTCCCTACAGACTGAACCAGCAACATCTTTTCATCACTGCTTAGAGTGGTTTTGGTGAGAGCAGCTGCCTCATGAACCCCGGGGTGCAACATGCCAGCATCAGGGTCTCCATTTCAGATATGGTGTCTAAATGTGATCACCACGTGCCGTGCGATTCCCACCTCGTTGTGTTGCCTTGCTACAGAACAGCACTGCAGGAGCTGAACTTTTCTGCTGTACCCCATGCCCTTGTGGTGCAAAGATGATCGTCTGGGTGTCTCTTTGGGCTAGTTGCCTATCTGTAACTCAGCCTTAGGAAGTACAGCCCCTTTCTCAGCTGCCCATAGCAGCTCAGTGCTTGATGCCCCAGGCTGGTTGCTGTGCTGTCTCTGCAGGTTGTACTGGGAGGAGGTCCCACAGCCTGTCACTGCAGATGGGGATACTTGTGGCTGTATCAGAGGGCACTCATGCTTATCACTGAGGTGTGAAAACCACCAAGTGGACATTGAAGGCACAGGGGGACCCTGCTCTGCAGGGTTTAATTACTTTTCCTTTAACCCCAGCCCGCTCTTGCCTCTGCAATGTTTGGTAAACACGACCTTTTAGAGAAGGAAAAAACAGATGGCATCCTGCATTAGTGTAACTGCCCGCTCAGCACCCCGGGAAAGAGAAACTTTGCTTCTCAGCAGCAGTCTTTCTGCCACTTTGACTCAGATCTCTCGGCTCCTCGTCCCTGAGGCAGGTTTGAACATCACCAAATTTGCTGACAAAAGCCTGCCGGTGCAATCATGCAGAAGATAGAATTTCACTGCTAAAATGAGATGAATTCAGGGCTGGGAGGCAACAGAGCCTCTACGAGGCAAGGAAACCTTGCATATCCCCTCAGCCCATTGCTCTCCTATTCCAGCTGCCTGTGAGCTGGGTGAGGGACACAACTCTTGGCATTTATAGACCTAGGCAAGGGATTGTGTGGTCTTCTTTTTCCACCTGTTGTGGGATAGACCCTAGGTTGGACTGCACCTCTGGGTCCCTTCCTAAGGGCTCAGGGCAATTGATTTCTGAAGGGAGGGAGTGAGCTGCTTCACAGGAGGATCTTCATGTAATCCAGATAAATTTTAGTTCTGTTCTCAAGTATCTCAGCTATTTTATCTCTTGGGATCACTGCAGCCCAGCAAAAGGCCAAGCCAAGAAGAATGAAACCTGGTCCTCCTCACCATAGAGTCACACAGCCTCAAATCACCATCCTCAAAACACCATTCACCAGCTTTAGGAAATCAGACATGATCCAGATGTTAACTTTGCCAGTATGTTCAGACCTAGGGTTTTGGGTTGGCCTATGGCTGAAGACCAAGATAGAAAAAGCATGTTTAGCATTCCTTCCTCCTTTCCCCAATCCAGTGATCACCCCACAGCCTTATGCAGCAGGCACAAAGCTCTACTTTTTCAAGTTCTAACCTATTTAATCACTGTTGCTTCACTCACATTCTGATCCACTCCGTGTTTTCCCGAGGCCTTATTCCCTTTTCCACCTTTCTTCATTCCCATTTGAAAAAGAGGATGGCTTTCTGTCTTGGGTTCAGTTCGGGTTCATTAGCACAAGCAGTTGCTGGCCCAACCAGCTGGAAAAGGCTGCAGCTGGAAGAGGCCATGGCTGGGATAAACAACTGAGCCAGCCAAGGGGATACTGGATACCATACTGAGTCCTGGATATTGGATACCATACTGAGTCATGTCCCTGTATAAGGGGAGGGCTGGCCCAGGGTGGGGGTGCCTGTTTTCAACTTGTTTCAGTGTGGCCGGAGCAGGGAAAGTTGGCATCTCAGGCACAGGTAGAGCCTTCCTAGCTTCTATCACTCACTTTGTGTATCATTTCATTAGTACTATCATGACTACTGTTCTTCTCTCTTTCTGTTGTTTTATTAAACTGTCCTTATCTCAGCCCCTAAGGTCTCACCTTTTTTTCTTCCTCCTGATTCTTCTTGACATCACACAGAAGGGGGTAGAGAGGGGAGGGAAGAGGTGGGTGAGCTGCTCTGTGGTGTTTAGCTGACAGCAGAGGTTAAACCACAACACTTAACAGTTTACCCATCTGCTCATATCCCCCCAGGGCCATTTAAACTTTTCTTCCCTATGAGAAAGGAAAATGACTCCTATCCCTATACTTCATACTCAGACACAGACCTTTGGGGGCAAGATCACAAAGAAAAACAGGAGTCTGCCTTGATGAAACCAATCCTACTATGCTGCTGAGCAGAACTACAGCTGGTGCTAAATGGCATTATGCTGTAATACTGTTCAAAAATGCCACTCTGCACCATCCATTTTTGTGCATCTTGACCCACCACTCTCACATTAGTGTGTCCTGGGAGATTGCAGGCATCTGCTGTATTTTGCAGGTGACTGCAGAAGATGTGTGCAAGAGTACCAGCCGTGTTTACACAGGGTAGCCTATTCCCACCTCCCCTCCTTCACCAGAAGATGGAATGAGGGAGACTGCAGTCAACTCACATACACAGGCAATAGTTATGGTTATGTTCCCTCATAGAAGATGGAGTGGTCTCCAGCTCTTCTGCAGTTTTTAAACAGACCAAGTGACAGTCCCAAAAATCTCTGCCAGCTTTTTATGCTCTCTCCCTCAGCTATCTAGCTGCTTGCAGAGCCCAAACAGAGTGGCCTGAGCAGCAGTAGAGAATGCACCAGTTCAGCATCTCAGACTCTGCAGTTCCTCCTGAAGCACATGAAAGCCTGCCAGGGCCACGTCCAGAAGAAGGAACTCTGGAGCACAGACCTGTTTTGCCAAAAGGAGACCTTACTGTATTTGAGCACAAAGCCTGCCCCATGGGAGTGGTCAGAAGATGAACCTGCACAGGAGCGAGGTAGTGTTGGCAGAGCACAGAAAAGACAAAAGGCTTTTGGATTAACATCACACTACAAGAAAATGTGTAATAAAAGGCCACAGCCTCATTGCTGTCGCTGCCAAAGAATGCTGGCAGGAAAAGGAATATTCCAGCCAAGGGACCTGCTCATTTATCTCCTGTTCATATGTTCTTGTTCCCTCCAGTTTCTTCTTTCATTTACACTGGTTTTTAACATACTGCTTGTCCTGCTGCTTCTCTCCTGCCATTCTCCTCCTCTGTGTAGCATAGTTGCCAACCATTTTCCTAACAGTAGCACTGTTACCTTTGTTGGGGTGAGTTTGCCTCCCTTTCTTTCTCATTGGCTCTTTTTTCCTCCGTCTCTGCCTTGTAAGCCATGAACATGGCTCTGTGGACAGAGTTCACAGAAATCACCTGTCAAGTCCAACAGAACGCATCAGGGTGTACAAAAGATCTGAACGGCCCAGTTTTGGAGGTGGGTGCATCCTGACTGATGCAGATCAGGTCAGATGATCCCAGCAGAAGGTTAGAATGAATGCTGTAAGCTCCACCACAGCCCATCTATTACTTTATCAACCATCTGTGCCCATTTCCCAGTGCTAGATACAGGACTATTTCCAAAGCTGTCCTAGCCTCTTCTCATGCATCTCCGTGGCATTACCACGAGAAAACACAGGATACTGCAGGTGTTTATGTTGCACTCCACTGGTACCAAGAATCTACTGTGGGATGTGCAGGGAATTCTTTGTGATGCAGGAGAGAGAACATGAGGATCATCTGCCAGCCTTGAGTGAATCACCTGGTATTAGAGCAACTACCAGATCTCAACAGCTGGTGGAAGTGGCTCCCAGACCTGTAAGGTTGGCTATGATGGGTACTCTTTCAGTGGTATTAATGCTGCTGTGGCCCAAGAAATGACAAGTGCTGGCACATGTGGGAGAAGGGTACCTGAACCCAAGCCCTAGTTCCTCTAGGGCAGGACCCATGTAACCAACAGAAGCAACAGTGGAAAAGGAAGGACTGGAAGAACATGTGGCCAGGCAGTGGCTGCACAGGGCTTCAGGCTCTCAGAAAACACGTGTCTGATGCTATCTTTGCAGCTTCAAAAGAGGATACTTCAAACAGGTTTTCTTTGGGGTCTCTCTCCTGCCATCTTCCTCCTTCCTGAAGAAAGGTGTTGAGAGAGGAAAACAAAGCAACTGATACGACAGGGAGACTCAAGTTTCTGCAGAGATTTTTTGCTTTTCCTTTTGAAGAGCCCATCTACTCCTCACTTTATTTCCCCACCCTCATGTTCTCCAAACTTGCCTGAAAGTGGCTGCACCAGCTGTTGGAGAGAAGGAGCAGAGAAATGCCCGTGGGGGAGATAGTGCCAAAATGTTCTGGTGGATCTCCTTTACAGGACTGAGACGCAGCATCTGAAACTCAACTCTTGTTTCTTTGGATGCTTCCAGAAAGAGCCAATCCTCCCAGGTCACAGTATCAGAAGAATTGCCAACTATACCTCCCTGCAAGAGATTCCCAAGGTTGTTGGTAACTATGATGTTAAGGATGTTCTCTAAAACATTATTTTTTGCTTATAATTGTGTTTCTATTCTATTTCTCCTAAATCTACATGCACTAAATACCTTTGTGGTTCTGGACTTAGGCTCCTGCAAAACAGTTAAAGCTGCTAGTCCTGACTGTACAAAACACCCATAAAAAGTAAGGAATCTACTCCCAAGTTCAGAAACTGTTCAAATCTGGGTCTAGACATTACTGCTTGCCCACAGCTCTGTGTCAAACTAAAATCAAAACTCTGACAACTGCAGGCCTGGGGAATATCTATGGGGACTTTGCTGACCCATCCCTGCCTGTTTGCTGCATCCCCACAGCCTCCAATTGCAGTATCTTGAAGGGATTATTAAGTCTAAGGGGAGGAAAGAAGTAGGTGAGCTGTTAAGAAGCAAAAAAAAATCCTCTCTTCATGCCTGTGACCTCAGTAAGGGAAAGAAATGAGTAAAGGAGCACAAAAGGGACATGCTAACAAAGCAGGAATGTTGCTCAAAATTTCTCCCGTGTGTTTTCCAAAACAGTGCTCTGGAGGACCTTAGCACCAGTGCAAGAGGTCAGATTGAAGAGTTTTGTGTACGAAGCTGTTTGTCCTCAGAGACCTGCTTTGCACTGGAGTGTCCAGGTGCTGTAAGCCTGGCCTGGAGTGCTCTCCATCAGGAATCAGAGGAGAATTCAGCCTCCGTGGTTGGCTAATTGTAGGAGCTTGCTCTTCCCACTGCCAGCTGGAGGCCGATTTGTTAAGAGCTGTTACTCTGCTTTGCATGGTAAGTTACAGATCTGACTTGATGCAGACTAGAATGTTTATCATGTTTCTTCACATCTGGGCCAGAGCCACTGAGTACCTCTGGGCTGAGAGGAAGCACTGACCTCCAGATTCTCTATCTAATATCCTGACAGAAATCCTAAACCAGAAAGGTGAATTTCCCATTTCATGAACTGGATTTGCATTCTTTCTGTCAGGCAAGGTCAACCACTCACAAGTTCAGGCAAAAATGTTGGGTAGCTCCATTATTTCTCTGTAATGCTTAAAGAGTGATGGATCCTGGTGGAAAATCACCTGTTTTTATCAAGGTGTTTCAGTGGTATCTAAAAGGAGAATTGACTGGGAGAGCAGTTCAGCTCTCGTCAACTTCTTGGGCCTCGGCCTTTAGGGGTATTAAGTTCAAAATCCAAATTGTGGATTTCTCAGGAAGGTCTAACTGTTAGAGGACACAGAATGACCCAAGGGCAAAACGAGAGCTGTACTGGGAGGAGAGATGCTCCTGGGCCATGGCAATGGGGAGCCAAAGAGGGACGTGACCCTGAGACCATGGTGTGGATAATACTCATGTATCCTTTGTGCCAATGCCTTCCCTCATGACTTCACAGAACAAAGAACACATGTTCAGTGGAAACAGGGTTTGGGTCATGAAGAGCCAGAGACAGCAGACCTCCAGAAGTACATGAAAGCAGATTTTGGTTTTTAACCATGTGCTGCTTAGGGTGTAACACACTCTTATGCAGCTCAGAGAGCTGGGCAGAGAGATGTTTGGAGGTGTGATTCCAAATAACCTTCCAAAACCTGTCCATCCATTTTTCACCCTCACATTCAAAAACAGAGCGCAAAGGACATCTTCCAGCAAGAGCACCTATTTCCATTTCACTACTTTACCAGGTCAGAACTGGGGCAAGAGGGAATTTCACCACAACTGCAAGGAGAGGTGACCTGGAGATGTAGCCAGTGGCTGCCATGCCTCCTTACCACTAACTGGTGTTGTGATGCCAGGCAGCAACCAGTCTGTGATGGTGACTAATCCAGCAGGCACTTTAGAAATTAGTACCCAGCCGTTTGAAGTCTAAACTATATTGAGTTACAATTTAATTGGTCTGTAATCATGAAGTAAACACTTGCCAGTTGAACTAGTCATGTTTCAACCCTGATCTAAGCAGCAGTTTTCCTACTGGAAAGTGAAGAAATATTATAGGAAAATACGAGCAGAGCATGCTTAATTTTCCCATAGATGTTTCCACAGATGTTTCAGACTCTAGCCCTTCTGCTCAGTACTCATCCAAGCCCTTCCAGAAGACTCTGCTCAGATACCCAACAGCATGAGGATTCTTCATCTCCCTTGACTTAAAAGCAGTTCAGGTCTCATCTGAATTTTTACCAGATAGGAAGGACCTTCTTTCTCCCACAAATGCAGGTGTAACACCCTCCCTTCCCAAAGAGCTAACTGGCATCTGATCCTGCCCTTCACACAAATGCACCCGGGTCCCATCCAGTCTCCACTGGGAGATGATCCTTCAGCTCTCCGGTGCTATCCCCACATTCCCTGCCAAAGTGGACGTGCCCCAGGTGCTTAAAAGTTTTATGTAGAACTTTTCCCATCACTGGAGCAGAGGTGATTTTCTGCTGATTTCCTATCCAGCACCACAGGAGAGGCAGAGGCAGGCTCTGAAAAGCCTGTGAAAGGCAAGTGAATGAATACACTGCTCCCTCCAATTGTGACTCCGTGATTTCCTCTCATTACTCTAATAGAAACAAATCTTTCTCATCTCAGCCCTATTACCTCACACAAAAGAAAATGGTACGTAATCCTGTTAGAGCTGGGCTGCTGCTGGACATATTTTAAGGTCATTGTTCTGGGATGCCAGTCTGCACTGTGTGAGCCTGGGAGAAGCGGGAAATGCAATTACCCGGCTATTCAAATGCGAGAATGAAACCCTGCCGTTAACAGGCAGAAGCCAGCAAGAAAAAGAGCAGTTGCTTTATGGAATTATAGGGCTTGGTTAAATCAGTCTAATCAGCACCTCAGGAAAGGAGTGGGGTTAGCTCCTACTGCTATCCACAGAGTCTCCTCATTCTCCTCAACCTGATCTTTGGCGTCCCTGGTGCAAGCTCAACCTGCAAGATGCGTTACGGTAGAGATGTACCATGGTGGTCCAGCCCAGGATTTACAGGAGGCTTTGAAACAGAGAAACAAGAAGAATTCAGCAGTAGGATTCAGATGCTGCCATCACCTCATACTCTACTTTGAGTCTGAGCTTCCTGGGGCCAGGTGCTGGGACCAAACCTGTCTGCTTCCTGATATTCGTGGCCTTCAGCACCAGTCTGGCAACCCAGCTAAGCAGCCAGGAGGGAAACTGATGTGGAGATGCAACCCACCCCCAAGGAATTCAGATGCTGGAGGAGAAAAGGGGGCTGGAACTGCTTGTGACAGCCAGTGAAGCAAAGCAGAGCAATACAAGTGGGAATGATCCTAACTGCCTCATCGAGTTTGCTTCTATCGAGTGGATGTTCCTAACCATTCCCACTCAGGTGAAACCAAAGCAATTTTAGCCGGATGGGTAGCAAAGAAAGAGTTGGAAATCTTGCAGGACAAACGTTAGGGAAGACTGCAGAAGAACATCAATGGGCACAACAAAGCAGAATTAGAGACAAACTTCTGTCCCAGACTGTTCCTGACAGTGTACCTCCTACTGTTCTGCCCTATGTTTCCTTCTCCTTCCGTGTGGCTGCTCTGCCTCTCCTACAGTCAGGCTCTTCTTACTTCCTTGATGCCCCTCTTTAGCTCCATCTTCCCTGCTGTGTTACCTTCTGGCTTCCCCCAGTCTCCCAAAGGATTTCTGTCCCACCAGAGAAGGCTGAGCTCCTGCAGATGCCAGAAGGAAGCGATGTGGCCCGAGGTAAGATTCCTGGGAGAGGAGGAGGAGAAAGCAGCCGATCACCACTGGAGTCTCCGAGTCCCTTGAAGAGCCGAGAGTCACTTCCCTGTTTATGCTCTTTATTAGTCCCTATTCTCTTTAATCGGCTTAGAGTGATGAGCCGAGGCAGCGGCAGGGATCAGCCGGGCTGTTTAATTAAAGGATTGCAGCTCAGCCCTGCAGTTTGGGGGTTTGTGTAAATGAGCTGCAAGTACATTATTTAATCTGCTGCGCAGAGAGGAGTCAGGACATTAATGAAGCAAACTCTAATTAAAACTAGATGGCTGACGGTTATTAGTGGCATCGCTTCTGACAGGATTTATCTCATTTAGAGAAACGCCTGATCATGGAGGGTGGAAATAAAGAATAAACCTGAGCTGCTTTATCAAATCCACCACAGCACTGCTTGGGACTGGCTGTCCGCTCATCACGGCTCGGGAGAGCTGTGCAGGGAGTCCCTGTGTCTCAGGCTCTCCCATCAGGAGCCCTGATGAGTTTATTTAGGGATACGCCTGGCTCGCCCAGGACCTGATTGCCTATTCAGGCTGTCTGACCCACATATTTCAGTCTTGATTGACTTTTCTTCTGCCTTGGTTCAATGGGGAGACTGTTGATGATTTGAGCAGGGTGACAGGCTCTGTAAATGATCTGATGAGCTTCTCCCAGCAGCATATTGAGCCATTTCAGAGCAGCAGAGCTTTTGGCTATGGACATCAGCTCCACGTTTTTCCCTCTCTGCCATTTTTTTTCCCTCCTCACTGCACTGTATATGTAACTTCAGGTGGCCCAGGTCTGACTGCAGAGTCTGGCAGAGACTAGGACATGTTTTCTGGCTAGCATAAAGCCGACTGATGAGTTTAATGCTGCATGTTCTCTGCCCTTCTTCTGGCACAGTGTGAGAAGTAGGGATGTTCTTCTCACCCAAGAGAGTCACATAAGAGAGGTCACATGTAAAAGCTGCTCAGTTTCAAAAAGCAAAAATGCTATGTGACTGTTTCTCACCTTCAAATAGCCAGGGTGGCTTCAACCATCTCTGTCTCTACATAGAATACTGTGCCACACACAGACAGGTTCAGGGCTGCTATTGGGGCCTGGGGGCATCAGAAATGAAGAGGGCAAAAGAAAGCTCTGGGGAAAAAAGTAAAGTAAGCAGGAGTGGGACAAGCTACAAAAGACATAAAATGGACGGACACAGACCAGTATGAGAAGCCCCTTAACTAAGCAGAGATTGTTGTTGTGGGGGTCACTGGCATTCGTTCACACTTCTGACTTTCCTGGCTCAGATTCATCTTTGGCTGGAACTTGCCAGAGTTGTTAAATTCCCAAAACAGATGATTGCTTCCTTTTCAATTTACCTGCCAAACCCCGGGTGAGAAATTCGGTGGTTCCCAGCACATGGAGGAGAGGCAAACTCAGGCTCAAGGGTGGGTAGGGCCTGTGGGAGTCACTGGGACAAGAGGAAGGCATGATAAAAGACCTTAAGACACTGTAAGAGTGACAGCCTTGTAGGATAAGAAAATGCTAGAAGCTAAGGGAACTGATCAGGAATAAGATGGAAGCTGGGAGAAGAATGGAGCAGGGCCAAGGATCAGGGTGTGAAGATAGAACATTATGGCAAGATTGAGCCTCAGTTCAAACAAAATAGAGCATGTAACCAAAACTCTCTCCAGAAATGCAAGGGAGAGGTGGCTGTTCCTACCACAGAAACTTTACCAATGCTTGAAAGCCCTCAGTACAGACAGCTGGGAGTTAAGGCTTCCATGTTCATACACCAATGGACAGGAGGGGTCCTGCTTCTTTACCCTGTCTCCAAGTGTGGCTGAAACCTACTTTTGAACACACACACACACACACACACTCCTGTTCTCTTAACAGCTGTAGAGCCCTCATACTTTTCCTTGTAAGGAAATCAGAAACCACAGTCTGCTCCAGTAAGCAGAACAAACACGAGGAGCATCATTTTAAAGATGCCGTAGCCTCACTACTGTGATTCAGCTGCCCAGTTCTGCCAAGATCCCTTCCTAGAAGTTCAGGCTCCTTACACAGATGCCAAAGGTCAGATGTAGAAGTCCAGTAGTGGGATGAGGGAAATTTTGTTTCCTATTGACAGAAAGGTGATGAAGCGTGAGAAAAAGGAGTAGATCTGTGAGATGGAGGGGTAAGAAGTTGTGAGAGGAGAAGGAGATGGCAATAGCAGAGGCACGAGGTCCAGCATGGAAGCTATACACAGCATGTGCATCACAAGTATATTTGAAGCTCCTTGGGCCCCTTTGCCTTGGCACTGATTGCAGTCACTAATGAAGGAGAGCTATGGGAATTGCTGGTGTCCCACAGCTGGCTGCACTGGATACAAGCTGGTATTAGTTAATAGTACCTGTCTATAACCATCCTGCACTGGGAAGCTCAGAGCATTCCAAGAGATGTAAAACTCCATGCCTCCCCCCTCCTCCCCTCCCCATCTCCAGGTGGGAGACAGAACCCTGAGTTTGTTTGGTGACTTTTGCTGTAGCTGAAAGGTTATGGGTCTACAAGGGTGTGTGTTCAAACACCTTATAATGTGGGATAACTCATCTGGAGGAGAAGAGAGAAGCATGTGTAGGTCTGTGTCAAAGTGCTGCAGAAGGGTAAGGAAAGGTCCAAGTGTGACGTGGGCTGATGGAAGTAGATGTCTGAAGAGAAGCCATGTAAGTATGTTTTTGCAGGTGCATGGGTGTACGTGAGAGGTGGCCAGAGGGGCTTTGTGAGTAATTACACACCAGCCATGAACAGTAATTTCTGGGAGGGAAAAGAGAGGGACAGCTGTGCTGGGGACACTGGGCATAAGGTAGGATGGAAGTGGATGGGTGTGTGTAAGATGTGAGTTTTGTCTGGTGCAGGAAGATTAGTGATAGATGATAAGGAAGCAGGGGATGGAAAAGAAAAGGTTTTGCTGGCAGCAATTTCCTACCTTGGTGAGGAGTCTGGAGATGAAGGCTTCTGCTCTGCATCAGCTGCTGGGCAACAGAACTGGTGTAAAACAGTTTCATTCCTGAAAGAGAGAAACAAAATGTAGCAGGTCAGTGTTTGGCTCTATAGGTATGTTTCCTATACACTTGTAATGTAAAGAAGTTTATTTTTTGTTGACAGTGGCTAAATGAACTCTGCAACATTTCTCCTGAGCACAGGAATATGACCTCAGTACATCAACCCTGGGCATTGCCAGCAATTAATAGTGAAAAACTGACAAGAGCAAGCCCAAGTGGGGTGGCTGAGATCAAGGCAAGAGGAAGAGATCACAGCAAAGAGAAGCAAAATCGTAAGAAGTAACAAACCTGAGCAAAACAAAAAGTGAAAAATGTGTTTATTATATAAGAAGGGCAAAACAATTCATCCAGAGGAAGAAATCCTAGACCAAACTTCCAAAACTGCTCACTAATCTGGAGTGACTTGTTCTTGGGTCCCTTGCCTGGAAACATTCATAAGGAGCCTGGTTTTCAAGGGTGTTTGGCACTTATCAAAGCACTGGAACACAGTAAGAGCTGCTCAGCACCTCTGAAAACCAGACCCTTTTAAGATACCTCCAGGGAGGCCCTCGAGGTGTCATAAGCAGCACAAATCAACATGCAATTTTAAGCACACTGACCTTCATCAGTGAAAAGGAGTCACTAAAAAGAGACACAGTGTGAAAGGGGAAAAGTTCTAGGGGAATGGAAAAGGAAATGAAAAGAGGAGAAGAAAAACAGGGGAGATAAAGCAGGCTGAATGGCATAAAATCACCCGGGCTCCAAGTCAGTAGAACATCACTCAGAGCTCTGCTCTGAATGCTACTGCAGAGACCCAGGGCTCCAATGGGGTCATTTCCTTTTAAAACTATTTTTTCAGTTTCTAAGGCAGACATGAGCAGTAAAGCCAAGTCTGGCTTGTCATGGCACCTCAGGTTCTTCCAAAGGCCCTGCCACACTTTCTGCCACTCTCAGATGTGAAGCTGATCCCCTTTGTCTTTCTCAAAACCTGACAGACATGCCCACAAAGGTAGCTAAATTCCAGTGCTGATTCCCAAACACCTCCTTCTGGCCTCCCAGCTAGCTTAATATAACACCCCCCTGAGTTCTTCTGCCTTCTTGTCTTCCAATGCTTTCTCAAAAGGAATCATTCATTAGGAACAATGGGATTGGCAGCAGCACCACAGCAGGGGGAAGACAAAAGCATCAGCTTTACTTCACTGTTGCCTGCCTATGCCCTCAGTCCTGCCCATGCCTGCTGGAAGAGAGGATGTGTTTGGGTGACATAAAAAATTCATCTCCTGGTCCATCTCTGCAGGAACTGCTGGGGAAAAAAGGTCTACTTCCAGATAAAGGTAACAGCATATTTTGTAATTACAGACTCACAGAATAGTTTAAGTTGGAAAAGACCCTTAAGTTCATTGAGTCCCACCATAAACCTAACTGCCAAGTCCACCACCAAAGCGTGTCCCTCAGCACCACCTCTACCTGTCTTTTAAATCCCTCCAGGGATGGTGACTCCACTACTGCCCTGGGCAGCCTGTTCCAGCACCTGACAACCCTTGCAGTGAAGAAATTTTTCCTAATGTCCAATCTAAACCTTCCCTGGTGCAGCTTGAGGCCATTGCCTCTTGTCCTGTCACTGATTACTTGGGGTAAGAGCCCAACCCCTACCCTGCTATAACCTCCCTTCAGGTTATAGCCTTCAGCTGTAGATAGCAATAAGGTCTCAGGAAAAGCCCTGAGCCTCCTTTTCTCCAGACTAAATCAGTTCCCTCAGCCTCTCCTCAAGAGGACCCTCCTCTGAGGTGCTCTAAACCCTCCACCAGCTTCCAGGTGGAATCTTGTTAAAAATGGACACCCCAAGTTTCAGCCTTTCCTCAACACTTCCCTAAACAAGCTCTTCTCTGCTTTTATTCGAACAGAAGATGTGCCACTTGATTCCACATGTAGAAAACAAATAGTAGGGAGGGAAAACATAAGGTAAAAGAGGAAGGAACAGGGACAGACAAACAAGAAAGGAGAAACAGAAGCCTGTATATAAATGAAATGCCTTGCTAGCTAGTTGTCAGGATAGAAACACAGAAAGAAAGTAAAGAGGAAGCAGGAAAGGAAGAGTGATGTAAGTTCCAGGACTTTAAGCTCAGTCTCCTGTGGGTGTTTCAATAAAAACCCCATCTCTCAGATACTCTTCAGAGAATCAGGATGCACTGAGCCCTGCAGCTGCACAGTCAGCTGTTGACTCTGGATCTTGTGATTTCTCAGGGGTATTTATCACTAACATTGGGTATTTTCCACCCAAACCAGAGTCCTCTTGAACATCCGGGATCCCAAGATCTCTGGAGTAGTTGTGCACTTTACATACCACTACCAGATGCTGATCATACCTACAGGCATAAACCTTCCACCAGGCCGTTTGGGATGCTTGAGTGCCCCTCAGGAGGCCATCACTCCCATGGAGAAGCCACCAGGGAAGTGGTGAGGAGAAAATGCTGCCTCATAGAGGTGAGTAACTAATATCAAGTGTAAACAGGTATTCAAAGATTGTGCTGAGAGCTCTTCCCCTGAATAGGGGGCAGGGAAGGATATCTTATTATTCTTATTACATCTGAGTTCCCCAAATGCCCAAGAGCAGTTGGAGCTCTGGGTCTACTCACTTTTTCCTTTCAGTTTGCTTTTTTTTCTCTTTTGTGCTACCCAGACACACACCACAGGGGCTGGGTTCCACCTTGGTCCATTTTCCTCTTTCCTTCCACCTCTTGACCTTGCCTATCTCTGATGCTTTGCAAATCCACATCCTTGCCATTGCAGCATAGCATGCAGAGCCTAGGTAAGAGCTGGGAGAGGGTTAACTTGCTGTGGAAGAAGTGAACCTCTTCCCCCCCTGACGAGGATGTATTAATTGCTCTCTGGACAAAGCAGCTCTCATTGGGGTGAAAAAGGCCAGTGTCCTAAGGCTTTATTATCAGTTTTAAGCCTGAAGTAAGTACCCTGTGAAAATAGCTGTCTTCTTAACTGAAGTCTCCAGGTGAGGTGTTATTTTTGTTGCTGTGATTCAAGAGGGCCTGCCGAGGCTGTAAAGGCTGGTGGAAACCTGGATTTCAATCCTCCGTGGTGTTGCCATATATTTAGTATCTGTCTGAAGTCAATGGTGGTGTTTTGATGGTGGTTTTGGTTTTCCCTTTCTGTGCTTTCTTTTTATTTTGTTTCTAAACAAACCTTACTTCCTAAGTCAGAAAGGCTACAAAAAACCTGAATGTGCAGTCTCTGAAGAGTGAAACAGAAGGCAGAGGACTTGCTTTCCTCTTGAAAAACACAGAGGAAGGCAACACGTCTTCAATAGAGTGACTGTTGATTCAGACTCAGCTAGAGGCTAACTAACAGAGAGGAGGAGGAGGAGGAGGCATGCTGAAGGGCCTATTGAGGTAAATGTTGGCAGCAGTATGTGAGTTGTGTGTGGAGGAGCAGCATAGGTGGACAAGGACACAGACAAGGACAAGCACAGATGCAAAAGAAGGACTGAGGACAGCCTGAACCTGTCAGTGGCTCGCTCCATCTATCTGGGACGCATGCTCCGGAGGCAAGGATTTGACATTCCAGACCTATCTTAAATGCAGAGAAAGCTGTGCTGGGCCCAGCAGTAACCCATTCTGTCAATTGAAACATTACAGCCCTCTCCTCTGAGAGAAAACAACCAACTGAATTTTATTCAGTTGTCTCTAACATTGCTCCTGACACGAGGTATCCTCCAGCCGGCTGCCTGCAGCCTCAGCAGAGGTATCTGTGAATTAACTGTCCTGCCACAGCAATTCCTGCTCTGTGATGAACTTCAGAGAGGCCTGTGCCAAACCTCCTGGCTAGCACAAGCTGTCTGGTCAGCTTAGGAGTTAGTTCTACCTTTCTGGCTTCTTAGAAAGTTGCACTGTGCTGCAAAAGGGCCCCCTGAGTCATGCTGCCTTGGTTTTACAGCTATGGGTCCCAAAGAGCCAAGCCTCTTCTCTCTTAAAAACTGGTGTTGTAGAGGGTATAAGGGTTGAGCTCCAAAAATTGAAAGTCTCTGGTGTCTGTAGCTACTTAGATAGGGCCAGAGGAGTACAGGCTTTCCTCAAATTGCCTTAATCTTCCCTCTGGACAGGTGCCCGCAGCTTTCTGTTCGTTCACCGTTGCTGCCCATCCCAAGTGTCAGTGCCCACTAGTTTAGCACTGTCCTGAAACAGGGGTGCATTACATTAAACGGCTCTAACCCCTTTTTCTTCTTCTCCCCCCTGCAAAAGCAAAGCCCCACCCCAGACAGCATATGGAAAATGGTGATGCTCCCTGCTCTCCGTTCAGCTTTAATTAAACAAACACCCAGTGTGTCCTGTTCCCATAGATAAACAGCAGCTCTGTGATTTTCTGCATGAATGATTTTAGACTACAAGAAATGCCAGAAGAAGACAGAATGAAAGTTGCTCTCACTAGGAGTACCCAGAGCACGTTTCTGGCTAACATGCTGCATCACCCTTGCATCCCACTGTGACTGCTGCCCTGGTCAGTTATGTAAGACAGCTGGCATGGCTCCTTCTGCAAGAGCAACGAAGATCACTGGCTTCTCCAGCTGCCAAGACTTGCTTAACCTGGTCCTTGGTCCCTGCTGGCTCACATATTCAATAGCCTTGCCCTTGGCCCAAACGTTCTTCGAAATCTGACAATGCTGAAAGGCACCATGGTGATCCCTCGAGCAATGTTCTACCAGTAAATAACTGGTCTAACTCACACAGCCTTTCTGGCTTCTCTTTAAAATTCCACCTCGAAAGCAATGCTATGGGTTTTTACCAAACCCCATTGTTTGTAGTGCTGGGTATCTCAGCTTTCCTGAATTTTTTTGGCTATTTGTCTCTATCGTACATTTTTTTCATGTATCTGCCAAGAGAACAGATGGAGTCACAGAAAATTATGGCCTAGAAGGGGAAGATTAAAGGTAGAAGGAGTGAAAGGAGAACTGAATTAATCTCAGATGAAGTTTTATAGGCTATTATCTTTCCTAAGATGAGGACTGGAGAACCACAAACAAGAATTATTTAGCAATGCTAAGTTTCTGAAAGGCCAGTAGCATAGTCCTCTGACTCCCACAAAATGTATAGCTCAAAGCTACCTCTACCTGCCAACGGAGCTGTGACACAACCTAGCCAAGCTTAGCTGCAGGTCTTCCTCCTGCTATCTTCCTTCCATGATAGAAGAAGGGAGAATTTACCAGGAGCATCTATTCTTTCTGCTTGCCTGCCAAAAATCAAATATGATTTGTAGTCTGGACCTTGGCCTGCCTTGAACACCTCACGAGTGTTAGAGAGCCTGTCTTTTTTCATGATGTTCCTCTAGAAATTTGATGATCAAAAGATCAGAGCTCATCCTCTAAAACCTACTTAGGACTGGCTTAATCATCATGTTGTTTCTTGGTACAAATTCCTTTTAAGTCACACATCCTTCGTATAGCATTACTACACATTTGTTTTCCTAATGCTAGGGGATGGGATGAAGACAAGATTCTCATTGACAGCATTTCCAGTTTCTCACCAGAATATATTGATTTTAGAGACACTATGAAATATCTGAAAGCAGATTCACCTCAGTAGTATAAAATACCATATGCATACACTACTGTTTGGAAGGTGGAAGTTCAATGTGACGAATGTTTTTGAGCTCTTGTGGGCTCTTCAGAACAGCACAGCTTGGAAGGATAAGCACAAGGCACCGTGCTGAGGAAATGGAATTTCCTGGGTTGGAGGAAGAAGATTTGAGCCAATGCTGCTGTGATCTGATATTTTTTTGGTTAACTGCTTGGGTGCCTGTAACAGATATGTCAAATATGCCATTCATTTACTGCCATCTGTTTCTAGGGATGGAAGTATTAATGCTCCATCTTCCTGAACAGTTGATTTCTCAGCTTCCTTTAGCCCATATATGCAGCAGGCATTTCTCTGTACATCCTCCCTCTTAACCTGAAGAATTTTTTTGGGAAAAGTGTGGACATAACTGGTCAACGAGTGCACGGATTTTGGAAAGAATCCAGGGTGTTTTGTACCAACTTTGGTGCAAAGAACACGAGCAGTTCACACTCGTGTGTGCATATGTACTGAAGATGGTCTGAGCATGAAGGGTGCATCAGCTGCACTGAGATGAAACAAGGTGACCTAAGGATGATAGACCCACTCTTAATTATCTGTGGACTTAACTTCATTACAACCAGAGTCATACTAGGTGACAGAAAATGTCCATGGCAGGAAACTTAAGATCAAATATGTACTGCTTGAAGAAAGTCTGATCCTTAAGGCAGTAAACAGAAAGTATTGCATACATACACAGTGCCTTAATGCAAGGCAGCAGCTTGAAGAGATTTGGAAATAGTGCTCAGCTTGGATGGAACAAAACATTCAGATGTGAGGCAAAAGGATGGCCTGGGAGATGCCAGCATTTCTGAAAGCTCTCTGTAGAAGGGTACTTGTATCTCTGATGTAGCTCTGTTGGTGTCTTACAGAATTACTAGTTAAGGAAATACTCTTTGGGTTTATGGGGGATGCTTCTCATGCTCTCATATTTGCCCCGTGGAAGTGATTCACTCAGAAGGTTCTCTTCTTGCTACTGATTTCTCTCCTAAGGCACGGGACAAACAGGCACAAGGGAAATGATTGTACTTGTTAAGTAATTCTCAGGAAGAAAATTCCTGGGTGGAGGAGTATGTCATCAAGCTGCTAAACGTGTTGGGGGGGCCTGCCTCTCCTGAGATGCCTTTGCCTGTGGGGTGTCCATTCTCTCCATTTAAACCATCTTTCTCTCTTCCAGAGGGGCGTCAGGCACACAGAGCACGGCTGTCTGCTAACTGGACTGGTGCTCTGTCAGTGCTAAGAGGCAGAAGGCAAAGTGGCCACGATGGAAGGGAGTGCTGGACTATGCAATGGCCCAACATGCACCACCAGCCTTGCTGAGATCCTCTGTCAGTGCTGGAAACAGTTGGTGACTCACTGTGATAGACAAGGCACGACATCGTGTGCTCTGACTTGCAGCAGGGTAAGTAGTGGTCCTCAGGAAAAACAGCTACTGTACAGAAGGGCAATGGGATATGCTAAGTGTACTTGCAAAGTTCAATGTGTGGAGGGGATCCTCTAGTGACACCTGCAACACTCACTGAGAGTAAGTGGAGGTTTAGTAAGTTGCAGCCAAAACTAGATTTCAGATACAACAGTGAGGAATTTGCTACATAAATCTGAAGCATGTGTGAGGGGGAGTTTCTGTAAAGTTCCTCAAACCATTTCAGTTAAATAATTACTATAAACACAAGTCGCATCCATTAATTTCTTAATGGGAATATCGTAGATTAATACAAAACTACTTTTCCAAGCCAACACGTCTCCTTTTCCAAGCCAACATCCCTCACTTCCAACTATTTTCAATAGCATCATTTATTCTAAAGGTTCTATATGTAATGGAATAATTACAGGTCTGCAAATGCATGCTGATAGCAACCTCCTGCAGCTTTGAAACATCTTTTCATACCTCTTCTGTTTAGTGCTATACAAAGGTCCTTTCTTCTTTGTTCAAATAATAGAATTATAACTACGTAAAATGGAAATAGCTGGCAAAAGCTCACTTTTAATTACCCTGATGAGCATTCTCCAAATCCCCTCCAGTTCTTCACAGAATAATTACAGTTTGTCAGCCTAATACCAATGAGTACGTGGTCCTCCTAAAGAGATCCAGAGCTCTGGCTGAACGCTCTGCTATCAGAGCAAACACCTTCTTGATTCACCTCTATTTTGGGCTAATATGTATGAACACTAGAAAAAAAATAGCTAAGGCTTGTGTTAGTGGAACTGGCAACCCAGTAATCGCTGGGACTGAGAGATATAAATGGAATTTAGGTCTCTTTCTCAGTAAGAATAAATTATTTTTACTTTTTGAGTAAGTGTCCGACTTGGACTCAGTAAAAGGATTTTTGTTATGACTGAGCATTAGATCTGTTTTTAATTAGGCTTAGACTTCTTACTGGCTTCTCACTCATGTGGCTCATGTTTAACCCTTTAGTACAGGAAGAAAGCCCTGGAATTTTCCAGAGGCTAAAATCAAACTGTCCCTCAGCCCTGGAGAACGACACAAAGCTATGCGAAGGAGCACTGTTCAATAATTCACAATCCCATAAACATGCAAATTTGCCACCCAGAGAGAGAAATGGCTCAGCACTGAGCTCTTTATGCACCTTAGCAACACTGCCTTCTGTAGACTTGCCCCTGCATGGCAATGCAGGGCTGGATTTGCTGCTTGTGTCACTCACTGCAGTCGAGTGCCCTTGCAGGCAGCTCTGTGTTCAGAGCTGGGTACCCGAGTAGCACGACAGTGAATTGCATCAGCTATTAAAGACAAGCTTAAAAATGGTTTAGTACCACATTGAGCTGATGCACTAAATTTAAGTAGTAGTTTTATTCTGCATACTCACCAAAGGTGAGTTCTGTGGGGTGGTTAAGTCCTGCTGTTGAGTACTGAGCTGCTCAGACTCTGCTGTTTGCTGAGGCTGGACACAAAACAGCACAAGAGGAGTGCATGTGAATGCAGTGAGAGAGATCATGGCTTGGCTTGGCTTCCAGAAGGCTGCTTCAGACCCTGGTTTGGGGCCTTGGCTATGGAAACTCAGTTACTATCAGAGCAGCAGGTAACTGAGGCTGTTGCATTAATGACACCTACAATGGAGAGGGGAGTGGTTTCCTAACTGGGAAGGAAAAGAAGGGGAATTAGGGATGCAGGACTGGACACAGGCTGCTTGGTGCATACACAAGACTAAATTTTTGCTATTCACTGATGCTTCAGAGCTGGGCTGCTCTGCTGTGGGAATGGGAGGAGCAGGGCTGGCTCTGTGGCCTCAGGTGACAGACAGGAATAGTCACCATTGTTTCAGGGCAAATGTGATTTCACATTTCCCTTCAACACGCACTGTCCTGGTTTGAGCTAGAACAAAACTAATTTTGCTCAATGATTTTACTTTTCATGTGAATCTCTTCTAAGTAGCTGCACTTTCTGTAGTTAGCAACACATTATTGCAGACAGTGCCTGCTTCCAGAAGTGACAGTGCTCGATGTTGATAGTTTCTTCCAAGGCCTGGTGTGCAGAAAGGCTCTTGCTTACACTTTCTGCTATGGAGACCAAGGTCACTGCTAAATCTCGTGTGCCCCACTGGGCTGCAGAAGGTAAGAGGTCACACCTGCAGGGAGGAGCAGCCAGGACAGGTGACTCCAAACGGACCAGTGAGGAATTCCAGCCCCTATATGTCATTTTCAGTACAAAGCTGAAGGATCAGGAGGTGATCTCTGTCCACGCTGCCTTCAAACCCAATCTGTGCATTCCTCCTGAATCCAGTTCAGAATCCAGCTCCTGAACCCTGTTTCCATCTGCTGCTGAGTCCAGTCTGGGACTCGCCCGGTGCCTGCCCTGTTGCATCAGTAGGGACAGTGATGCAATTGCATCAGGGGGGTTGGGTTTGATATTTGAATATATGTGTATATATATTTCATTATCATCATTATTTATTAAATCTGTTTTCATTTTCTTTTCCAATTTGTATGTCTTGCTCCCTTATTCCCATTTTCTTCCCTCTTATGGAAGGGAGAGGGGTTAAAAGAAGAGCATCTGTCATTTGTCTAGTGGCTGGCCCAGCCCTAACCCTTGACACACATCCATATGCTTCCACCAGGGCCCTGGCATATGGAAAGAAGACAGTGTTCAAGACTGCTTGTGGACACAGCAGCTGGCTGACACCAAGAGCAGCTGAACTTGCATCTGTAACTGCCCTGAAAGGCAAGTAACATTTGGGAGCAAGAGGGGAGAGAATGTAACTTGTATGCTCAGCACTTGACCATCAGCAATATTGGTTTGGGGTTTCTGTCACAGTTTCTTGAGGCTTCACAAACTCCTGACCTTGCTAAGGTAGCAGAAGAGCAGACAGAATTCATGAGGTATCCTAAGATTTGAAAAGCCATGAAAGTTGTTCCCTTTCCCCATCTTAACTGCTCAATAATTCCTGTGATTTAAAACCAGCAGGACATACAATGTACTGTCAAGTCAATTTATCAAGACAACAACAGTTTAGGTTGGTCTTAGTCCCTATATCCCTTGTCTGGTGCAACAGCACTGGGAAAAAAATCACCACAAAAACAAAGAAGGCATCACTCCTGATGTTTAACACACATTGATTGTTCATCCATGCCCTGTCTTAGAACTGAGCCACAAATGTCAGCTTGCACCTGGCTAAAAGAACAGTGCTTCAGTCAGTGGTGACCCTGGGAACCTACACAGCCTGCACCTGCAGCCAAATGTACAGCTCATCTTCCATTAAATGAGCTACTTGGGTCTGGCTGTACTTCTGGATCTCTCTGGAGTGCCTTACTGCATCTAGCTTGTGCCTTGCAGGGAGTCTTAACTTGATAAAGCAGCTGACTTACAAATCCATTACTGTTCTCTTCTTAAGAAAGCTTTGAGCTTCCCACCATGTGCTGGAGCCTTTTGTTTCTTTTCCTTTATTTGGAGAAAAAACTGTATATAGATAAGGTGTGGTTCTGGAAACATAAAGATTTTTCTGTGGTACAGGAGCTTGATTTCTGCAGAGACGGTACAGGGAAGTTACAAAAACAATTAGTAGGAATCAGTGTGAGGAGCTGTGGGACTGATTAGAGCTCTGCTCCTGAAAGAACCTGGCTGATGCAGACCTTCTGGACCCCATGGTACTTACAGCTGGGCAATCTCCTCTAACAACTGAGATTTAACAAGTCTGCTTCATTACCCTGGTGCCAGCAGGGCTGTGGCATAAGCTCACACCATGTGGCTCTGTGTAAGCTGGCAGTGCTATTTGTGCTTTCACACTTCAGCTCTGAAGCTACATCAGTGATGGTTCCAGAGCCTAGATGCTGGGATGTAACAATGCTTCCCATCTTGGGAACAGGTGACAGCAGTGGCAGCAGCTGCATCTGTGGTTACTTCAGCACTAGAAGCTGTGGGAATCTTGATTTTTGTGATGAAGGAATTCTGCCTAGACTCTACTGTAGGCTTGGAAGCTGTGTGATGGGGGCAATTCCACTTCTGGCACCTGCTGTGCTATATAAAAAGTGTGACTGCATGAAGAGATCCCAGAGCTATAGAAAAGGTGTTGGGAAGAGACGATGAAGCCTCTCGCAGGAAAAATGACCTAGTAAAAAAGAAGATTTTAACCATGCCAGTGTCAAACAGTGAGAAACAGAGGCAGAACTCTGGATTAGAATGAACATCCATTTTCCTTCCTGTGGTATGAATGGAGGTATGAATGGCCAAGAGCAATTATCACGCCCCTAGGATAGGAGGGTCAACCTTTCTTGTTGCTGAAACACATCCCCCTGCATCCAAGGAATAACTCCATGTAATAGTTGCTCCCAGGGTCACTCCACAGCAAGGCAATTGTGACAGAGAGTCATTAGTCACTGGATTTCTTTCATGATGATGAAGTAGAGCTCGCTCAATGTGCCATGGAGACTAAACACCCTCCCTCCCATGCTAGCAGGGGGTACTCTGTCTCCAGGTTCATCTAGTTCTATGCCCTTTATGTGTGGCTCTGCTGCTCCACCCCAGCCCCACCCTAGAGGGAGATAATCCTTCGTGCCTTGTGTCTTGATTCTGGATTGCCAGAATTCCTGACTTCCCAGAGCTGCTACTTCCTCTTCTAAGGGATTAGAACCTAACTGAAGACACAGTCATCAGAGACCAGCACACTCCCACAGCAGAAATGATCTTTAAATGTATGAAGAGCCCAGGCTCTGCTGGGCTCCTGCCTGCATGCCCTCGAGAAGGGCAGAACTTGAGTTTCAGCTGCAGGCCACTGTTCAGTCTCTACAGGCTGAGGCCTCCAACGTCATTTTGGACAGCGATCCAGGGACCATCTGTGAAGTGAAATTCTTGCTAGACAGTCAGCAGTCACCCGATAAAAAAAATGAGAAGTGATTCATGGTGAAGGGCAAGTAACAGTGAATAACAGCCCTTGCAGCAAATTGGTAAAAACACCTCAGTGGGGTGAGAAAGGGGCATCCTCTTTATTTTTGAGATAGAAGTTTTTCTGCCTTGTAAACCTAACAAGTATATAACACTGAGAGGCTATAGACTTGCCTTCTATTTTAACTAGAAAGGCATCTTCTCAGGACTTCCCTGAGCAGTGCATCCTCCCCGGTCAGGATTATCTCAGTACAACAGCCATCACCATATCCAGACTAGATGAGACTAGTGCTATCGATAGTTCCATGCTTCTCAGATAACATCTCCATCAGAGAGATCCCCCAGCTCAGTCTAAACTCTCCTT
Source organism: Chloroceryle aenea (assembly GCA_013399075.1). Classification (NCBI taxonomy): domain Eukaryota; kingdom Metazoa; phylum Chordata; class Aves; order Coraciiformes; family Cerylidae; genus Chloroceryle; species Chloroceryle aenea. The sequence continues at coordinate 407,729 of VWZY01011869.1, read as the reverse complement.
GCATTTTATTCCCCTTCTCATCACACCTCTCCTACCAGTTGTTTCTCAGCAGAACATTGATTGCTTTTGTCACCGCTCTAGTCAGGGCTTTGACGTGTTTGTTTCTCCTTCTACCCACCATCTATTCAGATAAAGCTTGATGCTAACTGATTAACCTCTCTGGTCTGTGTGGCACCAGTTACTGCCCACAGTACAACTGGGATGGGGCTCAGCACACCGGTCCTTGCTGGGATCTGAATCATCAAAACCAAGAGATACTTTTGCAAGAGGACAATAACAGTGTGTGGTGGGGTACTCCAGGAGGCAGTTTCTATCAGGAGCAACTTTGCTTTTGCAAGAAAGGCTGCATTATGTGGTATTTACAAAATGACCAGAGAGGTGTCATTAAAAGAACTGCTGTGTGTCTGTACGTGGCAGAAGGAAGCAGCGCATCACAGTCCTGAGATACAGCTCAATGGTGAGAAATGAAACCACAACGAGTTCAGTTGATCCTTGCAAGTCAGAAGTTTCTCTCTTTGGTGGCAATTTTTAATTGTGCTGCTGTGGAATTCCCTCTGCTGGTCCAAGCAGCCTCCTTCAAAGAAGCACAGTGCAGTACGGGGGCTAGGGCAGCGAGTACCTAGAAAGATTTACGTTTGCCTCTTTAAAGAAAGGACAGATTCTAAAGCTTTTTCTCTTCCCCTCACAAAACTATTCCCTGTTTAGCTGTGGTATCGACTGCTTTGCTACTCCATGACAGTCTGTAAAGGGCAATGTCACACTTGGCTGTCTTTTATTTATTCTGCTTCTGCTTTACTGCATAATCTGAAGCACATCTTCCAAATTCCAAAGCTCAGGGTGACTGATGCCACTGTGAATTTGAGGGCATTTGCTTGGGTCTGTGCAAAACAACTGAATTCTTCCCCGCTTTCAAGCATGCTGAAGACCACCATTGCTTTTTTTTCCAAAGTTAACAGGATAACTGGAAGACAGGAGGTGTTTCAGACTGTTTCTATGTCCTTGATTGCTAGGTTCTTTAATTCCTGTATCTCTAGGAACAGCCAATGCCTTGAAGAATTTCTTCTTCTGCATTACTTGTCTCTGCACTATGCAGTACTAAGACAGTGAGGATCATACTGCCAGAGTTTTGACCCAGCATAACTAGAAGAGTATGCTGGGATGTTATTTTGGAACTTGCAAGGTCTTAGAATAGCAATAGTTTTTCTTTTCTTGCCAAAGTAATGCTCTTCAAATAACTTAAATGGAAGAGATTGTCTTTCTCTTCAGGTCTTATGATAGCAAGACTTGGATTCTATCCCCTCATTCACATCCAAACAATGACCCATGCTTAGTTGGACAGAAACAGAAGTTCCCATCTTGAAAACCAGGTTGCACTACAGATTAGAGTCTCATGGTTAGGCTGCACTTGGAATGGACCGTGCTTTTCTAGCCTTTATTGAGATTTCAGATTGATTGCTGTCACAGGACAGCTCAAGCCCCTTTGCAAAACAGTGCTGAACTGTATCAAAGGAAACAACAGAGAAAACAAAAAGAGAGGATTTTTTGCTGCTTCAGCCACGGGTTGTAACTGTATGCCATGATTCAGTTGCAAGTTTTGGGTACTATTTTTAAGATGCTGTCTGGAGTAGTCACCTTCTACTGCTTACACAGCTGGAACTGCCTAGCTGGGTTATGCATTTTCAAGACATAAGGTTTGAAATAAAAAAATATAAGGTTTGAAATAAAAAAATATATAATAGTCAAACCCAGGGTGAATTTGTGTTCCAGTGAAATGAAACTACTGATGAGATGCTGGAGAAGAATCATCTAAAAGGATACTTAAGGCAAAATACAACCCTACTGTAAAGGTATTGGCATCACTGGTGCTTGTATAGTCCATGCACAGGGGAATCTTGGTTGGAGGCACAGAGCTTCTGTCTAAGCAACAAATCCAATGGGAATGTCAGCACTTGGTAGCAGAAGAAGAAAGATTCTGTTCTTATACAGGAGCTAGGAACTGACACTAATTGATTCATTTTATAATTTGTTTTTATTCACTCTGTAGCTGCATGAATGAAGTGAAAAACAATGAATAATATATTCAGTCAGCTTTGTGCTTCCTCCAGAATCAGTTTGTCCAGTTCTACTGGAGAACTTCACAGGTGCCATGGTAATGTTTCCATGCAATTCACTTATCAACAGTTCTGAGGCATGATCAGAGATTCTAGCAAAGGTTAAGCACATTAGAAGATACCCCATGATGAAAACATAAGCAGAAGGTAAATGTACTAGGAGATTCCCCACAAGCAAAAAGACTGAAAGGATTCCAGAAGACCAAGAGATTTCCAGTCATGCACTGGCAGACCTCTGCGTAGAGTCTGAGGGAGAGAACGTAAAGGAGGAGTTTGGAGGCCCCTCTTCAGTTCCTACTCTTTTCAGAGGCAAGATATAATAGCTGCTATCAGTCCACTAGCCAGAAAAGGGTAAACAAAGCTTGCAATGACTTTGACCACCTACTTGCTTGTGTAGGCATCGATTCTACATCTAATCATCCTTTGTCCTTGGATTTTTCTCAAGGCAGAATGGGCTTGATTGGAACAGAATGTACCCTGGCTGGCTATATGCAACCCTTTAATATCCCACTCTTAAACCCCAAACCCTGGTCTTATTAAATTGTTAGCACTTCTGGTACAGTAAGAGAGACAGAGAATGCCCCAGAACTGCAATAAGGCACCACATAGATACTGTTTCCAAACTTCTTAATCTTTCCCAGCACATACAAAAGGAGCAGCTGGCCAAGAGTAAGGGTTGAAATGGAATCTGATTGTTATTCATCTGGGATCTCCTCCAACTCCTACTAAAACAGTATTTCCACTGAGTTTGTATATAATCTGATTTCAAGTCCCATGGAGCGCATCCTAGCCAATTCAGCTCTTAAGGCTTGTCCTGACTCAAATGCTAACTATAAGCATTCAAATGAAGGCTCTTCCTACTTATGAAGAGATCTTACTCTTGTGTCTGTTGCATGCAAAATGTCATTTATTGCAATTTCAAGTGGGAGAATCAGTAAACAACATGGCTTCCCACACAGCAGCCTCCCCTAGCAATGCCTGCGTTGTCCTCTCTGTCTTCAATCTTCCTGCATTTGTCACTAAACACTTTCAAATGGAGGAGAAGGGGATGTGTGCTTCACTTTTAGGAAACAAACCCCAAAAACCAGCAGTAGTTCTTAGCTGCCCATGTCCTCAATGAACCCAGTGAACCTCTTGTGGGTGCTAGGCACATAACTGAAGAATGTCTTGGTCCTTGGGCTGAAGAGACTTTGAAAGAGCAACGTGGTGGCGGTTGCACGGGTACAACTCCCATGTTTCTGTGGCACATCCCTGTGGGTGAAGGGTGATGATGATTTGTTGAGGCAGTCGGTGGATGCCTGAGCTACCACAGCCTGTGCTGTGCTTGTTTTCTGAGGTAAACAGGAAACCTTGGATCTTAGTGATGTCAATTCTGAACTTCTCACCAGGGCTAAATTCTGTTTGAAGGGAAAAGAACAGCAGGAATGATCTCTGTATTTAGTTATCTCATTTCTTGTCTTACATCATCCTCTCATGAGTGTGCCAGAAGGCCAAAGGAGACCTCTGATTGTCATGTAAGACCTGCATAAAGAGCTTTTCCAGCTGTTGATCTAGCATGTGGAAGACTGAGTGAGCTGTGCTCCTCTTCTACCTATTTCAGAATGACTGGAGAGGAAAATTTTTGTTCTGAATCTGCAGAGACTGGAACCTATGCCTCTCCCCCTTCCCAGGTGAGCTCTGAATCCAAAAACGACCTGAATTTTGCATCTGCATTTTTTCTTAATATTCTCACTTGCAAATTTTAACATTGCCATACCCATCTACAGATTTCATAATCAAAACATATTCCAATGCCAACACTTTTATTCTATTCTGCTAGTCAGAGACCAGCAGAACACTCCCGTGGTTTTGCTTTCCTTGAGCTTCCCCACGCAACTCTTGCCTCTTTCCAAGGTCCAAGTTTTGCTGCCACCCGTATGTCTGAATCACTATGCTTGCTTTGAGGCACTGGAAAAACAGGAAAATGGGTAAGCAATTTAAAACTGCCATCCTGAGACCTCTCTCACCAGTGTTTGTACCTCGAACTGCTCCACCCTACCTGATTTGAAGAGAAAATGGAGTTGTTAAGCACAGGATGTGATTCTCCCTATCAGAGGCTGTCAAGATCCAAAGCTCTGGGGCAGCACTAGGGATGTTGCAGTATGGCTGCCTGATTCAACATCTACTCTTCCTTTTTAAAGTTGTGGCACCTTGTAAATTAAATTATATTCTCGAATTAAAATGGCAGATAGAATTCAACTTCAGAAGCTGCCTCAGAAACCATCTCCCCTTTGTGACAATAATGCACAGTCCCACTCATTTCTTTGCTTCCACAAAGTGCTGTCAAACATGTCCAGTCATCCAGGGCTCACTGCAGCAGAACTATTTGTCTTTCAAAGGCAGCATTCTCAAAGATCTTTACAAACCCCACCGGCAGACACCTCCTGCTACCCCCTGCAAGGGAAATGAGTAACACTCATCTAGTCATACAGGGGGGTGCTGAAGTAAAGCGAGGCAACACAATTTTCCCACTGTCACACAGCAAGCTTGACTGCTTTATGAAGCTCCTTCTTTTCTAACACCTCGGTCCTGGTTTCTAAGCAATAGCCCAAGCAAGCCTCCTCTCTATTCATCAGCAGCTCAAACTACTGCAAAGGATTAAGTAGGTACTTAACACTGTAGTGGACAGGAGACAAGAGAATTCATTTCACATGAAAAGAAGAAATCAACACCCAAAAACCAGACTGGGGGGTGAAGAAGCCATGTAAGACACAGAAACAACCTGCACTTAACTGCTGAAGACTGTAGCTGTCAAATCTAGCCCTCCAAGACTGCTTCCCCCTGCCCTGATTTGTGATAATTTGCAGAGCAAAAAGCCTCTTCAATCGAGGGAGAAACTTTCTAGAGAGCAGAGTGCAAGCCACTTCTGCCCACCAGGCCAGGTGCTCTCCGAAGGGTCACTGTGAGTTCCTTTGGTGGACAGCAGCCCCAGCGAGCAGAACTGGGCACTCCTCCTTCCAAAGGATGGCATCTGAATCCTGCTGCTCTTCTGCAGACCCTAAACTGTGGTCCCAGCAGAAGAGAGCACATAGCCTCAGTAACATGGAGAGAACCTCCAGTTCTTTGTCAGCACACCAAATACACTACACCCTTCTGCTGAAATCACCACTAGCTCAGGACAGCCTTAGACAGTGGACAAATGGGCACGGCAGGCACCTGGCTGAACTTCTGCCTGTATGTTAAGAGGAGGGAAATGGAGCCCCTGGTGTCTTCTTATGGAGAAAGAACCCTCTCCTGCTTGAGCTCCAAGAGGATCTCTTTGAGTACACATAGGTGTCCTTAGAATAATTTTCTCCTGTCACCAGGCTTGCTTGAACCACTCGAGTCCCCACACCTTGCCTGCCTCCATTCAGGCAGCAGTCTTAGCAGGAGGAAGGAAGTGCAGCATAAGCAAGATACTTCATTTGGCTTCATATAGTAAAATAATCAGACTGAAAAGTTGCAGCATGCCCTAACAGGCAACAATAAATCTCTCTTATTAATTGATTGTCACTAAAAGCTACTACAAGCAAAGAAAAAAGAAACTAGAGAGCCAGTGAAATGGATGCCTCAGCCTCCATATGGTGCACACAGAATGGAAAGCAACCTTTTCCCTGCTTCCATGTAGTTCTAGCATTGTGCCTTGTCTTTGGCTTTAGGTTCAAGAAGGTCGTTAGCCTTTGCAGATTCCCAAAGGCATCAGTTCTTCTGCTGAATTTGCCAGTAGGAAGGCCATCTGGATATAACACTAGCTAGGGGTTTTCATCACACTGCAACCAAAGTCATCAATCCTGACATCACTGCTGTGCAGGCTCCCTCCTGCTGCAGACTAATCTTGCTGCTCAGTGTCAGTGGAAGAGCTCTGAGACTTGAGGAGTATTGGCACACTCAAAATTTCAGCTAATCCTCTTTCAAAAGGCATTGTTGCTATTCTTGGAATAATGAGTAGGAAGTTGCCTTGCTCTGTTAATGGGTTCAGTTAGAGGCAAAATTGCTGAGTCCTTTTCTGACAGCTTGCTTCAAAGATGCCCTGACCCATATCACTTCTGGTTGAAAAGAAGTCAAGGTGTTCAAGTTTTTTTCTGAATGACAATTCATTAAACAATAACTGGTGAAAAACTGCTAGAGTCTGAGCATTCTTCTGACAAGAAGTGCTGCTTTGGCCCAGAAGGAACACCTAAAAAATGTTAAGTGCTGGTGAACTTTTTTTTTACTGACATTCCAATGGAAAATCTAGGAACAAAAACCAGTTTGCTGATCCTTGAGCATCACGTTTTATTGAAGGATACAGGTTCTCATGAGACCTTTTCATACACCAAAAATGTGTGGGTGCTTTCTTAGCCAGTTCTAGCGTTCATAAAGATTCTCAAATGGTGCCAGAGAGAGATTACAAGAACTCCTTATCATTGTGCTGAGTGGAAGGGACATCTGAATTTTAACCAATCTGTGTTACTTCTTAACAAGGACGTATCCTCTCAGAGACTAGCCACTGGTATTCTGGTAGTACAGTCCCATCATCACAGACTAAGTGCAGTATTTTCTCCCTTGTTTGGTAGCACGATCTGAACAGCAGCATTCCCACCTGCTCTGGATGACTTCAAAAGGCTGAACCTTCCAGATCTTCTCATCCATGGCTGAGAAAGACATTGCAATGCTCTTCATCGATCTGGGACATACCATGTGCTCTTTCTCATGCAGTAGTGGTGACCATGGATAGAGAGGTGATTGAGGTTGTACTGTGGAGGGGAAAATGTTGGAAAGTGACTGCTGGAGAAGATGTGAAAGAGGTAAAAATAAACTTAAGTGTCTTGAGACCCCAACCTTTGTGATGGGCATAGCTGGGCAAGGAAGACAGATAAGATACCTTGCCCTCTGTGGTGCTACTAATGCCTTTGTAAAATTCAGGTAAAGCAGCTGTTTGGAATAAAAATAAGCAACTTCTTAAATACTACTATTAATCCCCTAAGTGCTTTATAAGACAGGAGAGAGAAACAGAAAGTCTGCCATTGGTGTCTCGCCATCTCTTAGGTGGGTCTTGGCAATCAGTATGCTGCAGAGCTGTGTGAGGAGGAGGTTGGAGCCAGAGATGTCCAAACAAATCCTTTCTCTTGCAAAATAAACTGGAAGACCATTTAGGGATTCAGGTCTGGCGAGGAGGATCTACCTGCTCCTTTTCCATGAATGTTAATGGAGACTAAGCACCTAAAATCTCCTGATGACTTTGGAAGATTCGGCCTTTTTCAGTCATTCAGAGCAGGTGGGAATGCTGCTGTCCAGATTTCAGAGCTGAGATTTGCTGCTGCATGGGGAGCTCCTGAAAATCCAGTTTCTTTGCCTCTGAACTGAAGCTCTTTTGAAAATAAATGCTCAGATCACTAAGCCATGTTGGATAGGAACTAGGAGCTGCTCTGGTTAACTAGAGATTGCTGGGAAGCTGAAGATCCCACGTAAAACTGCAGCATGTCCTCAGAAACCAAAGTTCCTTGAAAGATGCCTGGTTTCCTTAAGCTTATTCTGCTGAGCAAGAGTACAGGCTGGATTAGGTGAGTTCCCACAAGAGTCTGGCATTGTGTGGCTTTTAGACTGTCTGTAAGCTTCCATGCAACTCTTCAGCACTTTGCACTAGTCCTTCTGCATTTCTGACTGAATTGTTGCAGTTGAATGGATTACACAAAAAGGAAAATCCCCCTTTTGCTCATGTTTGATAGCTTAGTTTCCTCTCACTAGTACAAACTGCAGCATGAGAAGTCTTTATGTAAGAAAAAATGTGAAAATACTGAGAAGATGCACAAACTGAGGCTGATCTAATCCTAGACTGGCAGTTAGAAATGTTTGAGGACTAAGACAGGGCATTCCTTGTGCCATATTCTTGTTTCTCTCCTTTAAAAAGAACTGGAGTAAGATCATTGTGTTTAGGATGAGAAAACTCACAGCAAAGTCAGATTTAGGGTGACTCCAAAGCAGACACTGTGACATGTTTTCACTGCGGTTGCTTGACCTCCCTCACCAAGTGGAAGAAGGCTGTTTAGCAACACTCAGTGGCCTACAGCCATGCTTCACTCATCTCAGATAGTATAAGCTCAGTGAGTCAGTGCAGGTGTGCAGCTGGATTGAAGATTTCCAGTTGAAAACTGAACAGGGTGCTGCAGTAAGTGGTGGGCTTCCTTCTGAGTCACCAGTGCACCAGTGCCATGCAGGGTGCTGTAAGGTTTGGTGTCCCTAGTGAGATGCAATGCTGGTCACTTGAACTCCTACTCTGAGTGGATTTTTGGTTGTGGTGTTGTTATTTCATGCTTGCGTGTCTGAATTTGGGAGCCTTCTGTCCAACTCCATGTGGTTTACAGAAATCACTGTCCCAGAGGCAGCTGTTTCTCAGTGGCAGGTAACGGGCAGTTTGAGTGCTCAGCAAGAAGAAGGGTTCTGTAATGGAAATTAATATTCTGCTGGCTTGGAAACAAAGCATAATGTCCCTCGGGGCAAGAAGGGAATTCCAGTCTACAGCCATTTGATGGAACTGTTTCCAACTGCGTATCCTCTGAACTCCTTAATTCCCAAACTCTACTTTTCTAAGGGGAGTGATGCCTCTGAAAAGCCTCACTATGGCTGTGTTTGGAGGGATATCTTAACTGCTTCCACGCCGAGTACGGATGCCAAGAACTCCTCTGATCAAGTTCACACAACTATCACAAACTAGTGCAAAATGAATTGCACTGCTGTAAAAGAGCCCCTGTGTAGTGCACCCCAAAGCCTCTAGCAGCTCAAGGAATTGCCATCATGGTGCAGAAGTACTGTAAGGTCATGGGGACACTGAGAACATTCTTGGAATAGAAGGTATGGTTGTGTCAAAGGGATGACCTCTGGGGCTGGGCACTGCAGAAGGGAAGTGTGTGCCAGATTTGCCTTAGGAAAATTAAATAGAAAAGAGACTAAGGGATAAGCTGAACTTTTGCACATGTGCACAGTTCCACAGTACACGGATACTGGAAATCTTCCTGGAAACCCAACAGTGACTAGCTGGAATGGGTAAGATAGTAGAGGCTGGCAGGATACCCCTCAATGTCCTTTACTCAATAGTTCAATGTCATAGCTTTATGTTCTCCTTCATAATCCTTAAAATGAGAAAGGCCAATATTTGGATCCTTATCACCTTCTCCTCCCTAACTCAGAGCTGAACTCTTAAACCTCTGAAAATAGGTCCATAAATAGACTGGCTCCTCAACTTTTAGAAGCCGGGAGGTGTTAAGGAGATGCTAGCAACCAAAGAAGGAGTGATGGTGTTGTGAATCTCTATCAAGTTGGGTTTTTTTCTCCTTTATACAGTACCCAGAGTTCTGTGTTAAGAGTCTACGTTCCTGCTCTGGCAGGGGGGTTGGACTCGAAGATCTCCAAGGTCCCTTCCAACCCCTAACACCCTGTGATAGTCTCTATATAGATGCAGAATATGCAGGCTATCTTAGTGCTCAAAGGCTTGGTCTTTTCATGTGCTAAGTGCTCTGAACTAAACTCTGTCAGCACCTAGAAATAGACTCAGGTCCCCACTGAGGTGTTAGAGTTAGAGGAGTTTGATTCTGTGTTTGTAAGTCTGTGCCATTCTGTCCTTTCTTCTCTCCAGAGGATGAGTATGGCTTGCTTTCTAGGGCCATTGAGTTTGACTTACCACACCTTACTTCTACAGTAATTAAGACTTGTGTAATACTATTGATTTCCTTTGCTCTCTTTCTGTGTCATTTTCTAGTTCTTGCTTTCATTCTTCCGCTAGAGGTTGCAAGTTTGTTGGGAAGTGTTCTGCTGCCTGCAGTGCACAGAGTGCTGTGGGTTCCTGTCACTATCTACTGCATGACTGCTTTTGTCTCCAACAGATTAGAATCCCTGTCTTTGTAACAGCCGGTAGCAAGACCTCTGAGTGTCAGGATGAAAATAGGAGGTGCCTGCACTTCATTCCCCTTCCTGAGCCTTTGTCTTGCTTGTAATGGCTCAGAAAGACTGTAGCAGCTCAAAAAGGTTCTCGAAAAAGACCAAGGGGATGGCACTTATTTATTGTGTGACTTCAGACAAAAATAAAAAATCCTCTGTCTTTCTCCTTATGTGATGGTTTTGACCAATGGGAGATTCATAGGATGACAAACCTACAAGGAGCAAGATAAAAAGAAGGAAAGGAACAGAACATGATGAAAGAGGTGGATGTGGAGTGTTATCACGGGGTTTGGGCATCCTAATTCTGCCTTGGTGCCCAATGAAGTTAGGGCTTTTACATCTGTCCAAAGAGTGTTCCAGTGAAAGGAAAGACGAGGAATTGTTAATCATGGAAGGAGATGGATGCTACAGTCAGGAAGAAAGAAAAAAAGGGAATTGTACAACCTTAAAGAATTGAAATTCAAATGCATCTGAAGCTTGGTCCTCGAAGATGAATCTGCAGGCTCCTCCACTGACAGGTTCCATATGAAATACAATAAGCTGTGAGGTAACTGTGAACCTCTGGGATCAAGCAATGCCACCACAATTGACAATGGGACGCTTGCCACATCACCCTTAGCCCTCCACTAAACAACAATGCTGGCATCTGAGCATAGACTGCTCAACATGCAGCAGCAATAAGGCCATCTGGCCCAGGAGCAGAAACTTGCAATGAGAAATGCCATCTCACAGTCCGTGCTGATGCTTCGTGACTCCTGAAATAGAGCAGGTTTAATCAGTTGATAGCATTAGCTACTACCTCATCTTCCCCTTCCAGCTGTTTGTTTTGCTTCCTTTTGTTTAATTAACCCAGCCTTCTGAAGGAGAGGGCTACCCAGCTGTCACTCTTGGGTTTAACCTTCTTCATAAAGAACCTGCTGTCAGACAGCGTTGCTGTTAGAGTGGTTACAAGATCCTTTACATAAATCACTCTCCCGAAAGTCATTTGTCTTCCCAAGTTCTTGCATCAATGTTCTTTTTTATTTCTCCTTGGGAAGGCTCGCAAGTCTGTCTCCAGACCTTCAGTCTGTTAAAGGAGGAGGCAAAAGAAAGGCAACTGATTAAGTACACTAAAAACTATGCGTGTATTACAACAGACCAACTGTTGTTGTGCTCGTGTGACCCTGTAAATGCTTTCTGGGAAAAATGTGAAGCAAAACAAAGTGGTTTGGGTTTAGCTTCTAGCATTTATAAAGCCTGCCTTCGTGACACTGTATTTTAGATTTCATACATCCTTTCCTCTCAAGGTTTTTGTACTGCCTTATCTCTTCTTTCTTTTGTGTCAGATCCTTACTGAAAGGAAACTGGGGCTTTTGGTCTTGACAGTGTGTGTCAGGGAAGAAGCAGGGGATGAGGGATAAAGGTTGGGTAACTTTTGGAAGGTTTCTGATGATGGTGGTAATTTTATATGAGGGGTTTTTTTTGTAATTAAATACCAGTGTGGAAGGAAAGAATTGCTGTCAATGTTGGCTTCGTATGACATTCCCATTTGTGATTCTCCAATAAAATTCTCTGAATTCAACAACAAGTGAGGAAATCAGGCATACTTTGAACGTTTGGGAAATAAAAATCTGTTTGGGCTAAAAAAGGCAAGTTAAAAGAAAAAAACCTGTTTCTCGATGCATCTTTGTCTTACTCATGATAGAACCAGGATGGGGATGAACTCTGAGATAGGCAGCAGTGCACACAAGAGCTGCCACGGCACTGGGGCCCATGCCACATCCATTACCACAGCCAATTGTTCTCTTGTAGACAAGAGCCCCCATCGACTACAGCGTGGCCCTTCTTCTTGTTTGCTCCTTCAAGATATATTTTTTTTAATTAGCAATGCAGCCTGTATTTCTACCAAGGCTGAAATCACCTTCCCAATTAACTGTTCTGTCCAGCTACTAAGAGTTTAATTAAATGTGCATCTGTTGCCTGCAGGCCCAATGGAAGAACTCCAAGGGCCCCTCAGTTCTCTCCTCATTTATGTCTGTTCATGGCTGTGGGATTCCTCTGGATTGGTTTCATTGCCTTTGATGGTCGCTCTCCATTTATGCCAAGGTAAACAAAACAGGAATTATACACTAAGTGTCTAGAAGACATTGGGAACAGACAAAATATGTGAGTAATTTTCTTGTTTAGTTCTATAGTTCATTCTGTAGCAAATCTGCTTTGGAGGCTGGTTTGAATGTTGTTTGTAAGATGGCTTGATCTCCTTACTTGAAAACCTTTTCTTATGTAATTAATAATTAAAACAACAACATCAAAAGCTTGATTGAGAAAATTGGTTTGGATTCTTCATAATCAAATCCCCAAACAGCCAACGAACGCATACCCAGAAATCCTGTGCCATGGAAACTCAGCAAATCTTTCTACCCAGGAGATTTTCAGCTATCTATGGAATAGTTGTGCTCCCTCCATCATTGTAATTATGGTTTGGTGAGCGATGTGGGGCATCACAAGTTCTCAGGGGTGCACGGACTGCGTGCGGCACACGGCCAGGCAATCGGATGCGAGCAATTCCCACTCGTGTGCCACCACTGTGCCATTAAAACAGCATTCCTGTCTTGCAAAGCAGGCCAAAAATATCCTGGATGGTGGATGGATTTGCTATTATTAACTAGAATACCTATTAGTAAATGAGGTGATTTCTGGCTTGGTGCTAGTGGGAATCACAAGGCTGGAAGGACAAAGAACAGCCTGAACTCTTCAGTGAAAAGGAGTTCCCTGAGAAACAGAACTTTACAAAGGACGAGGGAGAAGGAGGGGTCAGCAGCAAGCAGTCAGCCCACACTTGCACTCATCATCGTGATGGGCAGTGTAAAATAGAGATGTCACTTTTCCAGATTCATATCAAGTTCTCTTTTATCTAAGTTCATAAATATGAAGCCTTTCCTGCTGAGTTTCAGGAACTCTATTTTTTTTTTCCCTTCATAATTTATATGAACATCAGTGCTTAGGGAAGTGAAAGATTAATAGCAACTGCCTGGTGCCAAGCAGAGTGCAGGCAGGCTTCCTTTGTGCAGCTCTGCAGTTCTCCTCACCTGTAGCACCTCCTTTAGCTCAGTCCTCAGCACTTGTGCAGTTGCAGTACACCCAAAGCCAGCTAGCCCAGATCCTTTCATCCACATAGCTCTGCTGCTGCTGCAGAAAGCTGCTATGTTATCCCAGGGTGGATTGTCCAAGCAGCTCTTCTGGTAACACTAGAATCCTGTCTTACTCTTTCCTATGCTATTCCAGTCTTCCTCCTTCACCTGTCTCATCACCTGCTGCATCTGCTACTCATTTGCACACCACTCAGTCTCCCTCTGAGTCCAGCAGCATCTCTTCCTCCAGTTCTCCAAGCCTCTTCCTCAAGATGCACCTTGTATTCATCTCAGCTCTGCCCAGCAGCTCCTGCCTCACAAACGCAGCTCTGGACAGGCACAGAGGCTCTGCTGAGCCAACTTGGGGTTGCCACCTGGGAAAATAGCCACATAAAGGCTAGAAAAATGTTACTAATCTCCCCCTTATTTATCTTAACACAGGCCCGTGGTAGCCTACAGGCATGACAGCCCCTGTATGGATTGCTTGCCATTAGAGACCTGCTCACCTAGCAGAGGGTAGAGTGGTACCAGACCAAATGCACTGTTTCAGTTTAAATAGCAGCATCTGCTCTTACAGGGTTAGGAGCAGCAGCCCAGAAATGGGAGCAGCCACAGAAAAGCTCATACATCTTTTAGCTCTATGGACTGAGGGTTGATACTGAGGAAGGCTACGTTTGATTTTAGTAGTATATGGAACGATGGCTCTGTTCCAGTGCAGAGCAGGAACCAGGTAACAGGTAGACAGGCAGCATTCTGCTTGCCTCTACCTGTGGTTTTTTGGTGCACTAGCAAAAGTTTCCCAAGCTCAACTTCTTGCTTAGAAGCCTTTACTTAGGTCTTTTTTTTTTTGCTTACTCGGAACTTCTTCTGAGCTGTCTCTGGAAACTTCTTCATTCCAGGTTCAGAATGTGGTCACTTATTCTTTGAAGCATAAAACAAAAGAGATGAGGTTTTGTTGTGTTTGGTTGGTTGGTTTTGTTTGTTTTGTTTTGTTTTCTGAAGTCATCACCACACCACTAAGCAAAATAATTAAATATTAAGTTCTTTTAAAAAAAAAAACACTGGGCAAATCGTCCCTTCCATCTTTTCTTATTGATTAGTTTGTTAATTCAGTGGGTTCCTGAAACCCACAACAGAGGTTTTGAGGGGAAGAGAGGATGTAACTGCCAGTGAGAAAGAGGAACAAGGGTGAGCTAAGTAAGGATATACAGATGGCACTGTCTGGAAGGAGTCAGAGATGCCTGCAGGGATGGTCCAGGCCTTTTTTCATTCTTGGTGATATCTTTGCAAATATCACTGTGCTATCAGGAGCCACTCAGGTCCTAACTCTTCTTCATGACTTTAATAAAAGGACAGTAATAAAGAAACATAATGGACTTGGTCATATTTTGGCTATTTTTTGTGAAACATTTCCAGCTCCTGCCATTCTGGATCCCAAGGGAATGGTTACTAATTGTGCCTCTGCCTAGTGTGTGTTCACCTCAAGGAATTCAAAACAGTGGCAAATTAAATGCAAATGGAAAAATAAAAAGTAGAGCTTGAAGATAAAGGAGAGCGAGCTCCTGATCCTCTGAGGTGCTGAGTCCTTTCAAACTGAGGAAATCAGAACAAGCTGAAGGGAAAAAGTAGCCAACACAAACTGCTCCTGGCTGGTAAGGAAAAAGAATTCCAGAAACATTCAAGGCACATTCACATGGTGCAGGCCTTGTTCCAGAACTCCCCTGCTGCCTCTGTCATTCCAAACGCAGTCTAGGGCTGTCCTGAGTCCACCCCTGGACTGGGGGAAATGTACTCGAGAGGTGTGAGGACTCTCAGAGTGTGTCACCCTCTCACACGTGCACGAGGGTACAAATGCGCACCCTTCAGGTGTGTAAAACACCGGGGCCTGCCCCGATACTGAACAACAAAGCAGGCAGGTTGGGGGATCTCTGCCAAAGTGATGTCCCCAGGCAGCAGCTAATCATGCTGAGCTAATGAATCCTCCTCACCATCAACCCTGTACCACAGACAGGAGGGATGAGGGAACACCAGTGCTCTTCTTACTACTGAAAATTCAACCCTCAGCCCAGAATCCATTCAACCACGCATCCCAGTCATGAAAAGAGTTCTCCTTGGGCGAGGCAGGAAAAATCTGAGAGAGCAAGACTTTGAAACTGCCTGTGTGACTTGGTGGTTCCATGAACTGCTGTGNGGGCCGTGGTTTTTGGAGAGGGGACTCTCATCCTACTCGCGTGCAAAGATGCAATAATTACTTTCCACTTCCCCAGCTCACACGCAGTGCCTGCCTCTGCGGGAGGCTTTTCTTTTGGCTCCCGCAAGAGGAATGGTTTTGGTGTTTTCCATGTGCTCGCTGAGCTTTCTCCCATCAAACCAGGCTGAAACAGCAGGGACTATGGACTCGGAACCTCCCTTCTCTCGCTACCCCTCATCATTCCGTGCAGCTCTGAACTGGTTCATGGCTGCAGGAGAGGAAACACGCTCCAGCATGCGTGTGTGGTTTCCTACTCCCTTTTGCCGTGACCCATGTGCACCACTTTTTCACTCCAACACATTTTCTTGCTGGCCTAGCTGCTTTGGAAACCTTGCTGGACTTGCATGCAATGCACGTTCGCAGCCCTGCCAATGTGAAACCAAGTGTCTGAATTCCTCCTCAGATTCAAGACTCTATTTTATCTCCAGCCTCCACTGCTCGTTCTTTCCAGTGTACATGACTGATACCAATCATGAACGGCCGTTAAGGATTTTTGGTAAATTACAGATCATTAATTGGCCAAAACTCTTCCTGATACCAAGCTGTCCAGGGAGAGATTCAGATTCCAGGATTGAGAGCAATGTTACTTATGCCACAGAATTGACCTCATAGCATTTAACACTTCTTGTCCTGTTTGTCTCCTTCTTTCAAGGCACTGCAGCCTACTTGACAGACAGGAGCCCTGGGACAGGGGTTTTCCTCTCAGCTTTGACTACGTGGGTGAAATAAGCAAAACATTTCCATCTCTTCATCCTCTTCTGTAAAACGAGGACTACCTTTGTTAACAATGAAGGGTCTACTGGTAAGAAATAAAGCAGAAAAGACTATTATTATTATTAACCTACTTTAGTATGTAATTATCATTCATCCTGCAGCAGGATCTTGCCATGGGCAGAAGTGTACTTGAGAAAAAACTTACAGACTTACTACTTGCTGCACTTTTGGGTGTTGGTAGGGACATACACCAGCAATATTCCACCTGAGAATAAGGTCATTACTTCCCAAAGTACTTCAGAAAATGTAATATTACTGTGGATATATGCTCATGTCTGAAATGAAGGTGTTTATGGTGTTAGATCTGCAAGGAAGCCTTGTAAAAAACTGCAGCAGCAGAATGGCCCCGATTCCTTATGCTTTATAAGTCCGAGAGCCATTTGTGCTCCAGGTAGTGGGGTGTAAATTGGTCAGTGAGGATGTGCTAGCATCTCAAATGATGCCACACAAAAGAAAACAACTTCACAAGAGGAAGACAATGAAATATGGGGCTTGTTGTTGATTAAGCAAAACAGCATGAGGATGATGATGACAAATTTACCCCAGCATATGAAACCTTTGCTCACGGTGTGTGTCCATCTGTGAAGGCACACAAGTGGTCAAGGTCCCCAACATCTAATCTGAGAAGAGGTGCTAATGCCAGGCAGAGATACCCTGAAAATGGTGCTACCTGCAGACAAATTCCACTGTCTTCCCCTAGCACTCTGGGTATTTCTTGAAACTCTCCCAGGCACTGCCCAGCTAGGCTCAACTGTGTTGCTTTATGGTATCTGATAAACCTCTGGTCTCACAGTGATGACAACTAGTCACATACACTCCAGCAGTAGCAGGTTTCTTCCTCAAGCCCAGGAGTTGCCAGCTGAGGACATGGCTTTAACCAGTCAGGTAATACCCAGTGTGTGCTGTTTATTATTAGTGTCTCCTGAGTCAGAGACTTCATAAAAATAGAACATGAACTGCTGTCAGTTCTTCCCTCTCCACAGCTACACCAAAGCACCGTTGCAGTTGCACACGTAAATGAACCAGGCATTCAAAAACTTCACAGCCTCTGCAGGATATGGGCCTCCTGTGCTCTACAGCTTCCACTGGACCCTTTCCCCTTCCCCTTGGAACCCCCTCCCCCTGCTGTCCACTCTTCCAGCATCTCCCTGCACAGACAAGCCCTGCAGAACCCACAAGTAGAGCATGCCCTGCTGCAGATGCTCTGGAGGGCGTGCAGAGGTGCACACTGCTGGGATGTAGTCCTGAAGCAATGCTCCAGCCATGATTTCAGGCTTGGGATTTGAAGAGTAAGTAAATACAGACTGAAGCTTGCCCTTAGCCAGAAGCAGAGACATGCTGTAGATGACTGGAGTAGAGACAGGCTGTAGATGCCTCTCACCCTCTTCCTCCATCACCCGTATTTCCTTTCCTAGCTGTAAAACAGCTTGCTTCAGCAAGTGGAGTTTGGCAGAAGTCTGATCCCTCCCTTAAAAATGAGTAGATTCTTTCTTCCACCTTTGGGAGGCTAAACACCTATAAATGTCTGATACTGAAACTCTTTGCCAAGGCTTTTTGATACAATGTGGAATTCCCTATCTGCTTGGCTGTGTAAGAGCCACGGGAAATGAGGTGGTAAAGATGGTGTAATAGTTCAGACAGAGCATGTCTACTGAAGCCAATATTTATGTATCCAGCTTGACAAAGATGAGAACTCACTCCTTTCTTGGCAGAAACAAGGGAGCAGCAGTGGATGCTGCTGCAGCTAACACGGAGATCAGTATTTTCCCAGATGAGTAATAAAGAATTCTTGGGGGAAACATTACAGCAGTTGGCTGTGCCATCCCAAATGACTGCTGTGGCAAGTAGGCACAGGAACTAACAGGCAAATAGCTAACTCGGGCTAACAGCTCCAGTGGTGGGACAGAAGTGAGTTCAAGGAGATCCCTAATGTGATGTATGAGTGTTCTCTCACATCTCTTCAAACTGGAAGACACTTAGCTAAGTGAGTTCAGTCGTTCAGATTTACAGTTAAGTGGTAGCTGAAGCTGGCTCTTACTCACCTAGATTGTAAAAGTTTGCAGATTAGTGAGTATACCCGCACAGTCCCTCTGCATCAGGATTTGAAGGGATATAGATTTACTGGCACAACAGAAAAAGAGAAAAAAAAACCTGCTTAACAGAGTTCTTTGGCATGAGAACCAAGGAACCCTTAGAGAAAAGGGAGGAGATTCCTCAGATCCTTCTCTCGTTCAGATGAAGGTTTGTGGTCCAATATGCATGGGCATCAGCACAGGCCCTCAGGACAAATCCAGATCCTCGGTTGCTATGGTGAAGGGGGCCATGGGAGTACCTAGGCAGACACAGGCAATTTACTGCTGGCCTACTGGGAATGGGTTTGCAAATTAAAAAACAGCAAATGAAAGACAAGGACATTTGTGAGAATTCTGAAGTGACTGCAGAGAGGAAATTTTTCCTGGAAGAGCCCAGTAGAGGTAGAAACAATATTCCTCACTGAGGGGCAAAAGAGGTCTGAGCATGGATCCACACCTGCAGTAGAAAGAAAGGTACTAATCTCTCAAAATCTGGGGAGATACCCTCTCTTTTGGCAATGATGTCATGTATAAAGTTTTAGAAGAACTTCAGGGCCAAAGCCACAGAGTTCCAGGAGGAAGATCCGAGGATGTAGGCAATGCCCACCCAAGCACAGCAACACCAAGGTGCTGGATGCTGAGGCTGAATGAGGTGCTGTCAGAGCAGCTCTCCCACTGGAGCAGGATAGTATGAACCACTTTGGAGGGCTGCCTGGAAATCAGTGTCACAGAAAGAGACAGATTGACAGCATGGTCCTGAATTTTAATAGAAAAGTCAGAATTAGACCAAAAATCCAAAGTACAGCAAAACCTGAAGATAAACCCAAACCTCCTTAAGATCTATAATAATTTCAGTGTCAATTTTCTGCTCTTGAGGATGACACTGATGCTTTAGTGTTTCATAGATGCTTTGTGTTTAGATGCTTTTGTTTCAGCAAATATAAATTAACCTCTGTAGTGCTGTCTCAGCAGCAGTCCATGCCCATGCAAATGTTGCCAGGTAGCTGAAGACAAACCACCAACTGTATATGCAAAGCCAAGAGGAGCACAGACTCCCTTTGCCAATGGTGAACCTCCACCTAGGTGCCCCCCGAACTCCTACAGTCATTTCCCAATTCTTTATAACTAATATCCCAAGATTTTTAAGAGGCTCCTCCACACAGAGCACCCAATCCAAGATTTGGAGTGGACTGTTCATCCATTTTGATGTTCTGGTGAGCTAATTCAGAAAATTATCTAGGACTTGGGTCTTTATTGCCTGGGTTCCCAAGCAAAATATGTTTTCTGTGACCTTTCTTTTTTTCCTTCTACACATGTCTGTGTCTATGCTGGTTCCTACTTTGTAGCTGCAGATCCTACTGGGAGTTTCAACCAAGTTTGAGAGAGGAACGGTGATGTCTGAGATCTTAGGAGTTCCATGAAAATAGCTGCTGGGGTGCAGCAGAAAGAACTTTGTAGGCTCTCCACTGAAGGAAAGGCTGCCAAGTGAACTGAAGGCATTACTCCACATGGAAGTCTCCATGTTGGAGATGTAACAAAAGCCTCAACACCAGAAGTTTAGATCAGAACTCACATTTTGTTAGGCATCATAAAATGTATCTGTGACACAAATCTTCTGGAAGCCAAGCTCCATTAGCTCTGCAGCTCACAGACCCTCTTGTTTCCAGCTGGAGGAGGGCAGGAAGGATAAGGTTTGCCATTTTCATTTGCTTGTTCAAAATCGCTTCAATTTTACTGAAACATCCCCTCTTAGATGTGACTAATCATGGAGAATATTGATCCCCCTCTAGCCCCCCCAGAAAGTGCAACTCGAGAGCACACGAAAATACCAGCTGATCAATAAGCATAATGATAGCAAAAGCAATAAAAATAATACCTGTGTGAGAAGCAGAATGAGGGTGCAGGCACCAGGTAGAGAAAAGAAAAAACATTATCAGAGCAAATACATCTTTGTAACCCTGCAGCAACAAACCTCCTACCCCCTTACATTAAAATGCCATAAGAAAACATGACAAAGCAATTCTATGAAGAATCAGAACGTTGCTCAATGGCTTTTTCCATTGCTCACTGTTATTTCTGGGCCTGCTGCTGTCCATGGCTGGTGCCAACACTCATTTCCACTGGGAGGTGTGTGTGCGTTTGCGTGTGAGGACAGAGGCACAAAAGCTGGTAGGGATGCTGGGGTGATGTGAGTTGTTGTGGCTGTGCTGGTGTCAGTGAAGAGAGACTGGTTTCCTCCAGCAGATGATTTCCTTTCCTGGATGCAAAAAGGTGCTGTTTCAACTTTGCTCTCAGAGGTTTACTGTAGACAAACGTGCGTGCAAATAAATTCTCTGTGTGCAAATCCACACACTGCTTTGCACGACACGAGGCAGGGAGCTTTCTGCTGCTTCCCGTGCTGAAATGTGTAAGAAGGATTGTTCCTGATCTATCTGCCCGCTCTTATCTGTTACAATAGATCTCCAACTGCTTTGCTACAGATCTTAAAATGCACAGAGATGAAAGTGACTGTCCAGCATCACAAGTCTGTTAAAAATAAATTCAGGAGGAATTAAACTTTGATCTTCAGACTGTTAGTCCAATGCTCTAACTACAGAGATCTTAAAGAGAGTCACTGAGCAGAACAAATCCAATAGACAAGACTCTAATTTTCTCACCTAGGGCTTAGCTAAGAAATTACAAAACTCCAAACCAGAGGAATACAAGAATATTACTGGTTTGTTTCAAGATACACCTCTTTTGAGGGTATGGCTTGAAAAAGAAAGAAAAAATGGTCACATTACAGGCCCTGTCTTCATAAATGATTCTTTTCTTTTTTCTTTATTTGCTCTTATAAGGAATGTGGACCAAGTAACGATCGCAGGCTACAAGTAAATTTATAACAAATGAAATATTTTCCATCTGTTAAATAGAAGAACATTTCTGGCTTTCTATAATGTTTTCCTAAGGGAGAAACAACAAAAGGTTTCATAACAGAATGGAAAAAGAAAAATAAACTACTGCTGAACTAGGAAAGAATGGAGAAAACAAGCAACCTAACAAGGCATTTACAGAGAAAATAACAGGAATGCAGGAGACTAATAAACCCAATGCACAGAAACATGAGGGTAGGGAGACAGTAGCTCTTTTTTACTGTTCCTACTTGGGTTTCAAGGCAGAAAGAAAAAAAAAAACAAACCAGAAATTTCTACAGTCTAATGCACCTGTTTGTCTAGAGGTATTTTTGCTTGCAGGACTGTACTTCATTTTATCACACGAACACTTTTTGTTTGAATAACTAGAAGCCATAATTAATAGAAGACCACACTTCTAGCTGACAGGCTTTAGTCTGGCACTGCCTAAGGACTAGAAAGGCATCCCAGGGCTAGATCTCTCCAGCCTACTCCAACTAAAAGTGCAAATAATTCCAAGCATGGTGTAGGTGGGACTGTGTACAGCCTGTGGCTCATCGGAGCAGCCACAGGCTGCATGCATGAGCTGTAGGAACTGTGCTCCAACTGTATATTCCTGAGTGCACACCATTTTCTGAAGGACATGGAAATACCCATTGCTTGCTGCAATCTCAAAGCAATGGGTGCCCTTCCACGCTGTCTGTGCTGCACAGAACAGGTCAGCCAGCCCAAGAGGCACCCAGCACCCATTCTGCAAGGGTGTTGTTAACCCCTGTCCATCTGGGACACCTTTTCATTTGTACCTCTTCCAAACAGCCACGAGTGAGCATTTTTGGCTTCTCTTGGTAAAAGATTAGTCTGAGTCTCTGTTACTCCAGGCACTGCTCTAACTGGGCTCAGGACACAGATGCAGAGGTGGTGTCTGTTCAGAGCACAGCTAGGCAGTATTCCACACACATTCCTTCCTTGTGATTACTTCCCGAGGCTCCCATCCTGCCAGTGAGGTTTCCCACAGGTACTGTCAGCCTTGACACGGTGTTGGGACTTCACACAGCATCGTAGCGAGGTGCTGTCCCTGGGGGAGGAATTCCTCATGCTGCCTTTACTCAGCAATTTTATACCTACAGCTTCATCCTGAACCCTTCCTAAGCTGAGGTCTTTTCCTTCTCTCACTTACCTGCTATTCCTTAAGTTTCATCATGAATTATTCATTCCATATTCCTCTGCACGTGTGTTCATGTCAGAAGTAAGTCTGGGGCTGATTACAATGTGAATGGAACCAGTGTGGAGATATCTTTAAATGGAACGTAGTCACAGAGAGTTCTACTTTCTTTTTTCCTCTCATTATGCTTTTTTCTTTCAAAGTCAGCTAAGCAGGGCTTCAGCATCTGTGTAGCTCTGCCAATGCACCTCTGTCGATTGAAACCATCCTACAGCACTCTACTCCAAATAACTTTTGATGCTAAACAGTGCATTGCTAGCAGGGATTTGCAGAACCCAGGGCAGCACCAACACAACTGTTTCTGGTGTGTGAAAGCTCAAGAGTCTTAAACCCTGAAACAGGCTGGGGGAAATCTGAAAGAATGAAAGCAGGGAGCAAAGGTACCATTCCTTGTGTGCTCAGAGTGGAAGGGATGGGTATCTGGGGTACACAAGCCCAGTCAGAGTTGTTCTGATCTTTTTTTGTGAGGGTTTCTGCTGGTGCAATGTGCAAATATAGCAAAATATGTTAATAGCAAGCTGTGGTATTTACAATTATTGTTAGCATCCACTGAAGTCAGTGGGGTTTTGTTTAATGCCTTTACCCTGGAGATAATCCATAGAATAGAACATTAATGCATAGTTAAAAATTATGGAAAAGAGCACCTCTGCATAGACAACATCTTCATTTTAAAGTTACGTAATTGAGCTTTTGAAATTAAACAAAACCACAGCAAACAGCCTTAGACCACAACAGCAACTGAGTGGCTCTGACACTGTCCTTTAAAACTTGCCTCTTCACTAGAATGCAAAATACTGCACTAAACCAATACAAAAGAAAGAGGAAAGGAAGGAAAGGAAAGGAAAGGAAAGGAAAGGAAAGGAAAGGAAAGGAAAGGAAAGGAAAGGAAAGGGAAAAGAAAAGAAAAGAAAAAAGAAAAGAAAAGAAAAGAAGGAAAGGAAAGGAAAGAAAAGAGAAAAGAAAAGAAAAAAGAAAAGAAAAGAAAAGAAAAGAAAAGAAAAGAAAAGAAAAGAAAAGAAAAGAAAAGAAAAGAAAAGAAAAGAAAAGAAAAGAAAAGAAAAGAAAAGAAAAGAAAAGAAAAGAAGAAAAGAAAAGAGAAAAGAAGAAAAGAGAAAAAGAGTTTTCAGCCCAATGCAAATCCAAATGTGCTTTAAGACCTCTGGGAAAATGTGACTGTAGAAAATTTCTTCCAAGAATTCCAAGAGTTTGTTTGGGGTGAGGAGATACCTTAGAGTGCAAACGTGGCTGATAATTTCAAGGCAGTACTTAGACTCTTTATGGCATGCTAGACAAATCCTGTTTCCATGCCTTGTTTTCACTGTTGGTGACACAGTTAAAAGAAGAGCTTAGTGTCACTTAAACACCGAGTATTTGTACATTGCACCCATGGCTTTTGATGGAAGGAGCTACAATGGATTATTAGCTATTATTGTAATTGTATTTATCAAAGTGAGCTTTCCAGCCAAAGCAGGAACTTAAAATCTGAAGCCCTTCCATAGGCAGAGTTCCTCCTTGGGAGTTTCACTGATGAGAAAAAAACAGACAAAAAAACCCAAACCACAGGATTTGGGCCATTTAGACTTAAATGTGGTAAATTCAACCCTGTGGTACTTCCCTGACACTCAGTGAAGGGTACTGAGGATTGGCAAAGAAGGTTGGATTCTGATCAAGGAAGGAAAATTCATACTGGGAGGATCTGATGAGACTTTGGGATGGTCCCTTAGGACAAGAGGCTGCCTGGTAAGGGTGATCTAAGCGATGCTAATTTGGCAACCTGTACTTTTGAAGGCAAAACATTCCATGACGAATGACCTTATTTTTTTGTTTTTAAAGCTGTGAGGTGCTTATGCAAGAGACTCCTAAGGTAGAAAGAGACAGATGCCGTGGAATAATAATCAGCCTCACTCTTGCTAAGAACCTCGGCAAAAATCTGCTCCTTGCCTCTCCTTTCAAAGGTGAGCTCAGTGCTACCTCTCTCACATGACAACATACAGCAAAAATCAGTGGGCTTCTCCCTAACTTGGGAATTCTCCCCTTTCTCAGGATGGACTTGAGTTTTGTTCTCTTCTATGATGTAGCTTTTTTTAAATTCAAAAAAAAGAGCTTTACAAAAAGCTAAGTTATCAATTTTCTGATAAAAGCAAACAATGAAAATAAGACTGAACTTTTCTTTACAGTAATAGAGACTCTTCAGTTGTTGGGTTTTTATTCTGAGCCCCTTACAGAGGAATGCCCCAGTGTATCCAAAAGCTCACGTCTTCACTTCTAAAAAAACATGGAAAACCCCATGTTCAGAGAGGAGGAGGAAGGAAGAGAGTGCAGTTACTTGGTCTGTGTAGGTATTAAGGTCACACAAAAGAAAAGCACAACTCTCAGGTCAGCCAGCTGGATCGTAAGGGATATTGGGCATGCTGTCAATAGGTGGTGAAAGATTCCCCACCCTCCATCCGAGTTGTCTGTAAGTTAGGTTTTGCAGTCTCTTTGATTTCCATCTGACAGTCAGAGATGAGAGAGGATCAAACCCAGTATATACAATCAACGGGGCAGGGGGGGAAGAACCTGCAGGAGGGGGAGATGTAGATGGTTTCACATTGCTTATATTTCCTTTTCTATACAAAGATTTTGGTTTGCCTAAGCTATAGAAGGAAACAGAAACAGTCTACTTTAATCTTCCTGAGTGATGAAGGCTGCAGGGATTGCTCTGTTATCCCCAGCAGCAAACCTGACTTCCCACAAAAAGGCTCCATCCATCCATCTATTTATCTGAAATATAAAGATTATTGTGAGCTACAACAGCAATCAGCTGTGCTCTTAAATGCATTTCTCTTCCTGGATTTTTTGGTATAAAGAGAAAAAAAAAATCTACAATTCTTCCCCCAGTCAACCCCACTGCAAAAAAAATGAACCCAAAAGTTCAGAAGGAGATATTTAGACTTAGGGGTAGAAATTGGTTCTCCAGTCTGTGTAATGATGTGAGAAACTCTGCTCAGAGGAAGGAAAGCCCTCACAATACGGTGTTTCTAACGGAGCCTCCGCTGCAGGGATCACTACTGAAGAAAGACAGTGACGTTGAGAATGCATTTCTATTTGGGTTGCTTTACTGGTTTGATCTGGTGACTTAAACTATGCTATTCTGGACCAAAACCACCAGCGTGAGTTCAGGATCTGACCCTACATCTTCTTTAAACTCCACCTAGCTCATGATGAGGGCCAGATCCTGCAGATGCCGACTGCCTGCACCGACACCCTGAGCAGCCCTCTCACTTCCTTTCAGTTGTGATTGCAAAATTGCATCTTCCAGGGCAGTATTTGGAAGTATGGATCTGCCTTTTCAGATTCAAGCATGCTTTGATCATACGTATTCCTTTAATAGTATTTCTTTCCATAGTAATTTCTCCACTGATTTTCAAGGAACCACGTGATAGATGCTTAGCTGTTAGGAAGCAGTGTAACTACTTACACCAGCTGAAAAATCCATCTCCGTGTTGTAGCTATGCTTGTGAATTCAAAACAAACACGAGAGAGGAGCGACCCTTTTATTTCAAGTGCCAAAAGAGATGAGGAACACATTTCAGGCTCTACAGTGCACTGCATACTTCATTTGTTTTGACCTTACTACAACCAAAACAACAGTTTGTTCTAGGAAAGCAATTCGGATCTAGCTTTACTACTTCTATTAGCTTCTTTCTTACAGAAAAGAAGCCACATCAAAAGCTATGCTCCTTCTCTTCCTAACTTCTCTCACCCTGGCTTTCAACCAGCAAACATTCCCCTGCTTTCACAGTGCCTAAAGCAAGGCAATAGAGCACTGGGTGCAGCTGAAATTACCAACTGGTGAACTGGTGGCTTCTACTGGATACGTAACCCAAGAAAATGTGACTCTTCAGTAGGAGCCTCTTCCACCACCTCTGGTGCTGGAATGCTCATCCTTGTTTACTATACATGCATGCACATAGACCATCAGCAGTATTCAGTGCTAGCACTCCTGCTTTCTCCACTGAAGAGGAAATACCAGCAAAAAAATACTTTGTCCTTTCGAAGAGTTGGATCGGTGTCAGGTGCCAGTCACGTAAAAAAAGAAAGAATTAAAGGAAAAAACCCAAACCACCACAACCCACACAGAACTGCAATAAACAAGCTCAATGTCGAGCATATGTACGGCGTCTGTAGCTCTATGAGATATCAGGTGCAAAATAATGCATACCCTGGACCCCTCACTTCAGCTGAGGGCAGGGGAATCCCAGCTCATCCCGAGGATGATTTTTGGGTTGGTTGGTTGTTTTTTTTGCCAGCTACAAGCGACTTAAGGCAAACGGAATCTGCCACAACGCCGCTGCCCTTCGCAAAGCTTCTCCCTGCCTGGGCTAAACCGCACTCATCTTTGATCAAAGGCTTACTTATTTATGACAACGAGGGCACGGTGCTGTGTGGGAGCAGCGCGGGTGAGAGGCCCGAGTGGGTTCAAACGGGCCACGGACACATGCAGGTAGAAATAAAAGCGGCGGACGAGGAGGCAAACGCCTCTCGGCAGCAGCATCCCGGCTCCGCTTCGCACTCTGCCTGCTCTACCCGAGAAGGCATCGAGGGAGGGATTCCCCACCCACCCACACGCTGCCTCTCTCCGTGCAGTGCTGCAGGGGGGTATAACCCAGTTCCGTCCTGGATCTGGGCCCGGAAAGAGCCGGTTA
>VWZY01011869.1:362578-380004 GCA_013399075.1 Chloroceryle aenea | reverse complement strand
GAGGGGAGTGGGTGCTGGAGGAATCTGCGGCTTCCTTGCAAGTTTGGCTCTGCTTTGAGCCCTTGGTGCCCTTAACGTTGTCAGCGGGGGAAACCAGGACTTGCTGGGGAGTTTTGCCGGGGCGAGTGGGGGTTGTGGATGTAACACCAGAGAATCGCTGAATTGCTGTCAGACTCTGCAGGTTTTCGTCATAGCTCGAGTGCCACCTTCCCCGGCTCTTCCTCATCCACAGCCCTGGATCTGGGAAACGCTCTGTGTGCTTTCTGTTATATTTGTATTAACGAATATAATATGTGACTTGGCTAAGGGAAATGAACTCACTTTCAGGAGCCTCTGTGTAAATCCATACACAATTCTGATGGTTTCCGTAAAGGTTAAAAAAGTGCAGTACCCTCTCTAATCAGTTTGGGGCTAAAGATGCAGGAGATGTAACAAGCTGTCAGAGCTGGTTTCAGACAAGCACCTCACTAGTTCTGACTGAGTGCACAAAAGGTGTTAAAGCCACAGAACAAAACCCAAGTGCTTTTGTGTAGGTGATTCTGAGCATAGAACTACTCTTGTTTTGCTTTTTCAGATCAGCAAAACCTGCAACAGCAGCAAGGGATTGCTGAAGTTAAGAAGGGAGGAATGTAAAGGAGAATCTGTTTCAGATGAACTGGAAGGTGTATTTCCAGTCTTTTCTGGTCACAGATAGCCCTGGGAATGTAAACTGATGCAAACAGGATCACCAGGATTAGAAGCTGTTCGCAAACCCCACCTAAAAAAGAACTGCTATTCACAGTTCTCTTGCAAGCAGTTGGAGAAGGCTTTGGGGGATTGTGAAACATTGCCATATGTCCCCTTTGCCTTGTGGGAAGACCCAGAGTGAACTCTAAGGAGTAAAAGCATTCAGATCCCCCACGCTTTTGGTTTTATTGGAAAGTTTGAGGGGAGGCTTTCCTCCATCTCATCGCCTAGTGTGTCTTTAAAGTTTGGGATTGACTGAGCAGGAGCTGGCATTATTTAGTGAGGGGAGAGATGGCTGTGTAGGGGAATGTGAAAAATGCGCACACAGAAAGAAGGGAGGTGAAAACACCTTGGCTATATCTGGGGAAGAGTGAAAGAGGTGGTTTGGGAAGCTGTGCTGGTATGCTGTCTCCTTTCAGACACACGGCATTCAGTCCTGCCTCACAGGAGCAGAGTCCAGGGGCACCAGTGGAAGTAACATGCTTCTGGCATTAATCCATTCTGGGAAAGGAGCAGGGATGGCTGTGGGTATGCTCACGTATGTATGTGGCCTCACACACACAGCTACCTTGGCCTTGTCAGGAGAGACCTCAGCAGAGAGTGTTTATCTTGCAGAAAAGAGGAGGCTGGTTTAAGGCAAGCCCTGTGCAGAGTTCTGTGTGCAGCGGGCATGGTTCCTTTGCAGCTCAGCTGGATAAAAGCAATGAAGAAATAAGGGTTACAGACACTGCACTGGCCTATCCAGCTACAGGCAGCCAGGTCATGGCATGTTTTCTTGAGGGAATATGAACTAAAAAGAAAAAAAAATCATCCTTGGGGGTGATGATGTGGCAGAACAACTCAGAAGTCTTAAGTCATGATGACTGACTGAATGCCTGTCAGAAGATGTGACTTTTACTGCACAGAGTGGACCTGGTGTATTCATTCACTGGTTCCAAACCTTTAATTTGCTTGACCATCCTCCTTAGCCTAGTTTCTACTATTAAATCTTTCTTATCAATTAAACAGCTATGGATTGGTAAGCTGAAAACAACCAGGCTCAGAGATTCAGGAAGAAATCCGTTTGTTTTTTTATGCAGGTGTGGTGACTGGTGGACAAAAATGGTAAGACCAGCCCTCACTCTGGCTCCTACAGAGCCTGTGCCAAAGGAAAATGCCGCGGAATGCTTTTGTGCCTCACGTGAAGACTACGCAGAGTTCTCCTCACAAAACTTCAAGAGGTAATAGTGTTTCCTAATCCTCTGTAATAAGAAAATTCAGTGAATTTCAGTTCATTCAGGAGGGATCTGCCAGGGTATTGGAAGAAATGGAATGCTTTCATTCCCTTAGTAAGCAAGAAACCTGCATCGCTAGGAAACGCCTCCTCTTTTGTCCTGCCATGGCTTTGTCCCTTTGATTATGCTGCCACAACAGCGAGCACGCGTCGCTGGCAAAGCTCTGTGCCTTAGCCAGGCGGGTTTTACTGCTCCATAGGATGGCAGGATTGCAGCCACCAGAAAGAGGGAAATGAGGACACAGCGTGGTTAAATGACTCGTCCAAGGCCGTGCAGGAAGCTGAGGGAACAGATCTCTGATTTCAAACATCTTTGGCATTTAGCCCAATCTTCAGGTCATTAAATGCTGCTGCTTCTCTCTTTAGGAGAGATGCTATCTAGAGGGAAACGACGGGGAGAATAAGGAGGGTATGAATTCTGTTAACATTATTTTTGTCACAGACAATTTGTTGGTATTGTATTTTTCAAAGTCCTGATTCTTTTCAGTCCATTCCAGGAGAAAATAATAATGAATAATAATGGATTAATTATGTTATTATGGAATAAAGTGCTTCCCTTATCCACTTAGCAAGGTGCTTGGGCATTGCACAGACAATTACAGATAAAGTGCAGCAGTAGTAATTAAAATAAGCATGCATTGTAAAAACAAAACAAAATGCAAATGAGTCAAGCCCCGGGATTTAATAGAAAGGTCTAATACTAGATGATTTAATTTTATATTTACTTATTTAATTCAGTCAGAGGAAAGTGAATTTGGCTATTTAATTCAGTCAGAGGGAAGTGAATCCATAAATAAGGGCATACTAATAAGCGTGTGTCATAGGGAAGGTAGTAACATCTTCAGGTGTATCATCTGCAGAAAAAACATTTCACTGCAGAGTGTTCTTGGAACATTTTCACAGAGGTCCTAATCCCACTTTAATTTGCAACAGCTCGCTGAAACTTGATGCAACCAAATCACTCCAGCCTTTTTCCCAGGTAGAGCCTTCCCACGTTTCCCCATTTTAAACTCTCCCTCATCCCCCTTACACGCCGTCCCTTCCCAGACAGGGCTCCTCGCAGCAAACCCAGGCAGTCTTCTCCCCATTTCTTGCACTTGACCCCATTCTCTCCTCCGTGCCCAGGGCTTGTGAAGTAGCAGCTTTCTCCTGGGAATCTGGTGTCCAAAGTGCTGCCAGTTAGTGATGTGAGGCATATGGCTCAGGTTCCCAGCTATGATTATTTCCTAAGTCATAAGCTTAGGACCTTATGGTAGGTGGGTTTTATTCTTTTAGAAGACATCTATTTCTATTGCCTTTCTTTTAGAGAAGGAGAATTGTGTCCTTGCACACCAGAATATAGCAGAGGTTACTGGTGTTCAAGGTCAAGTCCTTAGTGCTCAAGGAAAGGCAGGTTTGATGTTGGCCAACCCACCTAAATTAATGTAATGTTTTCTCCCCTTCTTCCCATCTCTCTTAAAACCTTGGCAGACTCTCAAGTGAAATCTCCACTGCCTGTGTTTCCCACCAGATCCATCCTCATCGAGTTTTAAGAAGTACACACAAGGAAGCATAACAGAAATCACTGAAAAAAGACAGAATTAAAGATGGGAGGGAAGAGCCGCAGCAATCGCAGTCTTGTGTTGCCACCTTCCATTCTAATTTCGGGGGGAATGTGGGGCATTTTCAGCCCCACCTGGAAACTAGCAGCTGCTCGAGTAAGAGATTTGCAGAACTGCTTGCAAGCAGCCTACAGACAAAAAAAAATCTGCAGGAATTAGATGAATAATTTCAAAATAGAGGATAGAATGGAGACAATCACAATGTACTCATGCATAATTCATGGCTGGGGGGAAAAAAAAATCTGCATCTTCTGAATGCTTCTTTCAACTCGGGCTTCTTTCACTTGAGGCCTCATCCAAAACTATTCAGATCAATGAGAGACGTTTCACCATCTTGAGCCTAAGCCAAGTCACTGTCTGCTTACACCTGTCAAGCAGATGGATAAAATGAAGTGAAGACCAAGCAAAGCGTGTTGCCCACAATTACAGAGGATGCCACTGAGGGTCTGCAATTAGGAGGTGTTGGAGTCAATAGCAGTGCTTCCTCTGCTTCAGATGAGCACTGAGTAAAGGCAGGAGGAGTTCTCTGGCATCTTCTACCTCAGTCCTGCACCTCAAGGCCAGTCAGCATGGTCTGCAAACTGAAATCTGCAGCCAGGTGAAGTCTCTCACTTATCTGGGGGTGGTTGAATTTTTAATTCCTACTGATATGACAAAATCAGAAGCAAAGGGAAAACACCTTGTTCCATAAATCAAACATAAAGAGCTGGGGTGTGGTGAGGACAAACCTTTCAGACTTTGCGAAAGTGGTGTTTGTTTTTTTGCTCTTCAGTGGCTCACAGCTGAGATCTACGTATTTTAAAACAGCTGCTCACCAGGAAAAAGATGGAAGTTCTGTATTGTAGCCTTAGCTGAGAGGTGTAGTTTTGACACACTTTTATATCTTGACTGTATTTGAACTGTGCTATTGCAGCACTGCATCATTTACTGCAAATTAAAAGGAATCGAGGTCCCTCTTTAGAATGCACTTTCCCTTTTCATGTTGCTAAATGTTACATTATCTCCTGCCTTTTTAATGAAATTAAACTTTGACTACTTAATTGATTAATTCTAGAGAGAAAAAGCCACGCCGAGACCTTTTCTTCAGAGTTACCCAGGTTTTTGCTCCAGCTGACAGTTGCTCAGTCTTTTGTAAATACTGCAGTAAAAGGAAAGAATTGAATATGAGCTTGATTCTCCAAATCTTATCTGAGTAGTCCCACTGAATTACATGGGGATTTGCAGATGGGACAAGGGTTTGTGATTTGACCTTGCATAAGACACAGAGAGGAAAAAAAAAATAAAAGGTAAAAAAGTCCCAAAAAAGAATAAATGGAATTATGTTAATGTCATAGTCCAACTGGAAGCTGCTTCTGCAGTGGCAGAGATCACGTACTGTCAAGCATGCATTGACAGTATACATTTCAGCTTCAATATACCATTTTTTTCCTGATGAGCAGCTGTTTAAAATATTTATATGTTATCTTAGCTGTGTTCCACTGAAGAGAAGAAAAAACAAAACAACCCATTGAAAGAATCTGAAGTATTTGTCCTTATGACATCTCGGCTTTTTATGTTTGATTTCTAGAACAAGATATTTTCCTATTGTATCTAATTTTGGGGTATCAGTGCAAATTAAGAATTCAACAGCCCCAAGAGAAGACAGACAGCATTGTTACAGATATCAGTTCAAAGAAGGTATGGCTGCAGGACCACACCACCTGGCTTTTGGTGCAAGACAAAGAATGAAGATGCCAGAGGACTCCTCCTGCCTTTCCTCAACGCTCACGTGAAGCAGAGGAAGCACCACCCTTGCCTCCAGCACCCTCTGATGACAGCCCCTCTGCGACAGCCTGTTTCACCTTGAAAGCGTGCCTCGCTGGGCCGTGCTCCCATTACATAATGGCAGTAAGCAGATGCTGACTTCTCACAGAAATTAAGGCCAGGACAAATCGATAACGCATCTGGCCTGACGTGTTACATACCCTATAATCTCATGCAGCTACTGAACCTGGAACGTGAGTGTAAGAAGAATGTATCTCCAGAAATGCCTCTGGTACCACTGGGAAGATAGTAAATGGTGGAGCATTTGTCTCATTCCTTGGTATTTTGTCACTGCAGTTAATCTCTGTCATTGTTGACGAGTTGGAATGTTTTTCTCATTTGCATTTATCCTTTTTACTTCCCAGCCATGAGGATTGGTGTGCAGAAAGGCTCTTGCTTATGCTGGCTCCTGTGAAGCCCAGGTCACTGCTAAATCTCGTGTGCCACGCTGCGGGTGCAGAAAGTAAGAGGTGATGCCTGTGGGGAGGAGCAGCCAGGAGAGGTGACCCTGCACTGACCAGTGAGGGATCCCAGCCCATACACATCATTTTCCTGTAAAGCTGAGGGAGCACGAGGCTCAAGCTCTCCTCCTCAATGGCCAGCAACTGAGGAGGACTCTGTCTGTTCTGCCTTTGATCCCAGTCCATGTGTTCCAGAATCCAGTTCCCATCTGCTGCTGAGTCCAGTCTGGGACTTGCCCAGTGCCTGCTCCACAGCTCCAGTGGTGACAGTGATGTGATTGCCATCAGGGGGGGTGGGTTTGATAATGGCTTCATATATATTTGTATCTATTCCATTATCTTCAGTATTTATTAAAGCTGTTTTCATTTTGTTTTCCAGTCCATAAAGTCTTTCTCCCTTATTCCCTTTCTCTTCCCCTCTGGGAAGGGAGAGAGGTTAATAGAGGGTGTCTGTCATTCCTTTAGTGACCAGCCCAGCTCTAACTCTTGACAACCTAACGTTAAGCTCTAGGTGCAAGCCATTCTGTTTTGTGAATTTCTTCTCAACTGACTGGATTTTGGCAATGGTTGAAGCCAACCTCGTGACAAGGCAGTCAGGTGAAACAATATTTAACTTGTCCAGAGAGAAATCCCCCACTTATCTGCTGTCTACCTTATCTACCCATCTCCCAAGTAAAAGCAGCCTAGCAGCCCGTTTCAGAAGTCTCTTCTCAACCAAGGGTACACTTGTTATTAAAAGAGGGGGGGAAAAAAGCTCCCAAGAGCTCCCTGCAGCACTGCTGCTTCTTCCATCCCATGCAGAGATGACATTTCAGTTACTCCTTCCCTCTGCAGTGCTCCCCCTGGGAAGGTGGTAGAAATGACAAAAGTATAAGGGGTCTTGTTCCTGGAGGTAGGGAGTGCTTAGCAATGCTGGCCAGAGAAAGCCAGTGTGAACTGGGAAGTGTGATGCATAGTGAGACTTGCCAGGGGAGTGAGGATGCACAGGCTGCTGGTTGCTGGGGTGGGTAGAACAGAGGCCAGGGGAAGTTTAATGTCTGGTCTTCAGGCAAGACTGATGTGGAAGCTGTAGAGAAGTCAGTATGCAGGAGGCAGAAAAGATGGGACAGTAGGAGGTATCTGAAGTGCTGCTTCTCAGTAAACTGAAGAGAATGGCTGAATATTTTGTTATAAAGACGTAGAGAGTATGGTCAAAAGGCTCAGATATTGAAATTTATGTTGCAGTCCACTGTGTAAGGCACTAAGAGCATATAAATAACAAGAAATCAGATGCCTAGGAAAGAGAATTACAGTGGGAGCAGCACAAAGTATATTTTTTCCCAAAATACGCTTCCAAATAGACTTCCTGAGCCAGAGGGGATAGCTTTGAGTTTAAAAAACAACCCTCAGTAGTTTTCTATCAGTTGAATTTTTTAGCATTCACATCATCCTGTAGCAGGGAGCATCAGATCTTGGCTCCAGCTGTACTTACCTAACACTTTCCATGCACTGCTGAGGAACAAGGAGAGCACCACATACCTGAAGGAGGGATGAAGGTCACCTTAGCAAAGAGAATCCTCTCTCCAAAGATGTCACCATGCAGGAGCACACAGGTACCTGAGCTTGGTCAAAAGACAATGTCAGTCCTCCCCTTGACTCTGTCTTAGTTTCAGGCTTGGATCTGAAAGCAGCCAGAGCTATTTGCTGATGTCTTAAGTTATGATCTGTTTAAAAGATTCCCATCTGTTCAGGTTTGTACTGTTTGATACACATTAAATTACTGCTGGATGGATGGGGTAGAGTGATGATTTTGGAAACATTCTCATTGTTTTTTAATTATTTTGTGCATTGTCTTTTTTACAGAGATCAGCACAAAAAGGCAAACCACAACCAACTGTGACAGAATATATAAAACAGCATGAGCTGCCCACAGATAAATGACAACAGGCCAAAACAATAGAGACCAATGTGAATCATAATCTATAAGCATATTTGTAATAATAAACATGTCATCTGTGTCAAATAAATCATTCACAAATATTTATTAAGATAACAAACAGATTATTAATAGAGAACCATCCCAAGTTCAGATCATTAATCGAGAGACATCCCAAATTCAGATCATGTCTCTCGGTCCTAGGAGATATGAATTAGCAGCCAAACCTGCCAAAATAAATCTGTCACTCTCTAACAGAGGTCATCATACCTAACAAATTAAAAAAAAATAGAGAGAGCACAAAAGAGAGAGCAGACAAGGATCTTTTTTTTCCCTTCATCTAGTATGACATAGTTTAGAGAAATCAGGCTGTGTTAGTGCTGCTAAAGATGATACAAGCATGAAGAGGAGAAGAAAAAACTGGAGGCAGGGCAGAAGGAGAAGCTTCCCCTGGTAGCTGCAGTTCTGACCCCAATCCCATAAGCTGCCACAGGCAGCTCATTTTGAAATCAGTGGGTTCAAGCCAAGCACAAAAATCTGTCTAGCCAGAGCATCAGCCTGCAGTTATCATCTACCCCCTTTTGCCAGTCTCCCACCTGCAGGTACCGCTGTGTTGATCTGGCATCAGTTCTGATGTCATCAAAAAATGTGGCAGAGTATTTATTCTTCAACTCTGGGGGTTGCTGAATGGAGCCAGACAGTTCAAAAAGTGAACCAAAGGTAATGTTCAGGAGGAGCTAAATAAAACCCACTTTTTTTTTTTAATGCAAACCTGGCATTAGTGCATCACGCAGGTGATGGATGTAAAGTTCTGAGCTTCTGGCAGTGAAGAGTCTGAGGTTGTAGCAGCAGTGGGAATTCTTCCACGACATGAGTTCTGCATGTTTCACAGCAGAGCTTTCAGGACATAGACAGTATTATGGCAAACTGTACAAAACAGGCCTACAAAATACTGAATGTGACTGAAAAAAATACTGAGTCTGGCTTTTTTTTTTTGAATTTTCTTCCCTTCTACAAAGGTGATAGTGCATTCTCAAGGCCAAGCTCCTGCTGCCTATATTCGAAGAGGAAAAGGAGGAATTCATAATGTGACAGTCTGCCTATCCTGGCTGGGTCTCCAGAAAGTAGTGGGAGCAAAAACTCCCTCATCACTGCTACTACTTGTTCAGATGAACCCGGGGAGTTACTGTGAGGGGAGCCCAAGTGGAGATGTTCTGGGAACTGCTGGCATTTTTACCACCCAATATGCTTCATCCTTGCTGGTACTTCAGTGGTTTTACTGCTGCTTCAGCTGAACTGGTACGTAGCCCTTATTGGAAGTTGTCTTGTTTAAACAGCTATGCTGTAGCCAACAGGCTGTTTGTTTAGTGGCCTCCTGAAAAATTAAACTCCTCTCTTACAGGTAAGAGTCCAGCTACATGGAGCTAAAGGCAAAGTTTCACTACACGCTTTCAAAGTCAGAGTAAAACTCCCACTGACTTTAGGAAGAGCCAAAATGTCACCCTGCATGATGTCTACCTTGCTTTACAGTTGTCCTGGGGCAGTGGTGAATGTGAAGTACTTTGCAGTGGTAGAGACAAGGTGGAGTATAGTGCCACAGTTTGCATGACTATAGGGAATAAAGCCCAAAATAAACTCAGGAGCTCTCAACTGTAAATAACAGTCAGCAGGATAAGAGGTAGGTGCTGCCCCCCTGGAGCTAGTGCCATCACTGCCAGGCCAGTGTGAATTTTAAGGAATATTCTTGTAGCTGTTATATATTTTCATTTGCCTTCTGATAAGTCCCTCTCACTCCTCTGAGTACTCAAAAAACTCCTCTTCCCTTTATATTTATATATTTGGGTTCTTTCATATTCTCTTTCCCACCCATGCCAATCGTTTTCTGAAGGTCCTAAGTCTCTTCTCCTTCCAAGCTCCTTGCTACTAATGCTGTTTGACTTCCCTGGCCTGGCCATCTCTGTGCTTAGCCCACTTCCCTGCGTGCTGGAAAGGTCAGGTCTGCAAGTTCACTGCACCGTACACGGGCACATCCGAAACCGCCCGCTTTAAAGGCAAGAGTGCCCCAAGGCTTTGCAGGCAGAGGACACCTGGGTTCTCTCACCATTCCGAGCAGGATGCAGCTTGTCTTTAGCCATCCAGCTCAGCACCTCTGCCTGGAGGTAAAATACACGGACTAAAATAGGTGGAGAGGCCCCCTTGAACAAATTTATGGGATTTCTGAGCTCAGCCCCAATTCTCTGCATTCACTGGGAAATTCAAGGAGATGTGAGTGTTCCATCTAGATCTGAGGACACAGCTTTTGTGGTTGAGTGAAGCTCAGCCTGAGCTGAGAGGTCAGGAGCTTGGCTATAATCCTGTCTTCCATCCTGGTGAAAATTCTTGGTCCTTGACTGATGTTAGTGGATGTGCTCACCTACCACTGAAGACCATGTTGAAATGGATGTAGTGATTTGTTTGTCATAAATTGTTTATTTGCCCAAATAAACATTTGGTCAATGCAAAATTATGTGTGAATTTGAGATGTATTCTCTGAATATTTTGGGTATTTAAAACAATGGAATGATGAAATTCTTTTTGATGTATTTTTGAACGAATTGTTTGGATGTCCCAGATGAAGTCATAAGGTGGTGGGGACAGAGGAGAATCCTGCACCATCACCCAGCTACCAGCCTTCTGCTCAGCAGCTTCTGGTCAGGATGCCCACATGGACCTTGACAGAACAATGTCACACGCCACAGGGCTGCACAAAAGTAACCCATTTCTCAGGGAAGAGGCTTTAACATTGGAGCACCTGGTGCACACCCTTCCTGCTCTCCAGTCTGCATGAAACTCCCCAGACTTGTGAGTTTTGAGAGTTGTTTTTTTCTTTCTAAGCCCTCTGTCTTCTCCTGAGAACAGGGAAAAAATTAAAATCTGGAATATTTATTTATTGCTGTTGACCTTTACTATTTTTTTTAAAGAATGAGCTATGCAGTTTAGCTAGCACATAGAATAATTATGATAAATATTTATGGTTTTTTAGTAAACAAGGACAAAAATGCTGTTTTCAAACAGATGTTTTGTTGCATGTGATATCATTTTTGTCTGTTGACCTCTCTCTAAAATGGAAGGGGGAATTAAGGGCTAAAGTGGGAAATATATATCCTACTGCTTCGTAAAGGAAAAGATTGGATCTGTAGATCTTAGAAACAGAATTTTGTAGGGACATGGTGTTATAATACTGATGCAAAATAAATTCTTGTTTCTAGAGAAAAATCTTGTGAAATTAACATGGCACCTGGGTGTAGAATTATTACAAGGCAGTTAATATGGCATAATTTTAAGGACCACCACAAAATTCAGCCTGCAGCACAAAGGAATTATAATAGCCTGATACAGTAAACTCTGAAATGAAATAATTTCATGTGAATGCTTAATGGCAATAGAAAGCATTTGAAAGATTGAAATGCAAGAGTAATAATGTCACTGGAAATGTTTAACGTGTATTTCACTGCTCATTCAGAAAGAAAATATTTCAGGTAAGAACTTCAAGTTTTTACTGGATTTCCAGCTGAGAAGAAATTGGAAAAATATCTCTGAAGGTGATGAATAAACTCTTCTATGAATTCACTCCTTTGCTTTTATTGCATATACCCAGAAAAAAAGAAATGGCAGAACTGAAGTTGGTTGTGAACAAATAGCAAATAATTTACCCTAAAATTATGGAGTTTTTGTTATTTACCACATACACTGAAAATAGTGGTTTGGGGTTGACTTCAGAAAAAAAAAAAGCAGAGTTTAATTTTTTGGTTGAAGAACTGAATCAAATAATCAATTATTCACACAACCCAGCCATTTAACACCCACTTAAATCCTAAAATAGGAGCTTGCCATTGACAGCAAAGAGTTGGGATGAACTTCTCACAGGGGCGAGTCTCATTCCCAGGGAATATTGATTCCTGTTATTTAATTGTTATATTTGAAAAGATGAAAAATTGTTTCCACCTTGAAAATAACTCCACAGGAATAAGCTTTTATTGAAGGAATTTTTCAATGCACTTTTTTTTTTTTTAATCATAGTACTTCAGTTTCTGAAATGCTAATACTGAAATACTTCTAGGAGGCAATGACAAAAGTACAATTAAATCGTGCAGGATTCAGTCCCAACTGATGGTGATGATAATTAAAATTAATTATTTTATAAAAGCTTTCTTTTTTTTTCCTTTTGCTTTCACCCTCTCATTATTCTGTTTGGAAACAGACTGTCTTAAAATGTATTGAGTGTCCTACTGTCACTATTGAAACGAGCATTTGTCACTAGGTTCTTGATATACACTAATCTTTTCAGTAGGCTTTTAATAGAACATCTTTCTCTCTGCAGTTATATTTAATTCCAATCTTTAATGTAGGGTCTTGCATCTCTTTTCATGCTTCTCTTTTTAATATATTCAGAAATCCCTTAATTTGTATCCAGCAATGACTTATGTCTTGAAGCATTAAAATGTACATTTAAAAACACTGAAGCTAATGTGGGAAACTGATAAAACACTGTTAAAAGTTCCTGGTTCAAATATCTGTGATTTGAAAAATATAACTCTTTAAAAGAACTATTTATACAAAAGGAAGAAATGTTCTTGAAATTATTGTTTTTTTCTTCCTTTAGGAATTAGAAGTCCAGAAGATTAAAAAAAAAGAAGCATGCCCAAAGCTGGATAGTGCAGTGACTTTTCATCTGAATATTGACATTCAGTTTACCTTTTCAGCATGGAAAAAAACCAAACAAAAAAAAACCAAAAGAAAACACAACCAAAAAAACCCCACACTTTAATTTTTAGAAACAAGGTCTAATATTTCATGCCCATATTGTTCTAAAGGAA
Source organism: Chloroceryle aenea (assembly GCA_013399075.1). Lineage (NCBI taxonomy): Eukaryota > Metazoa > Chordata > Aves > Coraciiformes > Cerylidae > Chloroceryle > Chloroceryle aenea. The sequence continues at coordinate 367,369 of VWZY01011869.1, read as the reverse complement.
CTTACTGGAGGTGGGCAGAACCAAAAGAAGAATGATGGTTGCAATGACTTACTGACACAGTAGCCAGTAGCCTCAGGTGGCTCCTTCATCCTTGGGTTAACATCCTCTTCACGTGGCAGAGAGGGATTAGCAGCTCCTGACAACTCCTGTCTTCATGACAGCCACAGAAGACTGGCCAGCAACGGGGTTCGTGTCTGAAACAAGAGAAGATCTGGATAGCTGGGGTTTGGTCTCAGTATGCAATGGTAACTGGGATTGCAGGGCAAATATCTGGATGTGTGAGAGGGCTGCAGATTCTGTGAGTCTTGTACGTGCTGGCTTTAAAATTAAAGCAGTGGTTTGTGACAGTTAAGAGCATGGTTAAGTTAACACCTTGGAGTATTCGTTGCTTTTCTCTTATGGCCATGGCTGTTCTTAATATTTCCCCCTTTATTTTATTTTATTTTTTCTGGCCTGGTATGGGATGTTTGATCTCTTGCCAGGTAGCCTAGCGGGAATACTCTGCTCTGTTATGCAAGATACACGGATTTGATCCCTAACTCCTGTTACCATGCTCTTAGGAATACACGGTTACAAAAATAAAAGCATTAGCCTGCAGCCATCCTGCTGTGTGCTGTGCTCTCCTCAGATCTCATGTGTTCAGCGAGGTCAGCCCAGCTCAGGACTCACAGAGTTGAGGGTGCTGTGGGGATGTGGGAAGGAGCCACAGAATAAAAGAATGAGCGTGAAACGCTGTCCTTGCCTGTGCTCCACTCCAAGGAGTTTCTACTCTCTTGTCTACTCTTTGTTACATTTTTTCAGTCATATGTACCATGTTTATTTCATAAACAGACTTTTTTTGCTTTCTTTTTGATTTTTTTTTTCCCAATGCAACGTAGGCAATTACTGTCAGCATGCAAAAATAACGTTTGGATGCAATTCTAAGAGTGGCATTTTGGAATTCATAGCTAAGTGTCTTCCCAGTGACAGTAAAGACAGAGACCTTTGCAACCCAGCCTTCCCTTACACACCAAGGGTGTGTACTTCGTTTCTCTTACTTATGAGACACTGATCCAATGCAGCTGTACAAGAGGTATCATTTTAACTTCCAATAGTAATACATGGGTCGATTGATATTTAGGTGTGTTGAAGAAACTGTGTTATTGTTGTTAATCCTGTTTTTTTTTTCCAGCTCTGCCTGACAATCAGCCACAGCCCGAGCCCTACATGAAACACTGCAGCACTTTGTGCCTTGGAGATCTTACAGTGTGATGGGCAGTGCAGGCACAGGATGTCAGAAGGGCTCTGGCACTCATGGAGAATAAGCAATGTGATGCTGGTGAGTGATGCTTACAGCTCTCAGTCCAGAACAAAGTGTAGAACCAGAAGGGGCTGAGGAGGGGACTTCTTGACAAGATTGGCAGAGAAAGCAAAGTGGGACAGATACCTCTGTCAGCTGAAGGCTCCAGTTTGTTCCAGTCCACTGCATCTCACCTTAAAGCCCCATTACTAGGGGAAGAGGAAGGCCACATGTGTGGAGAGAAGTGTGTGACAAAAACATCTCCACGAATCCGAGTCAGAAGAAAGCTTGTGTGCAAGGACAGGTGGCTGTAGTTGGCCCTTATTTTATCCCTCTGCAGCAAGAAAACTTCAGAGGTAACACAGGTATTAATGTTGTACTTAGAGCATCTACACCTCTAGGTGGGAATAAAAAAATGTACTTAGCATATTAGTTTTGTCTCCCAAAGAACAGACCATTGTTTCATTGTGTCTAGGTTCAGCATCCTGTGAGCATAGACTGAGCACTAGGGTATGCTGAGGAGGTGCTAATTGTCACCAGATGAAGAACAAGGGGCAGATGGTCAAGGAGAATCCAGGCAACACTACAAGCAAAAAATTAGAGTCAGACCTGAATCAAAACCTGAGGTCCAAACACTTCTAAATGTTACGTGAGCTCAACTCCACATCCAACTGCAATAGCAAAAGGAAAGAGGGATGTCTGGAGTGAGATCTGATCTGTTTTCTTGCCCTTTGCTGACCTTGTGCAGAAGTGACTCAGCCAGTTCTGCCTGCATGTTTGACAGACTAGGAGAAATTTCCAGCACTCTGTATTCTCCTCACCTTCGCTTTTTACAGTTTTGCTTCAGGTTCTGAGTTTTATGCTATTAAATTTTGGTATAAAACATGATAATGAATAATAAGTAGCAACATTTTCCATCCTGAAGATATCAAAGATGGAAATACATTATTGTTTCCATTTTCCTAGTGAGGACAATGAGGCACTAATTACTTGCCCAAGGTGACTTTGCTCAGTAACAGATACTGCAGCAAGAGAAAGAGCAAATTAATTTAACGTTTTGAAAGCTGGGTTTGTTGGTTTGCTTTTTTTTTCACTTGAGAAAAAAGTACTCTGGTGGGAAAATGCAGTTTCAGGAAAGTTTAGATGAGTTCAAATATAATGTGGGTCTAGAAGGGTTGGCTCTGGCACACGAGTCTGTGGCTGTGGCACAACAGAGGAGCGATCAGTTTGCGTACGGGTAATTGCAGTGAGTCCAGCCTGCAGGAATAAAATGTCTTTATGCAAGAGTTCTGGACACGGTGGAAGCTCCTGAATATTGTGGTGATGGAAAAGCTAACAGGCAGAATAAGTGCTGCAGACAGTTAGCCAGAGAGTGGCATGCAAAAGCACAGAGAACCTGACGTGCCCTGAGCTGCTCCGTTAGTTGCTCAGAGTGAGGATTCCAGCAGCAGCTGACAGCAGAGCAGGGTGTGCAAAGCCTCCGTGCTGGCCACGAGGAGGCCAGAGGAAACATCTGGCTTCATTTACGTGGCAGGCCAAGGGAAGAAGCAGGTTGTGACTGAGGGGGGTGAGGGCCCAGGTCACTATCTTCCCACTGCAGAACAAAGTGACCGTGCATAAGCAGGATCTCCCTGCAGCCCCCTCCTGCCCATCCCAACTGGTGTTCCCTGTTGGTATTGACTTGGGCAACAGCCCTAGGAAAGCCAGAAGGCACTTTCCAAACCAGCAGCATTTCCCAGCTGCAAAACCTCTGCCACACTGTCATGTGTGACCTGAAACACCAAGAGGCACTGCTTTTTGCACGCTATGAAAAATCACCTTACTGACCTCATGGGAGGAAGGGCCTCCATCTAAATCTTCCCGTACCGGCGCAACAGGGGGTGAGTAGTGCTCCTTTTGTTAGGGGAGAAAAATACCACGCCTGCTTTTGTTTCTCTTGACTGGAAGTTGCCGATGCAAGCCAGCAGCAAGATGAGCTTGGTGGCCACAGGTGCCAGTCGGCTCCCCAAGAGCAGATCCTTAAGTAAACCTCAGGACCACTGAAAATGAGCCAGCGAAGGGTTATGAAACGTGGCCAGTAAACATGGCTCTGGAGAGAGAAGAACTTGTGTCTGTTAGCCTAGTGGCTGGGAATGGTGTTGCTCAGTCTCCACCAGCCAGTTGTGTGGGCTGAGACGTGCAGCCGGCTGCAGACTAGTGCCTCTGCTGTTGAATTAAACACTGCCTTAAGCAGCTGCTGTCCCGATTTGCCTCCAGACTCTGTACTGTTGTTAATCACGCCTACTTGTGCCTGGTGAGCGAGGTGTTGGCTGCACGGCTTGATACATGACAAGGTTACACAGGAATTCACTATGATTTACAGCCCTGGCTACCGAGGGCTTCCTGGTGCCCTGTCCAGTCCATTGCCACCTTGATACTGCTCCTCACTTGGGGCTCCCTGTGTCCCTGCTGCTCCATCTCCTCTCTGCCTGCTCGGCCTGAGGTTTGCTCTCTTTCCTTTCTCTGCCTGCCTTGTACTGAGAGACTTTGCAAACCTGCTGGCTCCTCTTCCTCAGGGTGGCTGGGAAGGGGACAGGGGAAGGGGTTGCGTCAGTCTGCCATCACCTCTTGATTCCTCTTGAATGTTATAAATGCTGGTTGGATTTTTATCTGAGCAGCAGAACGCATTTGGAGGGCTTTCCGTCAGCAGTATATAAATAAAAATGGATCAGAATAGACTGGATTGTTGCTTCTTACATCCGCTTCCCTATTTTGGTTTTGACAGGTCCTGACACCCACACACACGCTCCTTGCTCAGACTCAGCTAAATCTGCTTTTTTGTCTGAGTTTTTGGCAGGATTTTCCACTCCTTTTAACCTCCTGCCTTTATGGAGAGGTTCAATAGCTCTTAGCCTGGTCCTTAGCTCTTTGCCCTTGTGCCCTTATGGTCTCTGTACCAATGGGACATGGCAGGGCCATCATTAAAACACCCCAGGGGTGAGCACTGCACCCTCCTGCAGGCTCTGAGGTGGGGAAGCCGCTGCTGTTGGCTCCTGATCTTCTTCACAACTCCACTGGCTCTGACATCGCTCGCCCGCTTCGGTCCACACTTCCCACTGCAAAGGAGAGGATCCAAGGGAAGAGTCTGTGGCAGGTGAATTATGTAATGGGTTTACCCTCGACTTCAATCTGCCCGATTGGGGCCTGACATCTTCCAGGAGCATTCACCATGCTCGTTGCTCTCCATCCCCGTGTGCATTCCAAAACTGGTGTTTGCTATTGCAGATAGCGCTGTGGCTCTTCACGCGGCCCGAGACATGGTTTCTGATCCTGAAATGGTTTCTGATCCCGAAGCGGATGAGGATGCAAATACCCCTGCGTAGTGCAGACCCTCCTTTAAAACACAGTTTGAATAGTTACAGGTGCACCACTGAAATCCACTTTTCAGGAGCATTTGTGCTGGAAGAAATGTTGCCTGAACGTGCGTGTAAAGGGGACTATAAATGCGACATGAGACCAACCTAGGAGATTGT
>VWZY01011869.1:320514-361448 GCA_013399075.1 Chloroceryle aenea | reverse complement strand
GACTTCCAGTGCGGTGCTTCAGTGCTCAGCCGTGAAATAGACTGGGAAGCCTGCTAGGTGGGCGTGGAGTGTGTGGTGTGGGGGTGTGGGGTGTGTCAATGTGGGGCACTTGACAGAGTGTTTTGGGGGTTGGGAAGGCGATGCCTGCTCTCCATGTAGGTTGGATGCCCAGTGAGGATGTACAGTTAAATGCTGCGGCCTGAAGGGAGTCACAAAAAAGAGAAGATGTTACAGGGGGTTATAGGACTGGGATGTGGGTTACATAATTTTTTTCTCAGAAAGTTAGCTAATGACTTGCAGTAGAGTTGTGGAGATCTTGTACTATTCCAAGTACCCCCTGGTTACTGTTTGCTGCCAGCTAATTCAAAGAACAACATAGATTATATAAAAAAACCCAAACCCAAACATAACTTCTACTCCATCAGTGCCTCAGCTCAGTTTGCTACCTGGAGTTCTGGCTCTATTGTGTGCTGCTGTGGTGAGGTTTCTTATTTATTTATTTATATGATGCTAGTAGGCTAATTCTCGACTCTGCTCGCTTCTCCAGCACAGCTTCTGACGAGGAGCACAGGGTGGTGCCGGCCGTGGTCGTGGCATTTCACGTGATTCAGGCAAATGTCAGCGGGGAGGCTGCTCAGGATGACCCATTTATTTCATTTAGGTTACATGGCGGGTGTTGCTGGCGGTGATTTGCAGACCAGATTGACCTCTTCTGGAGGAGATGAGGTAGAAGCTGAAGCTGTCCCGATTTCTTGCCCGTTCTCTGAAATACGGAGCCTTCCCTGAGCGGTGGAAGGAAGTGGATTGGGTGGTGCTGCTCTTGCCAGAGGCGAGGGCTGGAAGCAAAGTGACTTTGGTATGACCTCGTAGAGGCTTTCTGCATTTCAATTGTTCAGGGAATCAGAGGTGCTCCAGTCACCTGTCACTTGCTTAGACTTTCTTTTAGGAAGGCTAGCTAGGAGCTGCTAGGTTCTCCTGATACGTGGTCATGTTTGTCTTGCCTGAGTGGTAAAGCTGGGGTTTGAAAGCTGCTTGACACCCCTCTCTTCCTGAGGTGCTTTGGCTGAGGGGAAGCAGCCCCACCTCCAAAGAGCTGGTCTTAGCACCCGTCCTTCTTCTGTCACTGTGGATATTTAAGCTGAGTTTTTAATCTTCACTCCTTTAGATACAAAGTGCTGCTCTTCTCTCAAGTCAGGAGTTCATGGGCAAGAAAACCAAAGGCCAGTAATCCCTGGGAACTGCAGTCTGGCTTCTGGTAATACCAGGTAACTAGTCACTGAACACTCAGCCTGAGCAGTAAAAGAGGGGGTTAGAAATAGGGGGCTGAGGTAAAAGACTACTGAGATAAGCCTGGAAAACCAGCCTTTTTTTTTTTTATATATATATGTATTTACTTTTAAGATAAAAGGGGAAGACGAGGATAATGTCTGAAATTAACAATGTTTCCCATGGTGTGTGAGCTTGAAGGGAATAATTTTTATCACTCAAAAAGCAATTTTGATAGCTAATCAGCTCTGCTTAGACCCTTTCACAAGAGAACCTTTGTCAGAAAATAGCCCATCTAGCAGTTTGTTTAGGGGGTTATTGATTCCCCAGTTGTCATTCCTTTGACTCAGCTTTTTGTCAGCTCCTGTCATTCAGGCTTCCCCTGCTATTTCCTTCTAGCAAATGTGAACAGGCTTGAAGGCACTTCCTTATGGGGAGTGAGTTCCTCTCCTGTCACCCTGCAGAAATGAAAGAGTTCTCTTTGCTTTTGTATGTAGAAAACAGGCAGGAACTGCTTCAGTTGCCAGTTTGGTTTGGTTGTTGCCTTGGTTAAATATCTGGGGAGCTGTTGTAACGCAGTCTGTGGGGGGTATGGGTGCTGTAAAACTCCAGAACTTTGGAGCAGAGGGTACTGAATGTGGAGGTGAAAACAGGACATGGCTGGTTTGAGTCTGAGGCAGTGAGATGTGCAGCTAAGGTCACTCTGCAGGAGACTGAGGCTGATTTTGCATCAGAAACTTAGAGGGGGAAAAATTAACTAGTTTCAAGAGAACTTACTGCAGGGACTTGAGTCCCTTCAAGGGACTTTTGGCATAGCTGGTGGCTTCTGTGTACTTCAGGCATACAAAACCAAATACCCCCCCATTTAAGCAATGAAATGAAGAGTTGTGTCTGGATGTGGGCTGGGATTCTTGGTGCTACGTTTGGTGCCTGTAGGTGTAGCTAAGCTGTTAGCTTAGGCTTCTTTTATTGCACGTGGTGAGAGGAAGGGAAGGCAGGCAGTTAGCACAGTGCTTTTGGTCAGTTGTAGACAGCTGCCTTTGGATCTGCTCAGTTGTTCACTGGAGTGCCTGGCTGTCTCCATTAATTAGGAGAGACAAAGGTGACAGTTGCAGAGCAGGCTGATTAGCTTCAGATATCGACATCTGTCTGTCACCACTGGCTTTATCTCTGCAGCTGAAGGAAACCAGTTCCAGCCTGTGCTTGGAGGACAGGGCTCTCAGCAAGGTGATGCAGCCTGCAGGTCAGTGCCTCATAGCAGTGAGGGAGGACATCTGTGCTTCTTAAAGCAGAGCTCTGTGGGGAAAGATTGTCTTGAAGACAGCAGGGGCTTTCAAAGCTTGTGGAGCTGAGAGGATTGAAGTGCACCTCTAAATTCTTTTAAGTCTCTACCTTTCAGATTCTCTTTAAAAAATGATTTTGTGTAATTTGCATTCTGTCTTCTGTAGAGTTGATATCATTTGGTTTTACGTGATCCATCTTGAAATGCCAGGTAGTTTGCAATTTGCCAGGGGATTGTCCCATGCTACCCTAAAGCTGGGCTTTGGAATCTCCAATTTTGATTCTTTCTCTTTAGCCAAAGAGGAGTAGGGCAGTGTAGTATGGGAGAAAACAACAAATCTAAGTTGCTCTGAGGATTTTTTTAGGGAAAGGGAGGGTCTGCATTTAAGAACAGTCCCCAGGTCTGGTGATGTATTGGTTCTGGGCCACGCTTATTTGATCTAAGAAACAATGCTTTGCTGGGAAACCAAATCTTCTGGTTCATGTGTGTTTAGTTACCTGCCAATAATCTCTGCCTTCGTGTCATATTGCTCCTAAGATTTCATCTGTCTTTAGTAGCTGCAGTAGCTACTGTAAGTAAGCTTCAGTAAGCTTCTCTTCATTTGCAGAGCAGCCTATTTTATGTTCCCTCTGCAAATTAGACTTAAAAAAACCCAAACAAACAAAATTTTAGGGCTTTTGGATACAGGCTTCTTACCAGAGCATCTCTTGCTGTTTCCAAAAGTGAGTATCTTTCTAGCATTACCCTACTACCTGTGTTTAGCACAGTGCTGGTAGTCAGCAGGTTGAATGGAAGATATATTTCAAATTCAGCAGATCTGGGGTAGCTTCCCTGCAAATCCCAAGGTAGGCTGGGTTGAACTAAGCAGTGGTCAGCAGGTTGTAAGTTCAGCTGACCAAAAGGCACTGTAGCTGACGTTGTGTGGTGCAGCACAATGTTCTTGTGGTACCTGGAAGGGTGAGGTGCTGTATATGATACCTGACAGACATTCCACACCATTTGGATATGGACAACTGAGTGGCTGGGTAGTCAGTGTCTGCCTAGCAGTGCAGCAGAAAAAGCTTTTTCTTTTCCTGCAGCTGCTGCTAGGACAGATGAGGTGAGACTCTTTCAGTGATGGAATCTTTTCCTGCCATTTCCATGCAGAAGTGCATGGAAATTTTCCCTCAAGGCCAGGATGCACAGGGTGTGAAGTGGAGTGTGAGCTCCCAAGTCCTGCTGGGTATCAGGTCAGATTCCTCAGTGCTCTGCTGTTTCTGCAGGGTCACGGTGTGGGAGTTGACTCCTTTTCAAAGGATCTTGGCTGTTGGAGCAACTTTGGGAAGCATTGATGTGTAGTGGGAGATGTCTCATGGGATTAATTTTCTAAGTGGACTTTTTGTTGTTGTTCTGAGGTAATGCTGTGCTGTAAGGACAGGCTGAAAGGGTGAGGTTGATGAGGTTGAGTAAGTATCTGTCTAAAGCTGGAGCAGAGGAGCAGAAGTGGCTTTTACAGCTGTGGTTAGGTTAACTTTCTGATGTGGATGTGGCCATGATGTGGCTCCTACTGCTCTGAGGGGCAGGGAGAGTGACAGCTTAGAAGCTTCTCACTTCCCTGCACCCCTTGCCAGTCTCTGTGCCTGGGGAGCTCCAGCTGCCCAGTTTAATTCAATCACTGAGAGTGGACATGGTGGTGCAGCTGGAATGGAAAGCTCCCTTGCTCCAGAAATAGCACAGGGAAGTAAAATCCTAACCAGTGCCAGGCCCTCCAAAGATGGAGAAACCCCACTCTTTATAGCTTTGTCTAAAATAGCTACTGGAGATCTTGAGACCCAAAGCAGTAATGTCTGCAACAGATTTTGAGTATGTCTAGTAAGAGGAGCACCCTGTCAGAGTACAGCCTGCTACAGGGCCTAATTATGGACTTATTAATGGTTTCTTTGATCACTGCCTCCCAGCCTTCAGATGGTGATTAGACCTATTTATAGGGGCAGAGTTCCTTAACATTCAGCACACTGCATCTCTTGCCAATCAAATCAGGACCATCTGCATCTTTGATTGCTGCCTAATAACACCATCGAACATAGTTAATTAAAAAATATAAATAGACTTTTCATCCTCTTAACTTAGCAAAGTGCTTTTCTCCTCCTCCCCTCCCTGCTTTCCTTCCCTCTCCCCCTCCAGGAAAGAAAAAGAGAAGGTGGAGTTGGCTTAGCACTGGCTGAGGTGGAACCTCTTGTCTTGTTGCTGGAAATACATCCTGCTTTCCTGCCCAGGGTAGTTACCTCTCTGTGCTCTGCTGCAGGAGGAAATTTCAGCCCCTCCTGCAAATGTCAGTGCAGGACAGGATGATCATTTGCTGCACAAGAAAACAGGGCTTGCATCTAGGCTCCTGTGCTGCCTCCTTCAGAGGGACCTGGGCAGGCTGGAGCGATGGGCTGGGACCGGTCATACTGGGCTTCAGCAAGGCCAAGTGCTGGGGCCACAACAGCTCCAGGCAATACTCCAGGCTTGGGGAGGAGCAGCTGGAGAGCTGCTCTGTGGAAAGGCCCTGGGGGGTTGGTTGGTCAACAGCTGGCTGAACATGAGCCAGCAGTGTGCCCAGTGGCCAAGAAGGCCAGTGGCATCCTGGCCTGCTTCAGGAACAGTGTGGCCAGCAGGAGCAGGGAAGAGATTGTTCCATTGTACTCAGCAGGGTACCTGGAGTCCTGCTGTATAAGAAAGACATTGAGGTCCTGGAGCTGGTCTAGAGAAGGGCAATGAAACTGCTCAGGAGTCTGGAGAATAAGTCTTATGTGGAGCAACTGAGGGAGCTGGGGTTGTTTAGTCTGAAGGATGCTCGGGAGAGACCTTGCTGCTCTCTACAGCTACCTGAAAGGAGATTGCAGAGAGGTGGGTGTTGCTGTCTCCTGGCAAGTCACAACTGATAGGACAAGAGGAAATGGCATCACAGTGCACCAGGGCAGGGTAAGGTTGGACTGACCCTAACCTAGGTTGGTAGGAAAAACTTCTCTACCAAAAGGGTCATCTAAGACTAGAACTGGCTGCCCAGGGAAGTGGTTGAANCATGCAGAAGTGCATGGAAATTTTCCCTCAAGGCCAGGATGCACAGGGTGTGAAGTGGAGTGTGAGCTCCCAAGTCCTGCTGGGTATCAGGTCAGATTCCTCAGTGCTCTGCTGTTTCTGCAGGGTCACGGTGTGGGAGTTGACTCCTTTTCAAAGGATCTTGGCTGTTGGAGCAACTTTGGGAAGCATTGATGTGTAGTGGGAGATGTCTCATGGGATTAATTTTCTAAGTGGACTTTTTGTTGTTGTTCTGAGGTAATGCTGTGCTGTAAGGACAGGCTGAAAGGGTGAGGTTGATGAGGTTGAGTAAGTATCTGTCTAAAGCTGGAGCAGAGGAGCAGAAGTGGCTTTTACAGCTGTGGTTAGGTTAACTTTCTGATGTGGATGTGGCCATGATGTGGCTCCTACTGCTCTGAGGGGCAGGGAGAGTGACAGCTTAGAAGCTTCTCACTTCCCTGCACCCCTTGCCAGTCTCTGTGCCTGGGGAGCTCCATCTGCCCAGTTTAATTCAATCACTGAGAGTGGACATGGTGGTGCAGCTGGAATGGAAAGCTCCCTTGCTCCAGAAATAGCACAGGGAAGTAAAATCCTAACCAGTGCCAGGCCCTCCAAAGATGGAGAAACCCCACTCTTTATAGCTTTGTCTAAAATAGCTACTGGAGATCTTGAGACCCAAAGCAGTAATGTCTGCAACAGATTTTGAGTATGTCTAGTAAGAGGAGCACCCTGTCAGAGTACAGCCTGCTACAGGGCCTAATTATGGACTTATTAATGGTTTCTTTGATCACTGCCTCCCAGCCTTCAGATGGTGATTAGACCTATTTATAGGGGCAGAGTTCCTTAACATTCAGCACACTGCATCTCTTGCCAATCAAATCAGGACCATCTGCATCTTTGATTGCTGCCTAATAACACCATCGAACATAGTTAATTAAAAAATATAAATAGACTTTTCATCCTCTTAACTTAGCAAAGTGCTTTTCTCCTCCTCCCCTCCCTGCTTTCCTTCCCTCTCCCCCTCCAGGAAAGAAAAAGAGAAGGTGGAGTTGGCTTAGCACTGGCTGAGGTGGAACCTCTTGTCTTGTTGCTGGAAATACATCCTGCTTTCCTGCCCAGGGTAGTTACCTCTCTGTGCTCTGCTGCAGGAGGAAATTTCAGCCCCTCCTGCAAATGTCAGTGCAGGACAGGATGATCATTTGCTGCACAAGAAAACAGGGCTTGCATCTAGGCTCCTGTGCTGCCTCCTTCAGAGGGACCTGGGCAGGCTGGAGCGATGGGCTGGGACCGGTCATACTGGGCTTCAGCAAGGCCAAGTGCTGGGGCCACAACAGCTCCAGGCAATACTCCAGGCTTGGGGAGGAGCAGCTGGAGAGCTGCTCTGTGGAAAGGCCCTGGGGGGTTGGTTGGTCAACAGCTGGCTGAACATGAGCCAGCAGTGTGCCCAGTGGCCAAGAAGGCCAGTGGCATCCTGGCCTGCTTCAGGAACAGTGTGGCCAGCAGGAGCAGGGAAGAGATTGTTCCATTGTACTCAGCAGGGTACCTGGAGTCCTGCTGTATAAGAAAGACATTGAGGTCCTGGAGCTGGTCTAGAGAAGGGCAATGAAACTGCTCAGGAGTCTGGAGAATAAGTCTTATGTGGAGCAACTGAGGGAGCTGGGGTTGTTTAGTCTGAAGGATGCTCGGGAGAGACCTTGCTGCTCTCTACAGCTACCTGAAAGGAGATTGCAGAGAGGTGGGTGTTGCTGTCTCCTGGCAAGTCACAACTGATAGGACAAGAGGAAATGGCATCACAGTGCACCAGGGCAGGGTAAGGTTGGACTGACCCTAACCTAGGTTGGTAGGAAAAACTTCTCTACCAAAAGGGTCATCTAAGACTAGAACTGGCTGCCCAGGGAAGTGGTTGAATCTCCACCCCTGGATGCATTTAAAAGCCACCTGGCTGTGGTGTAGCAGTGGCCCTGGCAGAGTTAGGTACACTTGGACTAGAAGGTCTTTTCCAACCATAATGATTCTGTTGCCACCAGAGTGTAAGTAAGCAGCTTCTAGCTTTTGTTCCAGCTCATGTCTACATCTGTGTGAGTGCACGTGTGCACGTGGCTTTATCCTGTCTCTTAACAGGAGGAATGTATGCAACAACATGCTTTGCTTTTCCAAGATTTTAAGTAGCTTTTTAAAATCCAGTTTCCTCACTTTGCAGCTGGTAAACTCAGAGGAGTGTGCTTTAGCTGTGGAGGGCCTGGTGATAAAATGATCTCCCCACCCCTTTGGAGGAATTCATTGTGATATTTTGTTGGAGTAACCTCTAGGCAAGCTTCTAGTACAGGCAAGGTGTGACTTGAATTTGCCATCAGATCTGATCGTGACTTGAAATTCTGCAGCAAGCCTGTGTGGAAAGTAGAGGATGAGGATGGTGCAGTGGTTTATAACTACAGTTCAGTACTGCAACTGTAAGAAATGACTATTGGTGAGGAATTTGGGATGACTTCCACTGTAAATGAAGTTATGTGTGTGACTTCTGTCTGTCAGAGCTCCGAGACGGAACCTTGCCTTTCCAGTGCAGCACAGAAGCAGCAACACACTAGTTGCTGAAACAGCCCTTGTATCTTTGAGGAATACACACTGTATTTTGGGGTTTTTTCAAAGTATTTAAACCCTCTTCTCCCCTGAACCCCCTTTATAACCCCTTGAAGCATGTTAAGGAAGTCAGTGTTGTCAGTGGCTTGCTTTATTCCCCCTTTAATTTCCCAGCAAAGCATGCATCTGGTGAGCACTTCACAGTCTGGTAAGATTGTAAAGCTGTATACATCTGTTGAAGGCAGGCAGATGATTTTATTAATATTGCTTTTGCTTGCATTCCCTTGAAAAATTGAGATCTTTTAAGGTAGTGGGGGGTTTGTTGTTGTTTGTAGATCATCATCTTGGTGATGGATCCTCCAGAGAGCAGCGTTTTCTGAAGAGTTTAGAGGAGTGTTGCTTCTTTTACAGACTGCTTGCTCCTCTGTAGCAGGTTCTCTCAGGTTTAGCTTTAACATAACAAGTTCTGCTTCTGGGTCGGGGGAATTAATGCAAAAGGTGACCAAAGGAGGTGGAGTGTTTCCCTTAACTATCCAGAGCAGTGAATTGTATACATCTTCTCTGGGTTTGGAGCTGCAAACCCCTGTGTAGCCATTGGAGTATTAGACTTGCCTGTGATGATTGAACAGCATGAGCAGTTGGTGGTTCCAGGCACCTGAAAGCTGTGGAGTGCTCAGTCTCTAACTGTCCTGGACTAAGTCATGTGAAAAGGTGACACAGTTTGATGAGAGCTGATGTTGTTTCCCACTGCTGTTGGTTTGCACAGCTTCTCAGCTGTGAATGTTGGAACTGAAAGGGAGAGAGCAGCTGTGGGTGCAGCATCCCCAAAGCTTTGAGGCACAGACAGCTTCAGGCAACAGTGCAAGTGTAAGCAGTTGGTAGCTCTAGTCAGAACTTCCAAATCAGGACATAGCACTTGTAAGCAGGTGGTGCAGTGCAAAACCAACCTTTTTCTCTTGGTTTGTAATTTAATAAAGCAAATGAGGTGATTATATAACACCAGAGCCCATTTGTCTTGATCATTAAAGTTGACATAGAAAAAAAATAGTTGAATAAAGAGTGGCTGAAGCCCCTAGATGCTGCAACTCTTGCAGAGCCTCTTTGATCACAAAGAAGAGCTGTGTTGCTGTTTCTGCTTTGTGTGACCCACAGGTAGTAGCACCACTAATGATGAAATCTCTCGAGTGAGCTGACATCTGCTCTTCAGAATCACACTTGCTTTGGGGTTTTATGTGCCCTGTGGCATAGGAGTATTTCATGTCAGCCACCATAATTCCAGGATCATCAGTCACAGGGTACTGCTTTCTGCTGAAACACTCCAGCTCCCTCTTTAAGATTCCGGAGTGATACCAAAACCAGTTTCTTGCTTTGTGGAAGTCACTTCCACGTGTAGGATGTGAACAGTTTATCTGCACCATTGGCAGGGGTGTTACCTGAAGCATCTGTTGCTATGGACAGGGATGTGACGTACGTCACATCTGGCATCCACTGGGCAGGGTGGGAGAGCTGAGCTATTTCTAATCTGCAGCACTTAGTTTTTATGGAACACTTAATTCTGATAGTGGAGCATGGCAAAGAAATGTGCTGCTTCCTTATAAGTGCACTGGAGGTTGAGAGAAAGATTCAGTCTTGCTGAGTGACATTAAGCTTTGCTTTCCTTCCTGACTGTTGTTGAGAATATCTTTAATTTTTGTTATTAAAATCTCCCTTGTTCCTGCAGTCTGTTATGGGAAGCAGTTCTGCTATTATTCTAAGCATATGTTCAGGCCTTTACTCAAAGTGTGTGTAAAATTGGCGTGTTTCTCCAGTTAGTTTGGTCACAAGAAATAATAAATAGCAGCTGGAGCATGGGATTTTGCCCAAGTCTAGTAATTTAGAAGTCTGTTGCCAGTCTTCCTAGTTCTTGCTATAAATTTCTAACCTGCTACCTGTCACAGAAGGAGCTGTCTCTTCTGTTTCTGGTGGCAGTTCCCACAGACTCCACTACATTCCTCTAATTTGTTGTTTTTAGGAAAGGTGAGAATCTGGAGCTGGTGTGAGAGGCTGTGTTGGGAACCTGTGGAACTGAAGTTCACCGACAGCTGAACTGTGGCAGTGCAAGCAAGAGAACCCAGGGCTTTTCCTGCTTTGCCCCACTAGGGTGGGCTTCTCTTTTTGCAAGGGAGCAGTGGGTCCTGAAGAGTAGTCTGTGGCATCTGAGTGTGGGGCAAGAAGCAGTTTGGTAGTAGCTGGGGGAGTCAGTCGGCAGCTGACGTGAGCTTGGCTTTAGAAAGCTCCTAGGAGAATTAGGATTGGTGAGAGGCTGAGAAATCATACTGGAGCTGTGTAAACTCATCTGGCCTCAAGAGGTGAAAAGCTTGGCTTTCTCATGCTGCGAGGCAGGACAGTAATGGTTTTAATAATGAAACAAGTTTAAGAAGTCCCCTTTTTGCCTCTGCTTCCCATTCTGCTTCCCGAGTGGGCAGTTACAGCTGTTTATCTGCCTGCAGTAAACTGGGTCATTGAACTGATCTGAATTAAAAATAGACATCCCAACCAGAAGCAGCAGCAGCAGAGTTGTGACAGAGAGGATCATCAAGTTGTTTTGCTGCCAGATCCAAAGTATCCTGTGCCTGTGCACTGGCTGTGTTACCTGGGCACAGCCAGTTTGTCAGCATCAGTCAAAGAGTTCGGAAAGCAGAAGAGATTCAAGCTCAGTTGTGGTCAGCAGATCAAAAAGTGCCATCAAAATTAGCTGTACTCCTCTCAGACTAACTGGTATGCTTTTCAGTTCTAAATAATAATTTCCTGCCTGCTGAATAGGCCCAGTCAAGAAGAGTAATCAGTGTGCAAACATTGCCACTGAAGAGTGCGGGTACAGAATCTGGCTGGCGGTGATGCGTGAAGTGGAATAAAATAGGTCTGGGCTTCCTGCATCAGAGCCTGGGCTGCTGATGGCTGGGCTTGATCTTGCATGCTTGTTATCTGTGGAAAGCCTCCGAGGTTTTCCTCCTTTTACCTGTCATAGGATGTGTTATGAAGCACACACTCCCCTCCCCTCTGCCAGAAAAAGAAGAAATAAGAACTCAAACCCAACCAACCTCCCACCCTGAAGGAAAAAAACCCTCAAAACAACAGCCACATCAGGTGAACAGGAAGCCTTTCCTAACCTGCTGTGGTAGGCTCAGAAAGGACAAATTCAGAGAGGGTGGATGGTGTTTCTTAAGTGTACAGAAATAGCTACGAGAAAGTCTAATAATATCATTTCACTTGGGGAAAAAAAAGATTGAGAATTTACAGAATTTCTGAAGACCCCTCTAATTTTCCCCTATTAAACTGTTGGTTTATTCTGTAACTATATCTTGGAGGGAATGTGTTGTGTCCTGAGAGATCCCTGGCTAATACCTTATTTTTTGATCCTTCTTTGTTTTGCTTCTGTTGCCCCTAATGAATATTTTCTTACATGGATGTACAACACCCTGCGTGATGAAACCCTGTAATGAGCAGCTGTAGACTGGGATATTTTTTGCAGTCTCATTGAATGAGCAAGACCCAGAGCAAAACAAGTTTGCAGGGAGTTGTGCAGGCCTGGCAGCAAAGTTTGGGTTGGAAAACTATATGGACACTCTGTTCATTAATCACTAAAGTATCTGGGAGTTTACAATTTTTAATATGCTCATCATGCTAAAAATGTGGTCCCCAAGAGCATTCAGGTAAGCAAGAGACTCCTGCCTCACTGTAGCTGCCCTGGATTTATTAAAAATCCAATGTGTCAACCTTACCATGTGTTCCTTTCCCCTCAGCTCACTGATGCCATTGGAAACGCTTTGCTACAATAATCCAGGGAGCATGAGAGGGGAGAGTGGAAGTCCCTGAATAAAAGCTGTGATAAAATGGAAGTGTGTTTACTGTAATGACCCCTTTGCTCTTTTCTTTAGGCACAATGGCTGCAGTAGCCCAGAAGCACTTTCTGGAAGGGCAGACCTACTCAGTCCCCCTGATCCAACCAGACTTACGCAGGGAGGAGGCTGTGCAGCAGGTGGCAGATGCACTTCAGTATCTGCAGAAGGTGTCAGCTGATATCTTCAACAGGTATGGTGCTGTCACATAGGGCTTGGGGGCTTCACAGAGTCATCTAGGTTGGAAAAGATCCCTTGGGATCATTGTGTTGTCCAATCTTTCACCCTACTCTGCAAGTTCTCCCCTAGACCACATCCCCCAACTCTACAGCTGAGCGATGCGTAACCACATCCAGGGATGGCAACTCAACCCCCTCCCTGGGCAGCCTGTTCCAATAGCCCACCACTCTTTCCATGAAGAATTTTTTCCTAGTGTCCAGTCTAAACTGACCNCAGTCTAAACTGACCTTGTTTCATCTTGAGGCCATTCCCTCTGGTTCGGTCCCTAATTACCTGAGAGACCAGCACCAGCCTCTCTGCAATGTCCTGTCGGGGAGTTATAGAGGGTGATGAGGTCTCCCCTCAGCCTCCTCTTCCTCAAACTAAACAGACCCAGCTCCTTCAAACAGTCCTCATGTGATTTATTCTCCACTCCCTTGACCTGCCTCACTGCCTCCTCTGGACCTGCTCCAGCACCTCAATATCCTTGTCCTGAGGTGCCAGAACTGGACACAGGACTCAAGGAGCAGTCTCATGAGTGCCGAGTCCAGGGGCACCATCACCTCCCTACTCCTGCTGCTCACACCATGTCTGACCCAGGCCAGGATGGCCCCCTGGGCACACTGCTGGCTGATGTTGATTTGCTTGTCAATCAGCACCCCCAGGTCCCTCTCCAGGAGACAGCTCTCCAGCCACACTCCCCCAGGGCTGTAGCGTTGCCTGGGGTTGTTGCAGACTCATCCCATTAGCTCTGGCCCAGGGATCCAGTTCAGCAGCAGGAAGCAGAGTGCTGTGATGAAGTTGCAGTGGTGAAAGGGTGTTGCCTTGGCAAGCAGTGGAAGCTCAGGAAAGGGATAAAGATGGACCAGATGCACTCCAATAAAAATTTATTGGATTCAGGTCTGTCAACATTAAGCATAATGAAATGGCTGCAGTTAGCCAGAGGTTGTTTGCTATTATTTTTTTTATTCAGTGGCAGGCTCCCACAAATTACATTGCTGCTGCTTCTGCAGTTATCCTTTATCCCTTCTTGCTCATGTTTTAAATAGGAGCCTTCCCCATTTAGAGTATCTTGAAGATATGTCTTCCTGAGTCATTATACTTGGAGCAGTGGAGTAGAAAATGTCTCTTTCTTCTGATCTCTGGGACTTAAAAACTGTTCCCTTTGTTATTTTTTTTGTATGTTGGGAGGGCTGAGTGCATGAGGTTGTCTGTTCTTCTCACCACAGTCTCAGAATCAATCTAAACTCATCTCTTTGGGGGTTCTGCCCACACTTGCCACCTGTTGCCTGTGGTGATCTTCAGAACTGGACCTACAGGACTACCTATACAGCAGGTGAGGCATCCAGTTTTTCCCTGCAATAATGGCAGGTAGAATGGTGCCTTTCTTCATCCCATGTCACCTCGGACACCTCCATGCCTGGAGATGCTGTGTTGTGTTGTTGGTATAGAAACAGATCAGTGTTTGTCTTCTTGCAGCCTGATTAGCTGAGGCACTTGCCTTGGTCTAGTTTGGTGTATTATGATGTGAGAGGATCGTGGCATTCTTTCTTGGGTTTAGGGTTTTTGGGGGTTCTTTTAAGGGCAGGCTGAAATTCTTCAATTTTTTGGTGGTGATACCTTGAAGGACAGCCTCTGGGGAAGGGGTAGTCACTAAGGCTGAGCTCAAGTCATTGAGGGAATAAAGGCTTTTTGTTGGAATGGTCTTTGTTTGGGAAGGGCTGTTTGTAGGCTGGATTAGGTTGAACACAAGGTGTCATTCTTCTGTAGCCTTCCTGCTGTGGGAACCCTTCGTGGTATAAGGCTGGGACAAGGCTTTCCAGAGCTGCCAGAAACACGTGGATGGCACCATTCAAACTTGGGACTGGCTGGCAGTGCTCTCCCTCTCTGTGGGGCAAATAAAGCTCTTGGTTAAACAGGAGTGGTTCTTTCTCTGTCTTGTCTTCCCCCCCCCCTTATTTTCTCCCCTCTCCTGCTCCCTGCTTTGTAAGGCAGTACCCTGTAATTTCCCCAGGGAGACCAGGCTGCTGTTCTGTATGCAAGTCACTGCTGAGTCCTGAGCAGTGACTGTGATGCTGTTCCCTCACTCTTTGGTGCACTCATGACTTCTAATTACCAATTTTTTTCCAACAACAGAGGAGGCTTCATTGGGCTATTTGTTTGCTTTGACTTTCCTCCGAGGTCTCAGCTCTCTGCTATAATTAATAACAATTTAGTCATTATGCAGGCATCTGATTAAAAGTTCCATGACCTTGGCTGATCCATGCCAATCAAGGGGCAAAGCTTTCAAGGTGAGAACTTTGCCACGTAGTGAAGAGTGACCTTTTATCTTCCCTTTCCTGAGATAAGGCAACTCTGCCTTCCATTTCCAGGAAGGAGCTGCCTTATCTGGGGAAGCTGACTGCTCTGATCTGCAAAACAGCAGCTTGCAGTGTTGATGGAGAGGAAACTTGTTCAATGTGGCAGACTCAGCTGAGTGTGCTGGGCTCTTTTCTTCAGTACTACAAAGATGCAGATGCTCTGGGGTTGTTTTGTGGGAACAGTTGGATTGACACAAGTGCTTCTGAGAGTGACAAGCCAATTCATAATTTGTTGAAGGTGGAGTCAGAGTGTCTCTTCTATGGAGAGAAGAATCCTTCTGCAAACAAATCTTTTTTTTTCTGTAATAGCTGATCAAAGCTTCTGCTTGGAGTTGTCACTGACATGACAATTGAGTCTGAATTCTTACCCTGTCCATCCATTGTGCAAGGAATGTGAGCTTTTTCTCTCTTTGTTTGGAAACTGTTTGAAGGCAACTGTGTCAGTCTTGTGGTTGTAGAAGAAATACTCCCTGGGCCAGTTAGTGGCTGTGCAGAAGCAGCAGTGGTGGAAAGTGCCTGTGGATTCAGTTTTGTCAAGGGGACACAAGACACCTTTGCACTAGGAGAAAGAAGATAAGCAGCTGTCCTCCCTTCCCCCCCAGTTTGGGGAATCTGGGTAATTAACCCATGAGATGACTCTCTGCCAAGCTGTCTTCTTTCCAAATGCTCTCAAACGAGCTGACTTGCTACTGACTGTGGTAAGGTATGAGATGAATGAGGCACTTCAGAGTTCATTAGTTTGTAGAGAATCACAAGGTACAGAGGTGAAAAAAAACAGGTCAGCTATGGCTGAGGACGAGGCCAGACCCACTGAAACAGCCTTGGAGAGCAAGTCTAGCAACCTAGCACTTACACCTTCTCTGTAGCTTGCTAACAGCACATCTGGAACCACTAAGAAGGAGGAGAGGGAAGCTCAGCATCCCTCTCTCTCATTTTCCCCACCTTTGGGAGCAGGGCCTCATTCAGCCTCTTCCAGATGGTGAACAGCCAAGGACCAGGTTCTGCCGAGGGAGAGCAGTGATCCCTGCAGGCTTTGGCTGCTGGGCAGTACAGGTTCATGTCTCACATCAGTACATCAACAGTCCTGTCCTCTTGGCACTGTTATCAGTACTGCAAAGAGATCAAGAGGCTGCATGTACTTTCCAGGGTTATGTTCTGAAGAAATGGAAATTTTAACCTTGTATATGTTAACTGAATTTGTGTAATTAATCTGCTGTGGAAGCTGAAGTACAGATGAGATTCATTGCCTGTAGCTACTGAGATTTTAATACAGATCCTCACTGCTTTAAAATATAAATATTCTAACGTAGCCCATCTGACAGAATGTCTGTATCAGTTTAACTCCTGGACTTGGGAGACAGAGGTCACAGGAGGCAGAATGACCAATTTAAACACTCAATTACCCAGTAGCCTTTCCTCTGCTTGTTTCATTGTTACCCACATTTTTGGGCTGAGAACCTGTGTTGGAATCCTGTGCTGTGGAATTTTTTTTGCAGGAATGTTGGTGTGCTGTGTACTTCAGAGAGGTGGTGGGGTTAGCTTTCCTGAGGTGTCCCCCTGGTTATCTAGTCCTGCTCTTTGGGAATTCTCAGGTTCCGAGGAGAGTTTTTGTTGCCAGGAGATGTTAATAACCCCTAATATGTCAGCTCATTATTCAGAGTGCACACTTCTGTAGAACAGATTTGTGGAAAATTGCCTGTGCAATCTCTTGGAGTGTTACAGCAGGAGGAAGAAAATAAATACTTGGGCTTAGAATATTGTTAGCAAGGTCCTGGTCTCCTTTGCCTGTGATCCAACCAGAGTTGTCCAGTATAGAAAATTTCTCTTCCTTGTGTTTTGTTTTTTTCCCAGTTCATGGTAAAATTTGATCTTTTTAAAGGTCTTTATTCAGTGTCTTCTGCTTGTCTGGAATAGTGGAATAGTATTTTGCTAACAGTCATATCCTTCTTGTTCCTCACCAGCTGGATTCAAATTAATTTCCTATTAAATATTTGAAAAGGGCTTTAATATTCAACAGAAGTTTGAGAGGCACACTTCTGAAGACAGTAGTTGGAGAACAAAAGCACTGTGCAAGTGCTGTTAAGTGTGGGAGGATGTCTGGGAAGTGTGTCATGAAGGGGTGGGTGGCTGGCTGGGCAGCAGAGCCCAAAGGGACATTGGGGACAGGAGCAGGGTTGAGACAGGAGTAGTCCTGAAGTTGGAAATGCAGACAAAACCTTAATCACGAGATGCACTTGGGTGGAGCCCCCTCCCCTGCCTTAGTCTAAGCTTATTACTCTGATTAGTCATGATGATCAGTGATGGAAATGGGTGACTGAGTGTATCCATAGGATGTACTTGCTTTAGGAGGTCTGTGTGATGTGGAATTGAATGTTCTTGGAAACCTTCAAAGAAGGGTCTTGCCACAAGCTGTACCACGGTGTGTGTTGTGCGTGGTGGCTCTGGGATGCAGCTTGGAGCTTGGACATTGTGTTGTAGGTGGTGTTCTGCTGGCTCTAAGGGTTTGATCTTACTTGGAGGAGAGCTGTCAGGAGGGCTTCAGTGTGATGGATGACTCTCCACCAGGAGGCTGGCTGAGCACAGCCAGAAAAACAACAAAATCCATTTTTCTCTCATTAACTCGAGATTACTGTGGCTCTTGTTGCTTAACAAGTCACCTCGTGGTACTTTGAAGTTGTCCCAGAGGCCACCTGAGAGAGGATGCTAGGTCTGGTTTGGTTTCAGACACCTCTCCTGAGGGGCTGACTCTGGCAGTCATTTGCTGCCAGGAAGGTTAAGCAGAGAACAGTGAGGTAAAGGAGTGGATGGTCCTGCAGGTACAAGGACATAGAGAGGAATTTCCCATGCAGATCTGGCTGTTCTTTTAGAGATGTGTCCAAGCAATGTGGACAATTTTTCATTTTTATTCTTTTTTTAAGTGTAGCACACGCTTCCTAAGAAATTGCTCATTTTTTACAGCTCTTGTGGTCCTCTGGAAGCTAAATTTGAAAGCTTCTAAAGATGGAGCTTGAGAGAGATTACAAAACTAGAGGGAAGACTTCAGGAGGTGAGGTATGAGGGTCAGATCAGCATGCCTGGAAGGTTGGTGGCAGCCAGCAGTACCCAACATCTACACCCTCAGAAAGAGGTGAAGGGACAGAGACTGTTCTACAGGAGTCCAGATTAGAACTCATTCTGGATGCTGCTAAAGTCCCTAAGATTAAAATCTTGTGGGATCTGAGGCCCTTGCAGCCTGTGGAGTGGGGCAGTAAGTGGGGAGGGGCACAGATAGGGCTGTCACACCTCGAAAGGAAATGGGAATAGTAGGAAGGAGGAGGCTGAATGGTATTGAGTCACTGAAAGATTAGTCCTTCACAATGAAACAAACCTCGTGCTTTGCCTCAAGTGATGGAAAGGTGGGCTTGAGCTTGAGGAGAGACTTGTAGCCTTCTGTACACTAACAAGGTCTTCAGCATTGTTTAAAAGGAGCAGTTGAAATGATTGAAGTGCTTCATCTTCAGTAGCCTCCTCCAAGCTGACTGCAACTGATTGCACCTCATAGCAGGTCTGCAAGTAGTGGTACATTTTAATGAGTAACTAAAAGACTCAGTGCCAGCATTAGTGCAGAATGTTTCTCAGAGCATGAGATGAGTTTGAGTTAGCTACAGAAAACAGTCTGTGGGGAGGAATGGCTCTTAGTGCTCAATTCTACAGCTGAAAATGATGCAATATTGTGTCCAGGGTGTTGAAATGGCCATCCAGGAGCACAAAGCAAATACAAACCTTAGCCAGGGCACTAAAAGTAAAATGAGTGGTTCAGGTGCACTCATGCTAAACTGCTGATCTGTCAGTTTGCTGTAAGCAGTAGCAAAGTGAAGGAAAAGGCAGAAGTTGCCAGAGAGGTGTTCTCCCACTTCTGAAACTGGTATCAGAGCTGCTTAGCAAAAGGAAGCAGGCAACAATTGCAGACTTAGTGGAACTCCAGAGGGTTCTCTCTGCTCTTACAGGGCCTTTCGTGGTAGGGGAGTATCTAGTGGAAATGTGAGAGTCTGATCAAAGCAGATGGCACGTGCAATAGGAAGGGCAAACAGCAGGGAGGAACTTGGGTAACTTTGGTGGTACATATGGTTTGTTCTTTTCTTTCAGTTTGGGGGGCTTTTTTAATGCCAACAGGACAGTCTCTTGTTTGTACTCTGTGCCTTGTCGGAGAAAATTCAGTGCTGAGTAGCAGCTTTCAAGATCCTGTGAGCTAAATCTCTCCCTGGTCCTTAAAGACAGAACAAGACAGACTCCTTGAGGAAGTATTGAAGAGATTCAAAGGCAGGAAGAAGTCTGAGATTCCTACCTAAGTGCAGTGAGGTAGCTGGAAAAATACCCAGTAGAATATGCATATGATGACATGCCCAGGGCCCTGAGGTCTGAGTCTGTTCCTTCAGCTTGACTGTTCTGAGGCCTGAATCTCTTCCTTCCTCCCCACATCACCTGCATTCTGCTTTTGCAGCTCCAGGGAGAGCAGATCCCTTCTCAGGAAGGTTTGCTGCTCCTCCCATGGGGAAAGAGTGATACTGAAAGGCAGGAGGAGGCAATATTCCTCTTTCAGTAAAGGAGGGCTTGCCTTTGAAGGTATTTGGTTTAGTTTCTTTATTTGGTCCATGGGCAACAGGAAATCCCACTTCAGCTTCCAGAGGACTGATTATGGCAATGCCAATCATTTAAACAGGGGTGTTGCTGTCTACAGCTGTCTCAGCTGAATTTCCTGAAAAGAGGTGTCTCAGAAGAGTCTGGGATAAATCTTAACATGCTTAGCTCATCAATAAATAAGTTCTTGATAGCATTGGAACTTCTTGCTGCAGAGACTCTGTTCATGCAGCTGAAGTGGGGTTTTTTGATTATTTCCTTCAAGATGCAAACGTTTGGTCCCATCACATGCAGTTCATAGTGGCTTTCTGACTCTATTTTCTTTGCTTTTTGTTCATATTTTTATGTGCCTGTAGGGTAAAATCACTTTACTACCATCTGTAGACTCCCTGTGACTCAACAAAACATCTCTAAAATGTTGCTCTGTGCTATGATTTTAACACCAGAGTTGCCACCTGTAGTAGCTACTATTGCTTATGCTACAAAGGCCACCTCCCAAAAGAAGTAAAGACAATTTCAAGACCATTTTTGGAACCAAAGCCTGTAGCATCAAGAGGTGAAAGAAACAAATGTTAGACTTGTTTGTGGGGGTGGGAAGTAATTAGCTTGATAAACATTGTATTCTTCCACTGCCATTCAGTTTGAAGACAGAGCTGGGGCTGAGTTAAAGGATGGATCACTTTGTATTCCCCCCCCAAGCTGCTAAATATTGGTTTAAACTTTTATGATCTGTCTTGGAACAAAAAGTACAGAGGTATAATTACCTCTGCTTTTACTGCTTTAACAAGTGGAAGCTCAAGACCTCTCTGCTATGGACAAGTTGGAACTTTCTGCTTTCTGAGCTGTTTCTGGCTTGAAAAGGTAGTGTGTGAGTAGCCTGGAGCCCAAGCACTATTGAATTGCAGTGAATTCTCCTTCTTTGAAGCTGAATACAGCAGGGTCTGAGCCACCTCATGCTTGGGAAGGCTTATGGACTTCAGAAATTCTGACATGTTCATGCAGTAGGGCTTTTAAATGGCTGGAAGTTGTGATGTCCTAGAAGGTGAGGATAATATAGCCAGAAATAATAATGGTGATAGTGTATCCACAATGGTCTAAAGGTGTGATAGAACTCCCCACTGAATGCTAAAGCAGACTTTCTTGCAGAGCAAGAGCACTGAGAGCCCCCTGAGAAGTAAAAAAAGATCTGGCAGGGGATGGAAGTGGTAGTGATCTGTCCTCCTTAGCACCTTCCAGAAAGACTTGTTCCTGTGGGTGTCTGGCTGTGTTGTGCTGACAGCTGTGGAGCCAGGCCCTCCGTGGGTTAGTGGGATGTTCATAGAATCATTGAATGGTGGGGGGAGGGAGGGACCTCTGGAGATCACTGAGTCCAACCCCCCTGCCAGAGCAGGGGCACCCAGGGCAGCCCACACAGGAACAGAGCCAGGGGGGCTGGAAAGTCTCCAGAGCAGGAGACTCCACAACCTCTCTGGGCAACCTGGACCAGGCTCTGTCACCCTCACAGTTTTTCCTCATGTTGAGGTGGAACTTCCTGGGTTTCACCTTGTGCCCATCACCTCTTGTCCTGTCACAGGGCACCACTGACAAGAGCCTGGTCCCTTCTACTTGACACCCACCCTGCAGAAATTTTTTTGTAATATAATGTTGATGTTAATTCAGGGTCCAGGCAGTGACCTGGGCCTTGAGGGCTGCCTGGAGAGCAGATGTGGGACTGAGCCCATCTCTGGTCCCCCCAGCCACGTCTGTGAGTGACTAATGCAAAGAGGTCTTGTGGCTGCAGTCCCTTAAAATGGGAGTGTTAAGAGTGCTTCCCTGATGTCTTTCCACTGTCGTGGTGCCCTGAGAAGGTTCTCCAGGAGAACTGTGAACCTCTTCTCATTGACTAAACTTCCTTTCCTTGAAGTACTCCAGTTGGCTGAGGGTTGGAAGGATCCAGATCCACTTGATGGGAAGTGCAGTGGCTGAGATTTTGTCCAGCAATAGTCATGTCTATAAACTACCAGGGTGGGAGGTGGCTGTTTATTAATATGGATTTGATCAATATCTTATGAACTTCCCCATCCAGAAAGGCATTGCCTTTCCTCCCAGCCCCTTGCCCCAAGTGGCTGTAGCTATTGCTCTCTGGTAATATTCAGGGAGAAGCAGATCATAACAAGTCAGTGTGTGCCTCACAGCAAAAGAAATGTCCCCTTTTTTTCTAGTTTCTTAGCCCCCAGGTCTGGATATGTTGTCAGGTTCTCCCACTCTTCTTGACACAATTGCAATGTCATTCTTGTATACAAAGTGATAGCTCTACCTTCTCAACCAGTTTCAGATGCTGGACTCTCACATGTGTTGGAGTCATTTTCTGTTCCTGTGGATGAGTTTTGTCTACTCCCTCAGCCCTGGAGGAAAAAATGCAAATAAGTCACTTTGTTTGACAGGCATGACTTCCATCAGGGATCTAGTGTGGAGAAAACTGTCTGGAAAATAACACTGAGAGGCTTGAAATGTGCATTACAGGCTCCTTCCTATCTAAGTTGGAGTGTACACCAGGGGGAGAGTTGGGGGAGGAAATGCCAGTGCCAAAGGTCTGCTCTTCACACTTGACTGGTGGATTGGATTATCTTCCTGTGGCCATTCTCTTTGACTAGCTGGGGCACTGTCACTTGCCTTTCCAAACAGGGTAGCTTAGAGCTGGGCTGTAAATGCAGCTAACACTTCAGCCAGAGCAGAGCTTTGCAGAGCAGCAGATCCATTTGCAGAGCTAATGAAGGAGTTCTTGTTTTTCTTCAATCATTTTGTTGAGGAAATCCACCATGCTGTGCCATTAGGGAGAGGAAGGGATGACAGTAATTTTTTGGAGCCAGAAAGTAAGGATTTGGATGGTAAAGTGTGTTAGAGAAACCTCAGGTGGGTAATTTAGTCTTTTCTGAGTTGAGTTCCATTCTTAATTTATCCAAGAACATGATCCTTATTCTGGTTTAATAGACATTTGAAAATGCAAATACCTGGTTTTGGTTTCCTTCTGGGCTTTTCACTTTAGATCTACCATCAAAGCTGAGGAAGAGCCCATGCTTGATGGGCCTGCGAGGGATAACAGAACATTCCTTTTAGAAGAGGTGGTAAAGGTGTTGCATTTCTCCTCTTGTGGCAGAGCAGCAGGAGTAGGTGGACTAGATGGTCTTTCTAGGTCCCTTCCAACCCCTAGCATTCTGTGATTCTTTGGTTTTGCTTCAACACCAGTACTAATGAAAGGGGCATCCTGGATTTTGTTGATTCCAGAACAAATTCAGACTTTGTGTGACTTTTTGAAGAAGAGTGAGAAGCTTTCAACTCTTGTTGGGTTACTGAGTACCAGGCAGGTTTTGATTTGTTCTTTCTAGCACGTGGGCAGGCGATTAAGGGACAACTCCACAGCCAAAGTCATGCCTGTCATGCTTACTTTTAGCTGGGATGAGGGGTTTAGCTGCTGCCAAAGGCATTGGTCCATGAAAACATTTATTCTATTGAGTATGTCACAGGGTGAGTGGTTAGGCTATTTATTCAAACTCATGAATTTATGGTCCTGTCAGTTTTTGGATAGAGAAGGAGGTTTGAAAAGAATACTGCACCAGTTTGGTCTGGTGTTGCTGTTTCCATTCCTAATGGCTCTGAATCCCTACGTGGTAAAGATGAGGTTTAAAAGGGTAGTGAGAGAAATGAAATCCTGTGTCCAGAGCTGCTCTGAAGGCAATGTCAGATCACCAGTGTGCCCCAGACTGCTTCACTGAGATGACAGAGCAGCTGTCAGTCCAAGCAGAGAGGCATCAGTTCTTTGATGGTGTTAGGAAAAAAACCTGCCTGGGGCCCAAAGCTTTTTGGGAGAAGTAACTAGAAATCCCTCAAGAAAGTCAGACAGTGCTGCAATCACTCAGGAAAGGTGTTGGATGGATAATGTGTCATAAAGAGTTACTCTGCTTTGTTGAAGAAGCACTTATGCTCAAATTAGCTTGTTGATGGGCATATCATAGAAAGTGCCTTTTGAGATTTGAGTGCGACTGCAATTGATTGTAGGAAAACAAAGAAGTAACACTAAGCAACCTCTGCTTCTGAAGAGCAAATTTAGTGGAATAAAAAGATCAGCTTGGAAAAAGTAGGGAAAGAAATATTCCCTTTAAGGCAAGGAGACCTGTTTGGAAAGAGAAGAATCAGTTACGAGAAGAAGTTAAAATTGGAAGCATGAGTGAGAAAGGGCAAAGACGTAGTTAGCAGTGAGGTTTTGTGACTAGCAGAAGGGCTGTTTCTGGGAGGCTTTATCTTCTGTGGCCAGGCTTTTCTTCATTGTAGCAAAATGTTGAAGGAGTAGGGAATGGGTGCTGGTCCTCAGGGGATGCTGAGGAGGTTTGTTGACTGCTGAACAGAAGGAGCAAGTGGCAATGCTCCGCTAGGCAGAAGAACTTAAGGAAGAATAGAAGGGAATAGGGGAAATTTGACTGAGTTGTAAGCTGTTGGAAGTACAGTGGTCATTGCAGCAAATATGATGAGCAGAACACAAACCAAAATGACCTGGATACTTGGAGTCATCCTTGAAAAGCTAGCTAGATCATTTACCAAGTACCTGACGACAGCCTCGAGAGGTAAGGAAACAGTGAGGAGGTGCTGCAGATACAGACCTTTATCACGTGGTGGAAGTCAGAAAGGACCTGAGAGTTGCAATAAGAGAACTGCCTGGTGGAGAGGGACCTGGGGGTTCTAATTGCCAAGCAAATGAACATGAGCCAGCAGTGTGCCCAGGGGAGAGTACTTGTAGAGTAGGGTGAAAGGTTGGACACGATGATCCCAAGGGTCTTCTCCAACCTAAATGATTCTGTGATAAGTGCAGTTGTCTTTAATGCTTTCCCAGCTGATGAAACAGACTGCTTTATGGTAGCACGTCCTTTTCCCTGCTTAGGCTTTCCTTCTGAATAGGCAAGCCCAGTTGTGTGGGACTTGTTTATGGAGACTGGTTGTAATTATTGGCCATTGTGTGAGCACTAGCTTGTGAGTGAGAGCTCTGAAGTATCTGTTACTGAAAAGGGGACTGAACAGTTCAACTTGTGCACGAGTCAAATTCCATGCCATTGCCATCAGCTACTGACAAGCCAGTGCAAAAACCTTCAAACCTGTCTCTTAAATGCTGGGAGAAGACATATTTTGGATCCAGAGAAAGAAGTGATGTTGGAGAGACTGGTCAGTGTTTTGTGTCATTGCTGGCTGGCTGTAGCTCATCCTAGAGAGCAGCAGTGGGGTGGATTTGGCAACGGGGAGAAGACATTCAGGAGTGTAGAAGTACTTGCAGGGGTGATCTTAAACTCAGTCAAACTGAAAGTTAAGCAACTACTGAAATCTTTGTGTTAACCCCTGTGAATTAAAGCAAAAATTGTTCCTATCAGTGAATGATGAACTGAAAAACTGGTCTGTTGGGACTGCACTGTGTATTTCCCCAGGTTTCCTTTGTCACAGGGAGAAATGATTCTGCTCTTGGTTTCACAAGCAACCGAGACATAATTAGCACTTGGAAATTGCTTTGGGATCTTTGGGTGAGAATCTATGAAAATCTAATGATATTTGATTAAATGCAAAGAAAAGCAATGCTTTTCTCAGAGAATGATTAGAGTTTGAACTTCTATCACAAGGAATCATTCTCTGTCCCAGGGGTGGGTGTGTTTTGATGAGGATGGGTTCTTACCACGCATGCACAACTGTATGCTACTGAACTTGGTCAAGAAAACTGATTTCAACCCACTTGGAAGGTATGGGGGGGACCTAGGAATAAAGAGGAACTTCCTGATCTTCTGCAGCATTGAGTTGATGTGGACTGTCATGCCAAGGGGGAGGAAGGCTCTACAGATGTCACTCTTCCTTCCCGTGTTGCCATGGTGATGTAGAGAGGCCTCTTTGGCTCAAGTGAGGCACTGGCTAAAAGGACTGGGGTGGCTGCTGTGGGCTTGCCAAGTGCTCATCTTGTGCTGTTGCTAACTTCAGGTGAAACAAAGAAACAACATCAGTTTGGGCCGGTGGCTTATGCATTTCTCTTGTCTTGAGCAGACCTTTCAACCCACGCTGACCTGTCTTCCTGTGACTACTGCTGATAGGAAACGTGGAGGGCGATGTTGATCGAGGGAGTTGTGTAACAGAGGGGTTGTTTGTGGAGAAACCCAAATGGAGCCTGGGAAGGAGTTTCTTCTCCACTCACTGATCATAGAATCATAGAATATTCAGGGTTGGAATGGACCTAGAAAGATCATCCAGTCCAACCCCCCTGCCAGAGCAGGGTCACCTAGATCAGGTCACACAGGAATGCATCCAGGTGGGTTTTGAACGTCTCCAGAGCAGGACTCCACACCCGCCTTGGGCAGCCTGTTCCAGGCTCTGTCACCATCACTGTGGAAAAGTTTTTCCTTATATTTACCCAAAACCTCTTGTGTTCCAACTTACTCCCATAAGAGGATCCAGAGGATCCTTTAGAGGATCCTTTAGACCTTTCTAAAGGCGCGTGGCCGGCAGGGTGGCCCACGAGGAGTCTGTGCAGAGCACACAGCCACAGGCAGACAGGTTGGAGGTGGTGTCTGCTCGGGCAGAAGGGGTAACCTGTTCTAAAAAGGCTGCAGCAACCCAGTGTTACATAAACTCAATTCACATCAACAGGAGCACTTTGTGAAATGAGAGACAAAAAATCAAAATGAAATTATTTTGGTGTGAGAACACGACCCGTGGAGAGTGATACATGCCAGACCCTGCTGAGGGCAACTTGGCAACCTTCATCACCTTCCAATCTACGAAGCCATTCAGCATCACAGGAGCAGGGTGATACATGAATGCTAAAACACCTGCAAATCAGACTCGAGGAGCAATCAAAGTGTGATAAACATTCATTAGGATAATACCAAACCTGTAATGGAGGAAGGAACGTTGATTACGCTAGCTCACTTGGGATTTTTCTGTCAGAGATGGCCTATGAGAACAGTTTCTGATTACACTTACTCAGATGTGAAGTAAGACTTTAAAATCTGCTTAAGTATGGAGAGAGAAGAGCAGGAAGCAAACAAGTAGATTTTTTTTTTTGATGGGTTGAGCGTGTTTGGCCTGTTCTAAAAGCACTCAATTTTGCTTTATGCCTTTCAAACTTCTGAGGCAAATTGGCTTTGAGTGCTTCCCAGGCTTGCTGTAAATACCTTGGCAGCCTTTTCCTTGCCCTCTCCATCTCGATGCTGTGCTGTTGCTGACACCTCCAGCTGCTGGGGCAGGAGCTCGGGCTTCTCAGGCTCTTTCCAACCGTGCAGGTCATTGCTGCCTGAACTGAACTGGCCACTGTAGGAGCATCCCTAACCCTGTAAAGCACTCTCTAGTGATTCATAACATGGGATCCTCTGTTTGCCAGCCAGAGCATGCTTAGATATTCTAGCTTAGCTCTCTAGGCCCTCTCCAGTCTAGGCTTGAGCATCAAAGCCCTGAGTTAGAGGTGCCAGGGGTGATGAGTTGGTGTCTACCCAACCCCTCAGCAGCCTGAGGAGCTGTAAAAGGTTGTCACCTTTTTTCCAAGAAGATTCTTGGACAAATTAAAACTTGAAACAGTTTCAGATTTTCTTCTTCTCTACAGCATACAAGTAGAAGAGACCAGTGATGTGCCTCTGGGTCCCAGGAAAGCAAGAGGTGAGAGAGGGACTCCATAGCCTGAGAAGAAAGGTGAACATTTAGCTGCCCTAGCACCACCTTCTGCTGCTGCTTTCATCATTTCTCTGACTTTTGGAAAGCCACTGGAACACGTCCTAGAGGTTTGGTGGTATCTGGTTCATCAGCAGTAGCACCACGCTGGTGCAGAAAGCTGAATGGCAGCCAGCACTGTTATCTTCCCTTGTTGCCCTGCTCCAGCACCAGCCACGTGGGGAGTCTGCAGATGTAATAAAGCACAAGAACCGTAAACTCAATCCCTTCTAATTCACACCTCCTGCAGTAAGGGAGGAATTTAATAAAAGCAGATGTTGTTGGAGGGGAAAAAAAGAACGAAAAAAAAGCTTGACTTTCAGGCAAAAAGCCAAGGAAATTTACCATATGTACCCTGAAGTTTAGAATAACAATGGCAAACATCCCCCTGCTATCGCTCAGGGCTGGAGCTTGGGCTGGGAGGAGATCAGATGCCTGACTTGCTGTGGTGTGTACAGTCCTCATTTAAGGAAAAAGTAATTTAATACTTCAGCTTCCTTCTCCTCCTGTGCAACTTAATTTCTCATTCTGCTCCGTAATGTTCTTTCTCCTTGGTTGATCACTTACTTTTGTACTCCAGACTTGAAGTTCTTTGGTATTCAAGAGAGGTTTGGTCACAGCCTCTGCTGCCTCATCTTTCTCATGCACCTTGCTGTGGAGCTTGCCTCTTCTCTCTCCCACCTCCCAAGTTTTGTCACCCCTGTCACTTTGGGGTGATGTGTGAGCTCAGCATAGACAAGCAGAGTCTCCTGCTGCCACGATGCCTCCTTCCAGCTGAATTCTGGTTTGCTCAGCCACCTTACTGGGAATCTGTCAGCCTGTCTTTAAACATGCTCTGATTTTAAACTTTTTCCTGATGCTGTCTGATCCCTAGATGGTAAAAATCACAGTTGTTTTTGGCACAGTGAAGAGCTTGGAGTC
This sequence comes from Chloroceryle aenea, assembly GCA_013399075.1. Lineage (NCBI taxonomy): Eukaryota > Metazoa > Chordata > Aves > Coraciiformes > Cerylidae > Chloroceryle > Chloroceryle aenea. Next base: position 333,582 of record VWZY01011869.1, on the reverse strand, counting down.
TCTTTTAGAAATGTCAGTGCTGACAGCTGACCAGCAGTGTCTGATGTCCTGATTGCCAGATCCCTAATGCTCCAAATCTTTTTCCTATGGGACTGATGCAGCCCAGAAGGTCCTTCAGTAGCCACTTGAATGTGAGATGTTATCAGAGGGGTTGTAAGGAAATAGTAAGAAGTGATCTGCTCTGTGGCTGCAGATGAGAGACAGGATATGGGGCCAGCAAGGGAGGCAGTGAGGTGAGTATTCCTGGGACCTCCTGTTGGAAAGAGTTGCCTCTGAAAGGGAGAGGAGCTCAAGTCAGTAGGGTGAGGGCTTTAGGAGAAGGGAGAAACAAGATTTAAGTTGAAGGTGAGGCACAGGGGGCTTGGCTGCAGAAAGATTTTTAGAGGGACAAGAGCTTGTGAAAGCTTGGATCAAAGCAGCTGAAAGATTGTCTTTCATATCTTCTTAGATCAAAACTAAATGTCCGTATGGATTAAGAGATAATCCTCTAGATAGATTTAATCTGCCACGTGTATTACTTCCCCAAAGAAAAGGGTTGGGAGGGGAAGGTTGGCTCAGCTCAGTGCCCAGGATTTGAAGGCAGGTGATCTGTTCTTTCTTCCCCAGACCCCCTTGTCCCGAAGCACACTCCCTGCCCTGCCCCTCCTGCTCCCCCGAGACCCCAGAGTCACGAAGAGCACCCAGAGCACAATAAGACAGCAGTGACTAATGGGACAGGCACAGGGTAGGCTCAGAGGGGGGTTCTGAGAGGCAGTAGTGGGGCATTTTATTAACACTTGCCCCTCCTGTCCTGGCTGCAACTGCCTCTCAAACAAACACCTCTCACTAACACGCTCCTTGGAGGTCTGAATGCCACCTTGCTTCAAACACTTTGCCCCTGAAATCCTTGCCAACAGCCCTCTCTATCCCTTCCCTTTTCTTTTCTCTACAAGTGCCCGTTGACCGTGGAGTAGTTCAGTTTCCACAGCAGTAGAAATATTAAAGTTGCTGGAGAATACTTGAAGATGAGGTGCAGGGTTGTTCTTTTCCCCCGTGTATCTTTTCAGAACCACTGTGTAAATTGTCTCTTAACTAACCCATGTGACTGCATGTTGCACTGCACGTGTGGAACAGTCATGCACCTTTAGAATGCCTGTACATGTGATGGAATTTGGATTAGTTGGATTGAAAGGGTTTAATAATTTTTTTTTTTCATAGTTATCTTGTTCAACAATTAATTCTGTAGACTGGTGTGTGTTTCTTCTGTGTTGGGGGCCTGCATCTGTACCACCTGAGGTAGATCTCCTAAGGGGGACCTGGGCTGTCGAATCATGGAATGGTCAGGGTTGGGAGGGACCTTAAGGATCATCCAGTTCCAACCCCCTGCCAATGGCAGGGACACCTCCCACCAGAGCAGGGTGCTCAGAGCCCCATCCAGCCTGGGCTTAAAAATCTCCAGGGATGGGGCTTCCCCCACCTCTCTGGGCACCCTGTGCCAGTGTCTCACCACCCTCCTGGTGAAGGGATTCTCCATAATGTCTGAACTGAATCGACCTCTCTCTAGTTTGAATCCATTCCCTCCAGTCCTGTCACTGTCCCACAGCCTAAAAGTCCCTCCCCAGCTTTCTTGAAGATACTGGGAGGCCACAAAGGTCTCCTCGGAGCCTCCTCTTCCCCAGACTGAACAACCCCAATTCTCCTGTCCTCAGAGGAGAGGTGCTGCAGCCCGCTGAGGACATCCTAGGGTAGAAGTTCACAGGGAAAAAATAAGTACAGGGTGCCTTGGAGAAAATCCATTGTGGTTTGAAACACCAGAGCTGGCACTGGCCAACTTCCCCAGCTTATACTGGGAGCAGGCAGTCTACCTGATATTGTTCTTTTGTGGGTGAATGTTGTATCTGTTGGGCAGTAGAGATGCATGAAGCTGTAGATGTCTTCTCTCTTTCCCTTTTGGATGCACCAGGCACAATAATTGCCAGTCACATTCTGGTTTTTAGGGATGATTCCTTTTAAAGAGAGGTTCCAGCAAACCTATCGTGAGAATGATGTGTGCAGTGCTGTGGGCTGAGGGGTGCTTTGCTCTCTGTTCTTCTCCTGTTCCTGTGCTACAGGAGGTGTAAATGAGGGATAAAATGAGCAGGAAAGAGAGGCAGGGAAGCATTTGACCCCCTCACATTCACAGAGTGGAAGGGTGGAGAATGAGTACTGGTTTCCAGGCCTGAGCTTGTTTAACTTCCTTCTGGGGGAGAAACACAGGGCTTGTCAGCCCCTGAGACTTTTTGTCAGCAGAGTACTGGCTAAAAGGCAGCTGGTCCCTTGCTTTCATTTGGAGCTTCAGGAAGGCTTTGCTGAGCTCTTCTAGGAGAGGTGTCTATTCACAAGAGAGAGGGCAGTTAGGGAAGATTTAGGTCCTTCAGAGGCACCTCCCACTTTAACAGAACCAGGCAATGGGACAGCCCGATGACACATGAGATTTGCTGCAGGCAGGTACCAGGAAATGCACACTGAAAGGAACAGCAGAAACTACTCTGAGAACCTATCAGATGTACAAGGGACGTGGACTTAACCCGCTGAGAGGGAGGGAGGCTGTGGGAAGGAAATCATGAGCAGGGTTGTATGTAGTGTTGGTACAAACTGCAAGCTGTTAGGCTGTGTTTTAAATAAAAGGATGGGGAACTGGAGGATAATTCCGAGCGGGAGAATCTCATGAGGTTCACTTTAGCTCATCTCCCACTCCAGAAAGAATAAAGTCAAAACAGGCTGTGTGCTCTCCTGCCCTATGCATAAGGAAGGATTTTCCTGCCTCCAAGAAGAGGGGAGCACAAACACAAACAACTCTTTAGAGAAAGAAGTGGGGTTCTTCCAGAAAGACACAAGGTGAATAGGCTGCTTGTACCTGCTGGTTTTTCCCTGCCTGGGGTGAGGGGGCTTCAGTGGAGTCCAGCCCTGTACTGTAACAGGGAATGTGCTGCACAGAGTGCAAACACTTCCTTGAAAAGATGGGTTTGGCACTGTTTACAAATGGGAACCGTAGATCACTGCTGGTGTCAAATGTGTTGCTAAAAGGAATGAGAGTGGGGGGAAAAAAGCATGGGAGTGCATTCCTCAAAACACAGGCACTTCTGGTGAAATTTCAAGACAGTACTTGAGATTGATTTTTATTTTTACAGGCACAAAATGATCTGATGGAGCTCATTGCTACAAAACATTGCTGAAGTGAAGTGCTTTTCTCTCCTAAGGGCTTGTGTAGCCAGAAAAATATTCTTTTCTAGCTTCATTAGAGGGGTGAAGATTCAAACCAATTTTCAGTTTCTCAGTTTGAAGTTGGGGAGAACCTGCTACTTAGGCATGGGAAAGAAGGGCTCTTCTGAGGAGGTGACTCCACAGTTACCTGTAGCTGGTGCCTGGTCCTGATGACCCTCGTAGCCTCTGGTTGAAGCTGTGTGTGGCAGTTTCATCATGCCCTTGGCTGCATGGCATCCTCTCCAAGCTTTGTGGGAAAGGAAGGTGTCCATGTGGTGAATGCAGAGGGATTAACCAGTGACCTCTCCTGCTGCCAGAATCCTTCTCACCTCAGTCCTGAAGGATCTCACGCTGCTCCAGTGTGATGGTTTCACCCTAGCTGGTATCTAGGCACCACACAGCCACTCACTCCCTGCCCCTCACGACAAGGGGAAAGAGAATCTGAAGGGTGAGAAAAGTTGTGGGTGGAGATAACAGTTTAATGATCATAATGGTAATAAAAAGGAAAATAAATACTAACAAAAAGAGACAACTAGAAGGGAGACAAGTGATGCAAATAAAAACCAGTTGTGCCCAGCCAGTCCCCCAGCAGTGACCCCTGTCCAGCTTTCCCCCTGTCTACATGCTGAGCATGACATCCTATGGTATGGAATGTCCCCCTGTGTGCTGGAGCCACCTGTCCCCTCCCAGCTTCTTGTGCACCCTCAGCCAGCTCCCTGGTGGGGTGAGGAGCAGAAAAGGCCTTGACTCTGTCTGAGTGCTGCTCGTCAGTAACCAAAACATCCCGTGATACAAAGCCGTGATGTGGACAGAGTCATGCAACAAACGCTGCTCTAGGAGAGGGCAGGATAGGCCTTGGGAGTCCTGACCTGTTCTGGTTAGCATCTGTCACCTTTCATTTTTAACAAGTCATTTTCATTACAAATCTGTTGGCCATTGACAGCTGGCTGTGGTTTCCCTGTCAGCGGTACCTGCAGAGAGACAGGAGGGCTTCTGGTGCTGCAAAAAAAAGCTGCAGTTCTCCATCTTTCTGTGCTGTGCTTCAAACAGCTCTGGGAATGTTGTGCTGTGAGTCACAGACTAGAGCTACCATCCTGTCAGAGCACGTGAAGCTCTCGGTGGAAACCAGATAAGCCTATCTCAGCTAGCACTATTTTCCCTTAGGAAATCCAGTCCACCGGGATTCGTGTTCTTCCCCGAGCGTCTGGGCATTGGCTGTTGCCAAAAAAAAGGTTTGGCTTTGCATTCTTCATCTTAAGAAAGGTGCTTCTCTCCTAGGATCTCTCAGAGGGTGGAGGCTAGCCGGGCACAGCTTCAGGCCATCGGGGAGAGGGTGACACTTGCCCAGGCCAAGATTGAGAAGATGAAGGGCAGCAAGAAGGCTATTAAGGTAGTGACTGCACTGAAAGCTGCATGGCCTCCCTTCTTTTTCCACCTTCTGCCTTTACTCCTGATGTAAGCTCTGCCCCCTTGCCTCTCCACACCTTGCTGCTGATCAGGGTTGTGAGGAGAGCATCCTTCCCGACTTACACAGCTGAAGACCTGTAGACCAGTGAGACACACAGCTCCTGACCTTACAAAACCTATGGAAGCCTCTGCCCCAGCTTCTCCCTGAAAAAAAGAGAGAATGCATGTGCTGGGGCTAAGCCCAGCACCCTCTTAGTTCATCTTAATCTCATTGAGCCACAGAACACTGCCCATATTCTCCTTCCTGCCAGTGGAAGCCTATGATCTCCTGGTGCTTAGATACAGCAAGAGACAGCCCATGAGTGATCAGGTCTGTGCAGGTAGCCCTGTGGAGCTTGCTGACTCCAAGGCTGTTCCTTCTACCAGCAGCACAGATGGCGTGCTTACTCCACTCCCTGTGTTTCTGTAGTGTAGGATTGCCTAGCTGTCCTGATTTTTTCAGCCCCTCCTTGTCTCTTCACAGGTATTTTCCAGTGCCAAGTACCCAGCCCCTGAGCGGCTGCCGGAGTACAGTTCAATTTTTGCTGGTGCAGAAGACCCATCTAAACAGAAAGGGCCAAGACACAAGATTCAGAGCAAACACCGAGTGCTGGATGACAAGGCTCTTCAGGTAAGGAGGAAAACAGACCTTGAGATGAACAAGCAAAGAGAAGCTGGGGGGCTGTTAGTCTCTCTGACGTAGTAGATCAGGGCTTTAGGATACAGCCTGGAAGCAGAACATCTTTTCAGCTTGGCCTGTTGCTGGGAGTAGTTGAGGTCAGGCTGGGAAGCTTGAGGAGCTGCCAGTTTGAGAGGGCCACGTCAGTACAAGACCTTGTCTGGGTGAGGGCTCTGGGTGGCTCCCAGAGCAGTTCCTCTTCCTGAAGTGCTGCAGCAGTGCTGGTGGGTGCTGCTTGCTGGGCCTAAGGCTTTGTCTGTGCAGAGCAAGGCAGCTGGGGTCAGGGTCATAATTGTTTCAGAAATCATTTCTGAAGGCTCTAAGGGTGAGAAGGGAAAGGTAAATGCTTGTGAGTGTGTCAGGAAACAAAGGAGTCATCAGAGTATTTTTCTGTCCCAGGAAAGCATCACACTTGGGTATTGTCCTTCCCTAGCTCTCAGCTAACTTTTACATCTCAAAAGAGAAAATTTTGCTCCTTTGCTGGTTTCATTTGTGCTTTGCTTCTTGTTTGCCTTATGCTCAGCTACTGTAGGTTGGAAGCCCTTGAAAGCAGCTGAATCTCTCCCTACCCAGCACAGCTGGGGCCTCCAGCTGTGCCCATAGCACAGGCACCTGCAGCTGGTGGGGGTGAAGGGGCTCCTGAAGTGCTGAGTTCCCTTTTAGCCTGTGCACTGAGAGGCAGAGGAGGGTTTGCTGGGCAGTTCTGAGCAGTGGCAGGTTTGGCAGGAAACACAACCAAAGGATTCTCCAGCAATTTGGGTCAGCATCCCCAGGCTGGAAGGAGAGGAGGAAGAGTTGCTTGTGCTTAAAGTTTAAAAGTTGCTGTGTACGAGGAGTAGCAGATGTGCTGTTACTGGCAGGTTAGGATCAGCCTGACAACTCCCCTGCTTTCCACCCCTAAAGAGATTTCCTTCCTCATCCTTGTGTGTCTTAGCCCAAAATAAAGCTGCCGCTGAATAATTTATCATGCTAAACCACCCTGAGTTTTAATGGAGCTGAGGCCGCCCGCAGTGAGGTGCTTATGAATATTTCAGCCAGGCCAAGGAAGCAGGGTTGCTGGCCGAGTGGACAGCTGGCAAACTCCAGCAGGGTTTGTGCTGCTTTCAAACCCCGTCAGTAGCACGGGGCAGAGCTGCGTGGGACCTGCTGCTGGCCCCCAGAGGAGGCTGGTGCTGGTTGTGCTGTCTGGTTGGTGGCTCCATCCCATCAGAGCTTGCCAGGGCAGCAGAGGCAGGCAGGGAGTGGGGAGGGGAGATGCTGTCCCCCTCTGAAGGGCCGATGACCATGTACAGCCCCTCACACAAGGAGGGGATTGAGAAGAGCATCAGTTGGTAAAAAGCAGTGTCCTGCAAGCAGCCATCTGTCTGTCCCACTGGCTCCAGGAGGCTCTGCACGCCTGTCCCCACATCCCCTGCCATCTGCTTGCAGTGCCACCCCTTCCCCGTCCCGGGCAGTCCCTGTACCGTGGTCATCTTCTGCCCTTTGTGACCACGGGGACACTGCTGCTGGCCCCAAGGGATGTTTCTGTTTGCTCCTCCCTTTCTCTGACCCATCTTTTGATCCTCCCTTGGGGTTGTTGAGCTCGCTCTGGCTTTGCTGACCCTCCCTCATGCAGCAGTCTCCTTACTCTTGCCGAGCTCACTCTCACATGAGCTCCTGCATCTCCTCTGTGGGGTGTGGGGGACTCTGCTGTGCTGGCCAGTGGCTGTTGGCCAGTGAACGATGGGGGGGCCTGTGCTGGGAGCAGCTGGTGTTCTCAGTGGGCCTCGGAACGACCGAGCTCTGCCCACATTCCAGGGGGACAGGCCCTTCTCCTGTCACAGTCGAGTGTGGAGCCTGATGTGCCTTGCAGTGATGAAATGTGACAGGGGGAGATCTGATGTTAGTGTTTATGCCCTCCTCAATTATTCAGGGCTTTCAGCAGGGGCTCGCTGCCTGTTTTCACTTCTAATGAGGGCCTCTTTGCTGGGAGCAGTCCCAGTAGCCTTTGCTAACTTCACTCGCACACGCATGCCCCACTAGGAAAGGCAGCTCTGCTTGTGTCAGTTTGAGGGTAAGTGGTGGCAGCCTTGTGCTTCGGGTTTGTGCTCTGGGGAGAAAGCAGCCGAGCTGGAAATGTGCGTGGTTCTGCAGTTTTGTTTGATGCTTCCCTCCTGGGAAATTTGCCTTTCTCCCTCCGCACCCCACGCAAGTGAAAACTCAGCCTTTGAGAGGACACTGTTCAGGTTTGTTAGGTAAGCACTGGTGGGTAAGAGTGCCAGAAAAATGGGGTCCTTGTGGAAAGCTGCTTGCTGTGCACATTGCTGTGGCAGGAGCTAGGCAGGGTTGAACAGTGAGTGTGGCTGCAGCTCTGTGGAGCTTCTTGGGCACCAGGAACTGCCTTTGCAGGGGGATCTGTGTCTGGGTGCTGCACGTGCCCCTCAGAAGGCTGGAAAAAGTGCTGGGAGACATGGTCTGCTTGGGATTGGGAAGAGGGCCAAGCAAAAGTTAGGGTCCACTGCTGGAGAAACTTCACGAGGCTTCAAAGCTATCTGTACCTTGGCATGTCCTGGTAAATTCTGCCTCTGCCGTGGGTGTGAGGGGCTGAGCTGGGGGTTTGGCACCTGCTCATCTTCAAGTGCTTTTCTAGTTAGCCCCAGCACTCCGTTGGCATGGGAGGAATGGAGTTTCTGGTGTTTCAGCCCAATTCTCTTTGCCAGACTGTGTGCTTGACTCGCCAGAGTAGCTTTATATAGTTTTAACTGGAGGCTGCTAGGGACAAAAGTGCCTGGAAATGCAGCATCCTTAGGGGCCTGATCCTGCCAGGTACCAAGCCCCAGGCTGGCGTGCTTGAACATCCCAGCACCCCCCATGGCTTCAGTATGTTGAGATTGCTGAACCTTTCAGCTTAAGGTCTTAAAGTCCCTGTGAGAAAACTCATTTTTAAATGGCACCTTGACTTGTGGAATCCACAGTTGCAGGATATCCCTGACCGTAGGGTAGCTGTTCTAAATTTCAAACCAGCTCTTGGTACTTGAATAAAACTAACACTTTGGGGGCGTTTAAATTAAAAGGATTATGTAGAGCCTCGTGTTTCAGAGTAATACTCCTGCTTCTTGCTTTTATAACTGCCTTGGATGAGACTTAAAAGGAAATGTAGGTAATGGTGTTTCTCACTCCACCCTGAAAGTGACGTGCAGTCTTCTGGTGCTAATGGAAATCTCCAAAGAGAGAATTAAATACTAATAATAATAATATAGAGACATGACTTGAGGGCTACGTGTGTGTGAACAGCTCTAGTGAAAACGTCAGTGCTCTCTCATGCTTAAAAAATTAAACGTTGGGAAATGAATGTTAATGATCAAAAGAACCTTTATTTCTGAATCTCTGCTGCTGTGATCTCTAAATACCAATTTATCTATTTTTGCCCACTTGCTGCTGGAAGAATTAAAGATGTTTATTTCAGTGTATTTTTCACAAGTTGGAACGTGTTATTTGGGGAGGAAAAAACCCCCAACATTTAAATGTTTAAGTCAAAACCTCCCAGATTCTCTTTTTTTTTTAGAGCATTTTATGGACTCTGAGCATCACACAAACTCTTAGTGGATTAACTGAACTGTGGCTAAGCCATTTCCCAGAATTTCTGGCTACCAAAATCAAGCCTGAAATTTCAATCAGCAGAAACTGCTCATGTCACTGAGATGCAGTCTTAAAACTGAGCCTATGGTGGTCTCCATTTCCCCCATACAATATGGGGACTTGGAGAATGGGATAGAGCAGGGATGCTGGAAGTAGTGAGGCCATAGGGAGCCATGGACAACGTCTGAAGTGGTCATCTTCTGGTGCCAGAGGAAAACCACAAGAGTGTGGCCCATTATTTAAGCCCTGGTTAGTGCTCTGGTATGAACAGTTAGCACCTTGCAGCTGCCAGGCTGCTGCTTGTCCTAGTTTGTGAAGAAATCAGGAGTTGTGAGGGGGCTGGGGAAAGGTGGGGGGGTCTGGGGTGGAGGTTCAGCCATCCCAGGCTGTCTGTGGCTTCAGGAACTGATGCCTTCCCTCCTTCTGCAGCCATGTGTGCTGTGGGCACTGAGCATCATCCCCCGAGCATCTGGCAGCGGGTGCTGTCACGCTAGCTGGAACACTGCTCTGATCTGGGCTGGCAATTCCTGTTCTATAGAAAAGTCAAGCAGTTCAGATGTAATAAGTCCTTTTCTAAAGGGAGCTCTATATATTATGCATGAAGTTTTAGAACCGAGAGAGAAGAGATTTCAGTTCATTAGAGTTGAAAACTCCTGCAAATCCCTCAGGCTTTGCAAGACCATCTGGCACATGTTCCACCCTGCTCACTCCCTCCTGCCTGATCTCTTGCTGAGTGCAGGCACTCTGGTTTTTCCTAACCTCTTTTTCCCTTCACCTTCCCTCCATACGCCACCGGTGGGATCGTGTCTCTTAAAACATCAGCTGAAGGCAGCAGAGGGGAGGTTACAGAGATGTTTGGGGGTCTCTGCCTGTGTGGAAGCATCTGCTGGTTGAAGAGAGCATAATGAATGCCTTTCAGACTGCAGTGCTTGATCCTGCCTCTGGCTGCAGGGCCCAGTGGTTGGTTTATTTTGGTGGATCTTGCCACAGCAACAGTGTGACCCATCCGTGGTACCACGAGCACGTGTCGTGAGTCTGAGCTGCTGAGATCTGTCCTGAGCGTGGGGTTCAGTGTTGTCCGTGTGCTTCCTTGCTCAAAGGGAGGTGGAGAGGGAGTGGTAGGGTTCCTAGGCCATGCAGTGGATCCTGCAGGGTGGGTTTTGGTGACTGGGGAGAGCTGTCTCAGCAGCTGGGGGTTTAGTGTCTTAAGTGCCTGTTATCTGACTTCTTGCAGGAGAAGCTCAAATACTTCCCTGTGTGCGTGAGCACCAAAGTCCACCAGGAGGATGATGCAGAAGAAGGCCTTGGCAGCCTCCCCAGGAACATCAGCTCCCTCAGCTCCCTGCTGCTCTTCAACACCACCGAGAACCTGTGAGAGCTGGAGCAGTGCTGTGCTCTTCACCTGCTTGTCCTCAAGGAGCTTTCTCTTCCTCAGGGCCAGCAGGGACTGGGGGGGGGTCTTTTGTACCAGGCTCTTGATAGGACAGGGTTTGCTACCTCTCCAACCTTTTCTTCCCTACTCTTCCCCTAGGGTGGAAGAAGTTGTTTTGTCTGCACCTGATCCTCCACTCACCTGCTTTCAACCCAGCTTGGCACTTCCCTTCCCCAGCTTGGTTTTTCCTGCGATACCCCTGCAATCATTTCTTTCCAGCCTTCCGCTGCCCCGTGTGCCTGCTGAGGTCGTTCTCCTCCTCCTGACCCTTTCTCACAGCAACACTTTACCACTCTCACTGCTTCAAGGTCTCCAGTGCCTCTCACTGCAGTTCCCTTTCCCCTTGGCCTTTGCCTCATGCTTCCTCCATCTGCTCATACTGAAGAGCTTCTTTAATCCTTTCTCAAGCTTTCAGCTGCTGGATCTCCTCTTTCTTTCCATGAGACACATCTTCCTTCCCATCCTTTCTCTTCCCTCCTGCCTCTGGAGTGACAGCTCAGCAGGAGAGACTCGTGTTCTGCTGCAGGTTGTAGGATGGTCTCAGGCTGGGCGGTGGGAGGGCTGAGCTTGGTAATGGTGACAGGGTGGGGGGCCTTTGCTTTAGGATGAATGTGGAGGCTGCACTGGCTGGGTGGGGAGCTGATTGCCTCCTGGTTGTGGAGAGGAAGGGAAGGAAAATGAGGCTGGAAGAAGGAGACTGGAGGGCCCAACATGTTCCTCCTGCATGAGTGAACCTGAGTCAGGTCTCCACCTCCCAGACCTTGGGTACACTGTTTCTTCTGGCCTTGGTGGCATCACTGAAATACCTCTACCCTTAGGTACAAGAAGTATGTTTTCCTGGATCCTCTGGCTGGAGCAGTGACCAAGACCCATGTGTCTCTGGAAACAGAGACTGAAGAGAAGCTCTTTGATGCTCCTCTCTCCATCACCAAAAGGGGACAGCTGGACCGACAGGTGAGATGTGGAGGCAGCTGCTCTCCCTTCAGGGGATTGTGCTTAGCTCTCTGAGAGGAGAGGGCTTCTGCAGGGTGGAGATCAGACAGGAGAATGGCCCCTCGTGGGGCTGCAAGGTGCCTCACTTGCCAGAAGGACCTTGCCCACTTTTGAGCTCAAAGTCCTGGTTTGGGTTTGATGGATGACACAAAACCCTCAGACTTGGCAGGGGTTTCTTTCTTCTGAAGCCACTGCTGGTTGGTGTGAGAAGAGTAATGTAATACTGACTCACCTTGCTGCTAGACCTCGGGGCTCTAGAGGATTTTGGAGGCTCCATCCATTGATAAATCCCCTTGTGCTGACTCCTGAGCCTTGTGAGGAGTGTGAAGGTGAGATGCCATGGCTGGAAGGTGCCCAGGAGGAGGCCTGTGATCCCTCACTCCTGCTGGGGAGAGACACAACAGAAGGACCAGCCAGCATGAGCAAGGGGTTTGTGCTTGGGTGGGGGAGGGGGCAGGCAGTGTACCAACCCCACTGCCCCAGCATGTGACTGGCCTCGTCCCCAACACCCTGCAGTGGCCGTACCTGGAGCTTTAATGGCACGTGCCTGAACGTGTGGTTTGGAGCTGGGGAGAGAAGCTTGGGAGCCCTCTGCTAGTCCTGCTGTAGCAGCAGTGTGTGTCTCAAACCAAGCACCTTTGGTACTGTTTTGCCCACGTGTTAAGCCCAAGACCAAACCTCCAACTACTTGGTTGTGTTTCTTGGGCATCTTCATCTCAGAAATGCTTCAGGCACTGTTTGCTTCTGGAGGAGAAGGGACTGCCCTAGCAGGCTGCAAAAGTGGGTGCCTGAGACCTTCAGGGGAGGATGCAGTCCCCTTGCAAGAGATTAGGAAGAGTCCTGCAGCATCTTCCTCCTCCTGCAATCTGCCTTTTCCAGGCCTGGTCTGCAGCAGGCAGCTGATGAGTGGCCAGTGTACCAAGGCACACAAGCTCAGCCCTGCCTGCCACCCAGGCCGCTCCCTGCAGTGCCCGTTTGCTGCCGGGGAAAGTAAGCCCTTAGTCACTGCCTTATCTTGTTTGTTTTGGGTTTTCTTTAGGTAGCTGAAAATTACTTCTACGTGCCAGATCTGGGCCAGGTCCCCGAGATTGATGTGCCCTCCTACCTGCCAGACCTGCCTGGAATTGCTGCAGATCTCATGTACAGCGCTGACCTGGGCCCCGGCATTGCCCCGTCCGCCCCTAGCAGTGCGATTCCAGAGCTGCCCACATTCAGCACCGAGTCGGTGGAGCCTTTGCAACCAGGTATTTCCTATCCCTGCAAATATTTCCAGACAAGGCAGGAAGTCCCCTGGTGGAGATTTTGAGATGGATGTTGGAGATAGCACAAGCCAGAGGTGGGGCCCGAGTCAAAGCTGCAGCCCGCTCAGGTGCTGGCCAGAGCCCGGGCCCTTCAGCTCCCTCACACTCTGTGTGGCAGGATGACCTTGGGCAAGCTGGACAAGCCCAGTGGCATGCAGCTGGGGAGGGTAGAGTAGGGGGAATCTCATACCCTGCCTGGGCCCCTGCCTGTGGTAAAGAGCTGCTGCAGAGGGTGGGAGCGCTCCGCTGCCTGGTGCCAAGGACTCCAAAGCCCTGAGCCGAAGGTCTCGGCATGCTGTCCTCTGGGACTTCAGGTGCAATTTTTTCATCTTTCAGGCATTCAAGGTGCTGAGCTATTGCCACCACCTCCACCACCA
>VWZY01011869.1:299855-314402 GCA_013399075.1 Chloroceryle aenea | reverse complement strand
CTTATTCCATCAGCACCTGCTCCACCTGGCTGGCTTTCTTAGGCTCCTGAAAGATCTGTCACGGGCACAGTGAGTCACTCGTGGCAACGGGAAGCAAAGGGTTTAGAGCAAGGTGATTGTTTTGCTCCCGTGCCATTAAACAGCACGCGTGGAACTAAGATCAGGGAAGGGAAATAGCCTGAAAACCCACCCGAAGCAGCAGCCTTCCCTCCCACCCTGGGAATGCACCACAGGCTCACAACACCTCTCAATGGCACTGGCAGGGGAGCAGCAGCTGCTCCTGCCCCTCCACTCTTCTCTTTTAGTTTGGGCAGATTTGCCTAATTCTGCAGGAAGTTACCAGTCATCTGAGGGCTGAAAGGCAGGAAAGCAACGTGCAGTGACCCCACACTTAGGAATCAAGATCCAGCAGGGTGAGGAGGCCCTCCAGCTGCAGGAGCTTGGAGGACAATGACAGGAGCAATCAATTTGAATCCCTAATTAATTCCAAGTAATAGCTCCCCTTGCCAAGGGAATAAATAGGTTTTCTACGCAAAGCATACGTAAAGAATATTTCTCTATGTTAGTCTAGCATGCCTAATTAGCCACTGAAAGCCCCTACAGTTAATTAAGCTGCATTTTGATAGATGCTGCACTGTGGCCTAAATCACAAGTTGTTTTCCTAGTAAACAAGAGGTGCAAGATCTGGCTTTTCTGTGACAGTAAAGAAAGAACCTAAAGGATGTGTTTGCTCTTGGGTATCAAAAGGTACGATCAAATTTTACCAGCCAGAATCAGATCAGTCTCTTAGTAGAAAAATATCTGGCAATTACAAATAGCCAGAAGTATTTAACTTACTAAATTGGAGCTATTTATTCCTCGGATGTAAATTAGCTTTCCCCATGTAATTTATATATAACTTGAGCACGATCTTGCCACAGCCACCTCAGGAAAGACTCTTAACCTTCCTCTGCTGGGATACGATCTCGTGTGTGGGCAGCTGAAAGTCACACTTGCTGCACTTCTACCAAATTGCTTTGTTAACGCATCTCAAATGTACTGCAGACTGCAAAAGCCAAACAAGAACAAATCAGAGCTGAAATGCAGAGCAAGCTGTGTGATTCTGGCAGAGCCTTGGAGGCACTGGGCAGACAGAGCCCACTGGGACCCTGGCAGAACACACCTGAAAGGCACTGTGAGGGACAGCTGCACAAGGCCACGGAGAGGCTGAAGCATTAATGCTTCCACCACAGAAACCTACAGGCAGCTCCCCACCCAGGATGCCTGCACCCAGGCTGTGAGTGGGACTGTGCCCTCCTAATGCACGTGGTAAGTTATCTGGTGAACAGAAGGCACAGCCAGGATACATATCAACTCTTCTTTTGACTCTGGCACACAATCCAAGATCCCCACGCCCCAAGACAGTCAGATCACCTGCCCTTCAATACCCAACCTTCAACTACTTGTGAGAGTTATTGCAAAGGTTTTCATCTTCGCAGTGCTCTCCTTATTTAATGTTTCACATCCCTGTGCCAGGAGTCACCGCTGCTCGCCTGTCAGCTCTCGTCTCCACACTGCTGCCAGAGACAAGAATCAACACTCTTTGTCCTCTCAGCTGGTCCCACCCCACCGAGCCCTAAGGTGTTCTGGTCTGTGTTCAAGGGACACATAGGTGAGCTCAAGAGCTCAACCTGAACACCCCCAGCTGCGCAGGAGCAAGCTTGCTGGTTATGGAAAGCAAGGACTGCCTCCCCCTATGGCCACTGCACAGACTGTGCACTTAAAGAATCTATAGCTGCATTTAATCTAATTTGGATCCCAGCTCAGTGATCAGCCACCCGGGAAGTATCATTTACTCATTACTGGAGAGATTGGCTAGATAAACATCCGCTCTGCTCTGCTGTGCAGGGTCTGGGAACAGCTCGGAGAGAAGAGGCCCGTAATGCACAGAGAATGGTTTGATTTATGACACCTCCCTTTAAAATACCAGCTGCCCCTGGCTGTGCCAGTACCTTCTTCTTAGCTGCCAGGCGGGTGAGCAGCCCTGTCTTCTCCCAGTGTGCATGCACCTGCTTCTCGTAGTCGTAGGAGGGGAAGAAGCACACCACACCTCCTGGGACCACGTTGCACAGGTTGCAGAGGATCCGACCTGTCTCATCCATCTGCAAGAGACACACGAGTGTATTGCAGTTGGCAGGAGCTCCAGCTAATGCCACTCTGATTCTGTGCTCGATCCCAGCATCAAACTTTTAGGACATGCCTTGGGGGGAGGAAACACGTGGGAAATATGCCAGGTCTAAGGGAGCTCTCCTGAGAAGCTGGGCATCATCCAAAGGCTCTTCACTGCTTGGCTTCTGCTCCTAAGCCAGTTTCTCTTACTGCTGTGGAGCAGTGGTCATGTGGGAAAGGGGGGTTTATGTCCAGGGTGCCAGTGTAGGGGACCTGTCACACTAGAACAGATGTGGAGAGCAACATCTGCGGAGCACATCTGGTGGAAATGCAGCAGGCACGGAGCAGATCTAGTGTCTGGCCTTGGGTGCCTGCTGGCATACCAAAAGGAGGAGGAAAAAGGGCAGAAACATCTGCTGCCACCCCTGTGGTTTGGGCTGCACTCTGCAGGGCTGCCATGCTCCACTGTCACTGAGCCCTTCAAACTGTGAAGCACAGTCAGAAATCTCCTGACGCCCAGCACACGGGTGCAGGGTCTCAGTACAGCCAAACTGCAGTTGCCAGTATTCATCTCCACCAGCTACTTAGGAGCAGGCAGCTCAAAATCCCTTTTGCTGCTGCTCTTTCCCAGCTACTAAGCACCATAGTTGCCCTGAATCCCATGCTTTCCCTGGCTTCTCATCAGCCCACCTTTCCAGCAGAGCACACTGTCCTATGAAACACAAGCACAAGAAGCAAAGAAAGAGATAACAAGGACGAGAGCGAAGGGAAGACTGACCATCTGGGGCAGGTCTCTTGTCTGGTAGGTGAACTCCAGCTGCTGATTGGAAGGACCACTGCAGAGGATTATGGGTAGAATGTTTTCTGGAGGAATCACATGTCCTGGAGACAAAAAAAAAACCCACAAAGGTAGCAAGAGTCAACATCACTGCTCTTGGCACAGACCCATGAGCTCTGACCTCCCTTCCCTCAGCCCCTGGGAAGAAAGCACAGCACAGTCTGCTGATCCTGGCCAAGACCACCGAAGAAGCTCAGAGTGGAAGGGATACAGCACCCACGAGTCACCAGAGTGCTGGCAAAATAGCACCAAAGGCAAACTGCACCACGCGGGGCTCGCAGAGACAAGTTCTGACTCCTCTCTGGCACACTCACCACAAGAGAATTCCACCACACGGGAAGGGTCAACACCAGCACAGGACAGCAGCTGCTCTCGGAAATCAGCCACCTACAAACCACAAGAGGTAAAGCACCAGTGTCCCAGCTGCTCCTTCAACACTGGTACTGAGGGAGAACTGGCCGGCTCTGCCCGGTGGGTCACTGGCACGGGGTGAGAGGGGAAGGAAAAGAACAGAAAAAACATCTCCATGATGATAATCAGGGGTGTGAACCTGGAACTGGAACTGCCCAGTATCTCTTGTCCTGACAAGAATTTTAGGCTTCCCCAGGCCCAAAAACCTGTTAGCAGGACTCCCCAACTTTGCAGCTGGGACTGCAAAGACATCTCCTCTCCGAGCCGCAGGCTGGAGGGTTCAAAGCTGGAATGGTGGCCTTCTGAAAAGGAGGTCCTGCCACTGACACCATCCTAATCAACCTTGTCACCACAAGGGCAAAGAAACTTCCTTCGTGTCCAGGAATGGGATAACTGGAACTAACTGGGATATCTGAACCACCCCAACCCCAACAGGCCATCCCTTAGCACTTAAAGCAGTGGGAGAAGGACAATAAGCTGCCACCACACCAATACTGAAGTCTTGGTTTTCCTGAAAGATCTCTGATGGGGATGTTCCCTGGGGGATCCCCATCCTTTCAGAAGGTCACATGGCTTTACAAGGTCCTCTGACTGCTCTCTGCTAGTTCCAACCCACCACAAGCTCAGCCTGTATCACCCTGAGGATGAGACAGGCTGATGAGGGTAATCCTGCCCTTGCACCTACAACTTTTTGCATAAACAGGCAGCGTGACACCTCATCCGGGGAAACCATACCAGGCAGAAAAAAGGATGGGTAAGAGAGGCCTTTCCCCCCACACGCCATGGGAAGTGGGAAGAAGAGCACATCCCAGAGGGGAGAAGCTGCTGTCTTTCCATGCCTGCTTGCAGATAGTGCCAGAGCCCTCCCGAGAGCTCAGCACAGAACCCTTACTCCCTCACCGGCTGCATGGTGCCCCCGGCGATGATCACAGCACGGCATTCTTCCACCACCTTGGCAAAGTGCACAGCTGGATTCAGCAAGAGGAACTTGAGGCTGCTCTGACCAACCGTGCCTGGGAAAAGGAGAGAAAGAGCGGCAGGAGCTCGCAGTGATGTGCACTTGGGTTTATGAGAGACTCTCCCTCCTGCCCTGGGCACTCTGGCAGGTCCCCACGTCTCAAAGCAAGGAGTTGCTTCTATTCAACGCTGCCAGAAGCAGCAACAGATAACTTCCAGGTTGGCATAACCTTCTGCTTCCTAATCTTCCTGGAGCTGTAGAACTGGCGTGGTAAATTGCAAGACAAAAACTGCCATCCAAACTCTGCAAGCACCAGCCCCAGTGCCCTCGGTTAAGAGTTCCTTGGGTTGATGAGCATCCTCAGAGAGACAGAGCCTGGCAGCCTGCACCACGAATGGCACAGATATGCTGCTGCAGGCTCCCCCCATGCTCAGGATCTCCTCCCTCGCTGCCAGCGAGGAGTCCTAACTCTCCCAGCACCACCTCTCCCCAGCTCACCCTGTCCAGTACCTTGCCTGTTGAGAATGACTCTGCCATCTTGGTTTGCATTCGTGAGGGCCGACAGAAATCCTTCAATCTGCATCAGGGGAGAGGCAGTTTGGAGCTGGCTGCTCTCAGCCTCCACGGGAGGGCTCTGGGGAGTACCTGCTGGCCAGGAGAAAAGGAGAGGAGGGCACCTTAGGCCACACTTCTGAAGACAGTGACTAAGCACAAAACACAGAAGGGTCATTTCTACAGGAACGTTATACTGGGTCTACATAAGCAGGCAGAGAACAAAGACCAAATAAAGGAGAGAACCCATGTTCTGTCTCACTGCTAGGAGACAAAAAAAAAAGGTTTTTTGTAGCTGTCACCACTGACCAGAGCTACCCACACAGCTCAGGTGACAGAGCCAGCAGGTCGCAGCAGCACAAAGCTTGAGTGCCTGCAGTGGACACATGGAATTGCATCATCGTTCAGCTTGGAAGGGCCCTGAGATCTTCCATCATATGTACAGTTGCCTAGGTCACCTCGTCAGATGCATTCAAAAGCCACCCTCTGCAGGACAGCTCCTGCAGGCTCTCGTTCTGCAGAGCTGCTCCCCCCTCGCCTTTCCTCCTGCAGACAGATGCAGGGTCCACAGCCTCACTTTGCTCACAGAGCTGTGCTCTTTGTGCACAACCGCGGGATGTCTGAACTCACCCTCCCGAGCAGATCCCTGCTGGAGGCTCAGAAGAAAGCTCTGCAAACCAGCCAACTTCTGGTTCTCCTTGTTGGTCTTCACAGCTGTAGCAGGGCCTCCGTATCTCTCCACAAACCCAAAGAGCTGCCAAGTGAAAGCCAGAAAGACAAAGATTACCCAAAGCAGGCATCAGACAACAAGAAAAAAAAAGACAACCAGGTTCACTGACTTGTCACGGGTAAAGTTCCTTGGTAGGTGTTCAGAAACCAGCCCAATCAGAATCTATCCGTGCACAGCCCAGAGCTCCCATTACTTCCCTCCACCCACTGCATCCAAAGCAAACCAAGTCTGGGATGTTTGTTCCTCCAGCGCAGTGCAGCCGGCCAGGCTGGCAGGTTTGAGGCCCAGCAGCACAGAACTAGCAGCTGCTGGCATCCTGCACTGCACACCATGCTGTGTGAGCAAAAGGATCTGCCCACAGAGTGCTTTTCTGCAGGAACCTTTCTGCTTGCAGAGCAGGGTGGAGAAGACAGGCTCCCACCCCAGCTGCTGCATCTTCCACCTCAAACTTATCTCCTGCATGACTGGTGACTGTAAAGCCTTGGGCTTTACCTTCCTACTGATGAGGCTCTTCTCACAGTAACGCTGAACCTGTCGGAGGAAGACAGAAAAATGAAGGGTGTTCAGCATCCCTTCTCCCACCCTGCTGCCCTGACCCCCCGCCAGCAGGGGTATTAGATGCTGTCCTTGCTGTCCTTCTGGGGACAGGGCACGGGACTTCTGCACTCACGCATCTTTAACAGCTTCATTCCCTCTGCCACAAGGCCACCCACCTGCCCAGCTCTAACACAGGTACCCAGACAGCAGCAGAAGAGATTGAGACATTAGGGAGGTGGGGAGAGTCTGCTAGAAAGCAGATTCTGCCATGTGGGCCTCAGCTCTACCTCCAGCTCTCACACACTGCTTGATAACCCGGAACAGGTCACCACCAACATTTGCACTACCTTGAAGAGGTTGATATTGTCAATCTGGCTCTGAAACAGAAAGTCATTGATGGATTTTAGCACTGTCCCTGAAATAGAAAAGGGGAAAGGAGAAAAAAGATATTATTAATAGCAGCTGCTGGGCCTGCAGCCCCTGACTGCCCACACCCATGTCCCTGATAGGTGGCTGCATACCCCAGGTGTTCACTCCAGTCCTACCTGTTTGGGAAACTGCCTGACAGCTAGGATTCTGCTTCACACTACCTGTAAAACATGGAACCGATTCAAGGGAGGCTAACAATGGATTTCTCTTAAAATTCATCTAGAGACCAACAACTGAGCTGAAAGGGAAACCCCATCAGGACAAAAAAAATAACCCAAGAAATAACTATACATCTGCAAAATGTAGCTACACAGACAAAATATCAGCTCTTGCTCAGTTTTAACTGCCCCTATAGAGTAGCCCTACACTGGAGGACAAGCATCTTATTTTCACAAAGGAACAGCAGCCTCAAGAAGATGCATTCTGCAGAGACATGCTTGACAAGGTAGAGGCCTTGCTACCAGAAGACCCCCAAGATTTATTCTGCGCAGCTCCTGTGCTGTCCTGGTCACTGTCACCCATCTGCTGCATTCCCCACAGCACCCTGTCTCCTCCCCACCCAAATCAGATCTGAAAACCACAGAGAAAGTTGGAAACTGCCTCTGTGGATTGATGGTGTCATCTGCTGCTCCTCAGCTAAACAAACAGAGAGGGGTTCAGGCAGGCAGCAGTCAACATCCCCGTGTTATAAAACAGAGTGAGGAAGGAGAAGAGATGAGCAACATCTCCCCGCAGCCTCTGCAAAGAGGGAAGGGGGACAGTGCAAGCACCCATCAGCTCAGAGTCTGTCAGCAGATGGAAAAGGTTTGCTCACCTCCCAGCATAGCCACAAACCGCTCCAGCAAATACAGGATCTGCTTAATGTACATCAAATTCTTTGCCTTCAAACGTTTCCTACGAAAAACAAGACAGGTATTAGGCCCCAAAACATCCTCGGGGACTAAGTCAGAGCTGCAGAAACAAGCACCTGAACTCCCCTTCATTTTGGAGCAAGAAACCAAGAGTGCTCTGTGCCAGTCTCGCTCTCCTGATAGTGACAGGACACAGACCTCTGGGTATCCTGCCCACAGTCACCCCCAAGCACTCACTCGTGCACCCTGCACTCTTCCTCTCACCATTCTCCTCACACATTAACTACAGTTTGTTTATTACAATGGCAGTGACACCAAGTCCCTGTAATGCTCCACAAATTCAAAATTAACCAGCAGCGAGCACAATAATCAACTACCACAGGGATGAGAAGATGCAAGATTTGGCCAGAGCCAAAATCCCACATACAGCTTCCTTCTCCTCAGAGCTTACTCCCTCTGACATTATGCCAGTCAGCACATGAAAGCCCAAGGTCCAAGAGGGACATGAAAGCCTGAATATTTTGAAACTCTGCATCACAGAGCAGCAGTGATTAGAGGGAGATCTTGGGAATGGAACTGAGAGTATAAGGGAAAATGAGAATCCTCAGGGTACCACCCTGCTCACTGCTTAATATCAGCCCCAGGAGTCTGTCCTAGATGGATTCCAGACCATGATAATGAAGCAAGAGGCTTTTCATCTGCAAAAACATTAATGAAAACAACTTTCCACCAAGGAAAGTCAAGGAAGACTCTGCATCCATGAGACATCCACACTGCCTGCCACTGCTGGGCTATGTTCCTCCGAGGTCCTCACCTGTATCGCTCCATGTACTGCAGCAGCTGGGAATGGGCACAGCACAGCTACATGAATGACAACACAAAGGAGCTGTTAGTAGGAAGGAGTCAAGAAAGGTCACTCTGCTGGCTGCAGAGCTCTCTCCTGATTAACAGGCCAGGCTGGGACTCACCTGAGAGCCAGTGACCTCGGCGCTGTGGATGCAGGTGATGGTGTCTATGAGGTTGTGGGCCTCGTCAATGATTACAACCTGGTCTTTCAGCTTGATCCCAGCAGCGCTCCTGGTAGGCTCATGCAAGAGCATCTGATAGGGCAGCACCACCAGCTACAGGAGAAGCACACACTGCTCTGATTCCAGCTCTCATCCTTACAGTCTCAGGGCACTCCCCAACCCCTCATCAAAGGCCCGTATCAGATGGGCTCGCAGTATTCAGCCAAGCTGCTTACTCTTCTCATTGGGGGAAAGTTGGGAAGAGACAAGAGCACACGCTTGAGGTGGGCACTGGGATGTAAGCTGAAGAGAAATGATTATGCTACAATTTCACGTCGGCTCAGGTTACTTTCTGAACCTCCTCTGAAGCACTGAAAGTGGGTCTTCTGATCGAGAACCGAGTGAGGAAGAAGAGTGGTGGCAAAAGTACTTGTGTCAGTGCTGCCTCAGGGTTATGGAGCCTTTCAGAGTGCTGAGACACAACTCGCAGCCTCCCTACTAACTTCAAATGGGTATTCTTACTTTCCTGTGCTCTCTCAGCAAAGCTGCAGTTGGCAGAAACACAGCCTGCCTACAACCCCCCCCAGTAACAGCACTGGAGGGAGACAGGCAATTCGTTTATTCTTCAGCTCATGGCAGTAACTTGGCTGAACCCGTGTACACCTTACCTGAGCAGCAGGAATGGCATATCGACTCCCGTAATAGGGGCAGGCTTTGCTCTCCCTTCCCAAAGCCACCAGCTGCTCAATGTCCTTCACTTCCACCAGAACTTCGTCACGAAGAAACTGCATTTGCTCATAGGAGTAGAAAGGGCATACGGTGCCACTCACGCGCCTCTTCTTCCCTTCCTTCTCTTCATCGCTCTTCTTTTCTAATGGTAGAAATCAAAATAAAGCTACAAACAACACACAACAGCCTAAAGCAACCACTTTGCAGAATCTCCTGGATCTCAAATGGGGTTCTGCAGGGTGTATTTTTGACCTATCATCTATTTCAAATTATCCAGCAGGAACATTTCTATCTCCAGAGGACACTGCTCTTGCCAGTTATCGATCTAGCCACTGGACATTTTCCAACATCTCTCATTCCGAGTTACAAAGACAAGGATCCTTCTGTTGCAGAAGCCCTTACCACCTTAAGACACTCGGAAAATACATACAGATCTCAGCATCCTAGCCTGCAGGTCAGGAAAAGTGCTGAGGAGCTCCAGCTCTGCTCCTCCAACCTGCCACCTCCAACCTGCCACCTCCAACCTGCCACCTCCAACCTGCCACCACTCTCTTGGTAGAACACTGGCAGCATGCACTGTCTCCAGGCTCACACCACCTTTATCAGCGACTGCTTCCCCAGGCTGGACATGTTCCTACCATGTTTGTTCTTCTGCATCTCCATGCAGCGGTCGTTGATGAGCTGGAGAGCCCCCAAGCGTCGCACCTCCTCGTTCACACACAGGTTCTTGGACATGCAAAGGGAGGAAGTGGTAGGGGGTCAACTACTGAGTGCTTTGTGTGCAGCTCTTGCTGTCAAATAACAGATTTCTTTAAAGCAAACTAAGGCCAGCTTCTGAAATGGAAAGTTCTGCCAGACATTGTGCATACTAACTGCTACAAATATGTTCAAAACTCAGTGAGAAGAAAGAAAAAGAGAGAGAAAAGGTGTAGTGGATGGCTCAGTGCTGCACAATCACTTCTAAAATATGCTGCCAGAAGCAATGCCACTAAGAAGAGCACCTTCCCAGTGACTTGGACATCTGGCATATTCTACACCAGAAAAGATAAACCAGATCTTTGCATCAAAGGGTACACGGCCCAAGCAGCTCACAGGAAAACACACATTGCACAGAGCTGTGTAATGACCCACGACTGCTTCAGTTTCTCAGGGCGAGACTTGCTCCTTGAGATGCCTTCTGTGGCATCACATCCACACCACCTCCTCAGAGTCTCTCCCACTGGAGAGAGGGGTGTGCTCTGGGTCCCACATACCTGCCTGGATCCCAAGGAGACCAGGCGCGTTTCTTTGCCAAAAGGACTTTTCTGCACCTCACGCACGAACTGAGAGAGCTGGGAGTGAGTGCGGCTGCAGTAGTAAATCTACAGTGAGGAAGAACAAAAAGGGAACACAAGATGAACATGGAAACCAATCCCCAGCCTGCAACTAATCCTGCAAGCTTCATCTTGCTCAAGCCATCAAGGAAGGTGCATGCTTAGGGGTCGCCTTATGAGTGTTGAGGCCAACAGCCTTATCTTTGTTTTCTCCTGTGCATTTGGTTTTTTTCCATTGAATTGTCCAAGACCCCTATAAAAACAGGGACTTGCCACTGGAGAGTACTGTTTCCTGCAGTGTGCTTTTACAGCAAGCCACAGCAAAAATTCCACAGTGCCAGCAGAGTGAGCTGCTCAGGCAGCCAGCATAGTCCAGGAGGAGATGAGCACAGCAGAACCAGCTGCTGTTACCATCAAACTTGGCAGTTCTTGGATGCTCGTTCCTAAATCCTTCCATATCACACAACTCTGGGAACGGTGCAAGGAAGACATAACTCTGCTCCCTTCTACCCTGTTCTGGGAGGTGGCACTACTCAGCTTCCCCATCTCACCTTAGTCACGTGCTCCTCTTCCAAATCATCGTCATCTTCTTCCGCACTGAGAAAAGAGAAAGCTCAGGTTTCCTTCCCGCAGATCACCCCCAGTTAGAATCAGTGATGCTCTACTACGAGTGAGGTTTTAAGAGAGGTGGTTAAGTCACCTCAAGAAGAGCCTCACACCCTAACTCAGGAGGTTAAAAAAAAAAAATCAGTATTTTTTTTCTATAATCTACTTTTTAAGGATAGTGAAGTGTACACAAGTCAAGCCTTGCTCTTGAAAAGAAAAAATATCTGTAGGGCCATGTCTTTAGCAACTTCAAGATTATTCCTTTTTTCCTTTTAAATCTGGGGCTTCTAAGCCCCAGGCATAAGCCAATGACTGCTATACTATTATTTGGTGATTTTATTTATTTATTTTCATTAAAACTTTCCCTTTCAAGGCAATTTACTGCCCTCGAGCTATTGCATAAAGCTTCAGAAAGATATTTAGCTGCTGTAGAGTCCCTCAGAGGCAGCAGCAGTTTAATGTTTGATAAACTACGTTATCAATGAAGTAGTTAAGTGGTTTGCAGTTTTTAAAGGCAGGAGGATCTGTCTAGATACTAATTAGTAAATCTGTATTTTAAATGTATTTGACTTTTCATGCTGAAGTATGGCTTCTGGCTTTCTGCATAAAGCAAATACATGAGAGAGAAAAGCCTGGATGGGGTTTTCAGGATGAAGCTCAGTCTCTGGAAATGCAAACTCTCCCTTTAGAGTATCAAAAGATGCTAGTGCTGACCTGCAGGACAGAGAGCTTCCTCTGATGCCCTGATTTCCATTTGGCTTTTCTAATGCAAGGAGAACTTGATCTCGAGTCATTCACCCAGCATCCAGAGGCGTTCTCTGGGAAACCAGGCATGGATGAAGGCAAAGCATTGCCAGATTTCAGAAAAGATGCACTGTCTCAGCAAACACTTGGGGTCACTCCAATCAGTCTAACAACAGCTTAAAAATAACCCACCAAAATAAGATCCCCCCACACCACTAAAGCAACCAATTAAGCAAACCCTCGGAATAACCACCACCTTACACAGCTTGAGTGGGGGGCAAACTCCGGATCTGCACGATCTGAGGTGAAACACCTTTCATCAAAGCAAGCCAAAAAAGATAGGGAAAACAGTTGCTTTGCAGGGAACCCCCTCAGTCCCTGTCCTTACCCAGCTACCGCTTTCTTTTCTTCGTCGCTCTCATACTCAGCAAGAATCAGCTCCTCCTCGTTGTGATCCAGCTGCTCCAGAACATCCACCCCAGCTCCTTCTGAAAGGATCTCTTTGCTGAGCTGAAGAAGGCGCTTTGCCTCATCCTCCTCAGCTCTCTGGAAGGAACACGTGATGTCATTATTTCTCACACAGAAAAGAGGCAGCGTGCATTGCTTCATACCACGGGCAAGTCAGAAGGCAGCACAGGCCCTCACACAGAAAATAGGGAATGGCTTAGTGGATAAACCCTCAGCGGGACAAGCAAACACACCAAGGGTGCCTGAGGCTGTTCACCCCCACAGAATGAAGCTGTGACCACCAACCAAAGACACATCCACACAGACTGACACGAAGGGGAGACATAAAGAGCTCTCTATGCAGAAGGCCCACTGAATGAGATCCTGGAGTGATGACATCCATGTCATCCCGCAGTCGTTGCTTCAAGTGGCCCATAAAAGATGTTTGCCTGAGAAAAAACAGTGTGCAAATAAATCTGAACAAAGGTAGAAGGACATGATCAAATGCCCTGGCCCACGTTCAGCTCAAAGCTGGAATAAACTCAGCACCTGTTTCAGAACACAGAGCACAAGACTTCTCTGCCTGGTTTTTCCTTCAGTTCTGTGGTTATTAGTTCCAATACAGGTCTGTCCCTCTAAAAATCCATCAAACTGTTGACAAATTAACTTCGTCTTCTGATAAGAAGAGTTCATCTTTCCAATCAGAAGATAACATCTTCCCAGGAGCACTTTTTTACCCCAGTGTTATGAAGAAACACAGTCAGGGAGAGGAGATGAATCAGTTTCTTTTCCAAACCTCCATAATATTTCTCTCATTTTCTTTCTTGCTTTTTATCATGCTTCTCATTTCACATGCTCTTCATCCTCTTTTAAGGGATGAAAGTTCTTTGTTGCACTTGTTTTTATTTGCCATTTACCTCTGAGCCTTCTGCCACATCCTTTTGACAGGAGTTGGCCAGAACAGAGCACAGTACCCGAGACAGATCACGCCAGCAACTAACAGCCTGGAACCTGATAAATCTGCCTCTGGGGGGACCTGGAATGGAGATTTCTGAAGAGCTTGGCTCACACCATCAAAAAGCTCTTGGAGACAACAGCACTGTGGCCTGTTGACTCATCTAAATGGCATCCAAGATATATCTGTGAAGATTTTAAGTATAGAAAAGAGACATTTCTGAACAATACAATCATGCTTGCTATGAAAGTGAACTTATTGTACGACCAAAGTGTGGCCTGAGTTTTTTGGGAGAGCCTTCTGTTCTCATGATCTTAAATTTAATGACAGTTCTGTGGGTTTTATTGCAGTGTTCACACAACCTCATACACCAGACGGCTTAAGAAAACCAAGAAAAAAACACCAAACAAATCCAAGTATTAAAGATTTGAAAGAAAAGCAGAAGGCCACGACTCCATCAGGACACAAACCCTTCCTACCCACACACAAGCCCTGCCACAGAAAGTCACTATGCACAAATTTTTCCCCATCTACACTTTAGAAAGAAAATCCAACTGAAAATTTTAGATGGGCAATTTTGGTAACTTCATACAAAGAGCTCCCCAAACTCCCAAGAGTTGGAAAAAGTAGGTGGGAGGTCTCAAATACGAGCAACACTCGAGGTAACCAAACCAGAAGGTTCTGATCTCTGTGGGAGAGCTCACCTTCCTCTTTGCTGTGTATTTTAACTGCACGTTGTGGCGCATCTTCTCCAGACGATCTTCTCGCTTCTTCCTCCTGCTCTGCTCTTCCTAAAATGGAAGGAGAGTGAGGGAAGGGTGAAGTGTATTTAGTCCTAACCCTCAGGTATAATTACTTTCCTGGGCCCTGGGTGTAGAAAGTAAAATAACTCTGAAACAAAACTGTCAGCACACCGTCGCTTTCTGCCGGAGCGGACACGTATTGTACGTGACCATGTTCCAAGGACTACAGTTCCCTACCTTCAGCAACCTGTACAGCAATGCCTCATGCCTCAGAAAATGAAAAAAATCCCAAAGTCCCGTGAAAGAGAAAGACCACCACGGCTGAAGGCAGGACAGTGGGCCTCACGTTCTTCCAGTCATCACCCAACGTATCAGCCTTTCTGCCCCCCACCCCTCGCTGTTTAACCCCTCTTCTCGCACACGAGCATTTCCCGACCTTCAGCCTGGCCACCTTGTCCCGCTCCTCTCTCTGTCGCACGAACGCTGTCACCCAGGCCGGCTCTCCAGCGGGGCCTCGGCTCTCGGGCTGCCCCGGCTCCGCCGAACCCG
>VWZY01011869.1:256167-285047 GCA_013399075.1 Chloroceryle aenea | reverse complement strand
CAGCTGGCAAGGCCCGCGAAGGGAGGTGGCGGGGCAGGGTGAGGGAGGAGGCTCGCAACCTGCTGGGTGCAAGGGGCTCTCCAGAGGCGACAGCATCGTCAGCTCCTGTGCTGGAAGAGCTGGCGTCACATCTCCTACCCGTCCGGATGTACGCTTGTCAACAACAAGATGCCAGCCCCAGGGAACCGTGCTTCCTGAGTTTTCAGAGCTCCCAGCTGTGTTTGACCCCGCCTGCCTGCAGGCCCCGGCAGGTACAGAAGCACCAGTGCTAAAGGTAAAGCCCCGACCTGCTTTCTGTCACAAGCTCTGGGTGACAGGATAGTATTTTTTTCCTCGGGGATGCTTTCTTCAGGTGGGTGGAGGTGTCTGCTACTGTGCCTAAAGGCTTCCTAAGATGCTGCTCACCACGGCATCTTCTGCTGTTTGGCTACATACATCCCAGGGCATACCATGCATACAGCTGCTGCCACCAGAAAGGATCTACCCACTCCAGGCAAAATTTACCTGTTCCTGTACATCTGCACGTGCTGCTGGTGCCCAGGCATTTAGCTGGGTCTTTTTTTCCCCCAGGGAATGCAGGAACAGCTGTTCCCTTTGAAGGGGATACAGCACCAAGTAAGGGGCCAAGGGACATGGTGAGAAGTCTTTTAGCAACGACTGAAATATTTTCTATGGGCTTTTGAAACAGCAAGGTGGGAAATTGTTTACCAAGCAGCTGAGGAAAAAGTTTTATTGTTTCTCAGGTGCAACTGACTTCTCAGTAGCCCATGGACCGTTTGCAGGCTCCTGCAGCAGTCTCCTGATGCTGGGAGACAGAAAAGCAGTAATTGCACAAGCAGGGAGCAACAACAGGGCCATTTCAAGAAAATGATCTTTCTGATTCAGGAAGGTGGTAAATACCAGGCCATTTCCTTATTTCTAATGGCCCTCGGCAACACTAAAGAGGATTTTCAACTCCACTGTAACAACAAGAACACAACCATCTTCCCTTCCTAGCCATGAACAGCGACTTTTCCGAGTGCTGCAAAAGGCCATGAGCAGCACTGGTCCACTAACAAATTCAAAAGGAGATGGGAAAAATCTGTTTCAACAACAATTTGTATCCAAAGGAAATGCTGAATGAATTTTTTGAAGTAAAGTTTGCCGTCAGGCAACGAAAACCAGCTTTGCAGAGCCACATCACTTCTCAATCCCTCTATCACAAATAAAGTCCTACAGTATTTCCTCTGAAACTGAAAACAAGGGCTATTAATTCCAGACTGAAGTGTGTCACACATCACCCTTCACTGATTTTCTGTCTGCCTGAAGGTCAGTAACAACAGCAACCATACTACACCGTATAGCAATGGAAAAAATAAAGGAAACATTACACAATCTAACTGGAATCAATGAACAAGGTTAACAAGCCTTACTTTCCTCCTTCAGGGCTGTACAGAAATGTCCAGATCAGTTTGCTTGGATGGTATTTCACAATCTAGCTGTGCAAATTCACACCCTCACTGGCTATTTCTTTTCAATCTCATCAGTAACAGGATCACTATTTTCTAGTTTCCTTGATGTTGAGAACCTTTGGTGGTCTCACACATCTTAAAAGCATATTGCTGCAGTTAAGGACTAGAGTTCCTAAAAAACAGCTTGTTAATTAGAGGTAAGAAAGCCCACACCACTATATTAGAAAGGAATACATTAAATAACTCTGAAAAGCCAACCTTGAAACCAGAATCAACAATTCCCAATTCAGTGAGTCCCATTTCTTTTTCTTTTTTTTTTGCCACTATACTGAAGAAACAGTCTTAAAGACAATTATTCCAAACAAATAGTTTTGTGGGTAAAGTTTGCCCCAGTTGGCTGGAAGTCTACATTAGTTGTTTGCCCATTAGGCACAGCCTTTCAAAGCAATCAAGATCTGAGTGTGTAATTACAGGTATGGTACTCAGATTTGTCAGAAAACCAAGAGACACGTAGAAGAAGCAACAAGAACCTGGTTTCTTTTGTGGATAGCATTAGAACATTCTGAAAGGCACAATAAAAAGTCTTCCAATCACCTTACTCAGCTCCCAGAGCAATGCTTTGAGAACTGGGAGAAAGCTAGGTTTATTTTTCTGTAACCTTAACATCACAGAAGCTTGTTTTTTTCCTGATTTCCAATTGTGTAGCTGAGGAGCCTCATTACTTTCACAAGTGACAGAACAGCAAATCTCTTACCTGTCTCTGAGGTGTTCATATTCTGCCGCTCAGTGACCATGGATCCCTCATCACAGAGGTGTCAGCAGCCAGCTAAGCAGCAGCTCCTCGTAGAGATCACCTCCATGTGTGGCTCTGAAGTCGGGCAAGCGGGAGAAGATGGTGCTGGAAGGCAGCCTGTGGACACAAAAGCAGTAAACCCAAAGAGCTGTGGTTTATACTCACGTGTAACCGTAACCTGAAAAAATTATCACTGTCTTCTTAAGGATGAAAAGGTGAGAGGCCAAGTCTCGAGCACAAAGGTCCACCTGGTCAAGCATGCTTTCTCCAGCAAGTGGTCACTAAGCTGTTTGTAGGAGAAATAAGATACCCACAGGTACATGCTGTAAGTCTCCTCAAGGTCTTGCAGAACATTAAGTGCAAAAAGGCAGTAGAGAGGAGGGGAAAAAAATCATCTTTCTTCTGGAGTATTCACATCCGTGAGGTGTAGCTGCCCTAAAAAAGGTTACAAACAGCTGATGAGCAGGTAGGACAGAGTTCCTGAGCCCCTCCATGGAGGTATGATGGGTACCTTCAGCATTGCAACAACCACCCCAGAGCTAAGGAAGAGAAGCAAAGTGGAGGGAGGAGTTGGAAACTCCTGGAGTTTCACATCTAAGATGGCAAAACCTCCATTTATCTCTATATTGCTCCAGCACGATGCAGTGCCCACAGAATTAATCTCTCAGCACTATCAAAGATACCTTTTGAGTGCATCTCCAAAATAGGCTGCTACAAATGGACATAGTTTCTTTTCTCTGTAGAGATTCTCCAAAGTGACACAAGATCGGGGACGCTGCTGAAGTCTCACCAAGTTCAATACACAATTTTCTAACAATGAGAATCCCCATCAAATTCCTTCTGCCCCCCCCTTTCAGGAGGACTCACCCTTCCTCACCTGAACATCACCTTTGTAAGAGCTGCTTTACTGGTACATGAAAACAGGAGTGATAAACAAAGCAACCATTCAGTCACAGCCAAAGTCAAGACAGCAAAATCAGGCTAAATTTAAATGTATTCCCAGGATCGTGGTGAGCAGACTGTTTACTAGCATTTTTGTACCCTAACACCTTGCCACAGAATCCAAAACATTGGTCCATTTATTTTAGCAAGAGGACACACTTGCCCTGCACCCAACCCAGCTCCTCTCTGCTCCTTGCAGAGCTTGCCTACCCACCATGTCCACTTGCTTCAGCAGCCCCCAGCAGTGTCTCATCTTTGTTGGTCACAGAGGTGTGAGTCCTGGAAGTGAGATCGGCCAGGAAAGGAAAGAGGAGCCAGAAGAGGTAAAATGGGTGATGGCCATGGGGGTGGGCTGTGGCTGGGGGGGTGCCTGAGGCTCAGGGGGCTACAGTCAGTCACATTTCTGCTGGGACAGACACTTGGGAGCTAGGGCAGGAGATCTGGTGAGACAGTGCTTGTGCCAGCTGAAGACCCCACTGCTGCAGCTAGACTTGCATTAGGGACATTAACACAAGTGGAAAGATACAGGGTTGCAAACACTTGTCAAGTTATTTTTAGCTGCTCTTTAAAACTTTGAATGACAGCTTAAAACCAAACCAAACCAAAAAGCCCACCAAAAAAAACAACCCTGAAACCAAACAAAACAATTTAAAAGGGAACTCAATCATGCAAATCCAAAGTGCCATTGCAGTAGTTTTTGAGTTTCTCAAGAGGCAGACCCTGAGCAGGATTTATGGTAAGGAAAGTTAACAGAGGTGTATCATGAAGTAGGAAAGTGCAGGTACCACAATGGGCCTCTCTGCCCCAGTTTCTACCAAGCCTGATCCTCTCAGGCCAGTTCTCACCCATCATCTCAATAATAGCACATATTATAACTCCCCCTTCTTCCTCTTTTTTTTTTCCCTTTTTCTTTTACCCCCGCTATTCTTGTAAAGAATAAGAAATAAAATGGCATGAGCTGCTCTAGCAGCATGCAAAATGCCTTTCAGGAGTTCCTACTGCTTGATTGCAGCAGAGTCTTTTCAGATGCTACTTCCCCAAGCTTCATCTCGATATTATTCTTGTCTCTCCAAAGCCTGTCTTTCAGACTTTGTGCTCTGAAGGAGAAAGAAGCAATTCCCTTGGCAGGCAAAGCCCTGTGTGCCCACAAAGTCCTGGTTTTGTATGCAGGCTGTGTCTCCTTGTGCTTTAGTATCCTTGTTCCCCAGGAAATGGCATGACTCTTGCATTATCTTCAACCATCTTTATAAGCACCCAGACTAGTCCTCTATTAGTCAGTCTGGTTCTCACCCACCTCTTAAAATAAAGGGAGATTGACTGTGTTTTAAAGGCAGTCTCTCAAGCTCAGCAGCAGAAGAATCTCTTGGAGCTTTTTAAGCCAATTCCAGTATCTTCAAACCATTTTTCAGTAGACCTTTCAATAGATGCTATCTGGGACTAGATGTTAGGTGGTGAAATCTCCCCCATCAGCTGGTTGAAAATGGTTGAAAATCCTGTTCTTTGAACCACGGGACATTACTCAGCCCCCTTCTGTGGTTCTCTGCCTGGCAAATGCAGATCCGATGGGCATTCTGAGATGCTCTAACACCAGACTGCCTACAGCATGACCACAGGGAAATGCAAATAATGATCCAATGTAGTCTCTGACAGAAAAGCAAAGTATTAATGGATCTGCATTTCAAAGCACGACTGTAATGTGTCCTGATCTAGCAGCACGAGTTCTATCCTTTGGTTGTTATTTTGAAGAAATAGCTCATTTTAATATTTTTCTTTCTCTCTTGAGGTCTTAAGAAGCTGCTACATGTATGTAGCTTTTGCTTACCATTTACATTTTTCTATACCCATATGAGCCAGCAGAATTCTCTAAAGACTATCAGATTTCAATGCACTTTGCACTGCTATTCTGTTCCCTCTAAAGACCAGGCCATTCTTTACAGCAGACTCCAGTCTGAATTGGTAATGTGAGCTTGCTGTGTAATTCCCTGACTCTTCCAGTGACAGCCCTAATGCTTTTTCATAATCTCTCATCTTTTACTGTGCCTCTGCAAATTTATTCCCCATTTCTGACAGCAAGCAATTCCCTTTTCTCATGTGTACGTGCATTGTGTTTCTGGGTCCCTTTGTCTTATGTAAGTCATGTTTTCAAACCTAATATTGGCTCTTTGTTTCCAGCAGCTATAATAAACTAAATATGTAACAAAGGGTGTAAGAGCAGGGCAAATATACATACATCTATCTATGTCTATTTCACACCTGCTCTCGCTGCTCCTCTGAGAGGCAATGTCATCTTTATAGCATTTTTTGTCTCTCTGTCCCTACCACCAAGAAGAAATCAAGGCCCTTCAAAACTCCCTCTTCAGCCCCCTCTATATGCATGTCCGTGGGATAAAAACCCCAATTTTCCCTTTTCCTGTGTAAAATCCCAGGATTCTAGACACAGAGGACTGAAAGAAAACCTAGGGTCTCACAAGATAAAAGAATCTCAAAAGAGAGACCCACCCCACAGCAGCAGCTGCTCACAGTGCTATCCCTCCCTTCAGTCAGCTCCACCAGCAGCATGTTACTTCACCCAGGGAAAAGCTGATGCCCTCAGAGTTACCCTAACTTCATGGGCTGAAGATCATTGTGGGAACCTGCAGGAGAGGAGAGGTGCAGAGGCTGGGTCCAGCTGCAGGCCAGATTGCTTTTTGTTGGTGATAAATGGCAGCTCTGGATATGGGTTTATAATTGTACATTAGATACTCGTTGCCTGCTTAATTATTCACATGCAGTAAGACACACAGCAGGCAGATCTCTATTGAGCAGCAGCACAAATGCTATGGAGGTCACCAGTGTCTGAGAGAAGGTCAGTCCTTGACTTGTGCTGATGGAGAATGCTCTTTTCTTCAGACTGAAGTCACAGTTTATTTATCTTACATACTCTCACGTAGACCACTTACAACTCCAGAGGCACCACACCACAGTGTTCCAGGAAGGTCTATTTAAGAGGTCTGTGAAACACACTGACTTTTGGGGCTGTTTGTGGTTCCTGCTTCTCAGGTCACCATCTAACCAGCCAGGGTCCAGCCTAGCACTGAGTTGTACCCAGCCCTTGGGGTAGCCAGGCAGTATCTCAAGCAGTGACTGTCCTAAGCCTTTATCTTTAAACCCCCCAGTCATTCTATATGGCTTTGCAGGTCTGATACATAATTCACCTATGCAACACTCGACATGAATGTAAGGAATGCTATTTAAGATTGCACAGGATATTCTACCCCTCAACTCTTACCAAGTTGCATGGCTGAACCAGCAGATGGGCTCTTACATGCCAGTCCTGCTTGCACTCTGCTCCCAGACGATGTCCCCTCTGCTGCAGTTCTTGGGTGAACTCTGGTACAGATCCCTCTGATAGTTACTGATCCCAAGGTGTTTTTTCCAAGTTATGGGGCATATCTGTAGTTTTCATGGCAGTTTCTAATCTTAAGCCACAAAAGCTGACTGAAGCCAAAAATACCACTGCAGGAGTGCAATGTTCTGATTCTTATTTGTATATACCAGAGCATTCTTATTTTCTTTTTGTGGTTATTCAATAGCCTGTCTTCAGTGGTTTACTGCCTGCTGGGTAATGGCTCCTTCCTAATCAATTTTAGATTATTTTTCTCCCTATTTACTCCTATCTTCCTTTATCGCCTTTTCAAACCCAAATCAATTTCACTTTTGCCTTAAATAGCCCTCCTGACTGTGCGATGATAGATTCTTGAACTTCATTTCTGGAATCCAAATTACAGTCCATTGCTTCCACATCCTGGCTGTAAACAGAGCAGCTCACACACACTCAGCTCTTCTGAGGTCCTGCCCAAAGCACACTGCACCCACTCACGACTGCTGCGTCCACACGGGGATCCCAAACAGCTCTGGAGCTCAGCTTTGTTTTGGGCATCCTAATTCTGCTTTCCCACCCCAGGGTGGTAAATCCATCCCCAGCTGCTCTTCCAGTGCTAACAGCAGCTCTGTACCCAGTTAACACCTGCAGTCCCATGCAAAGCACTGGTGTATGGCAGTGTCCTGTGATCCTCAAAACACTCTTACACCCACCCTTGGGTTGGGCTGAGCAAGAGCTACTTACAGCTTACTCAAGGCTGGCACTTGCTCCACAACAGGCAAGAGGTGAAAGGACAATGTCCTTTACTGCTGCACATCCTTAATTGAGCTCCTGATTCACAGTCATCTCCCGTCAGCTTCCTGAGTATCCTCTGAGCTGTGCCACAACAGCAGGGCAGACTGGATCTCTCTGGGGATACAGGGGCCTTTGCCCCGAGACTGCAGGTGGCAAGACCCACCCTGCTGCCCCTTCATCCCCACAGTGATACAGTTCCCCTGGAGCACAGCAAACAGAGGGTGGGTCTTGGGAGGGAGGAGGGGAATCTCTTATATGGGCAAGAAATAGTCTCAGCTTTTATCTAATCCTCTAGAAATCACTTCTCTGAAGTTTAACATGGCAGGCCATAACTCCTGAGCTCATCATCTGATGGATGATGTGCTTGAAGAGGAACTAACCTGAAAGTTTTGTACAGCACTTGGGCAATTTTCATCACGTCATCCAGCGGACACCGCTGCATTGCAAAATCCCTTACAGTCCTTTTTCTGCAGATGTGTCCAAAGGATTCAACTTCCTGAAGCCACAAACAAGCACTGCAGAATACCAGGGTTTGAGAGGCTGTCTGCATTGCTGTTGTGTTGTGTACTTATCCGGGCCAAAAGAGCCAACACATTTGTTATCAGTGCTTATGATTATCCACATTCTATTCCTGTGAGAAGAGCCATGTAAAACATTGACAAATGTATTGTAGGTTATGTCTTCAAAAGTGTTTTCAATAGTGGGGTGAATCTGCTATATGGAGGATTTCAAAAGTCTGATAAGAAATGCATCTTACCCCAATACACAGGATACTTCTAAGTCTCTCAGAAGAAAAGCTGTGAAACATCCAGTCTGCCATAGATGAAAATCTTAGAAGAAGGGTAGAAAGACAAAGAGCTCTCCTGAATGTGAAAGAGATGGTTAAAGATGGCTTTTCTCAACCCTTGGTCTAAAGAGTGTACTAAATCTAAAGCAGGACTGTGCCAAAAACTCCCTTACAGAACAGGAGAGAGAGAAAAACCTGTGCGTTGAGGTGCCAGTAATCAAAAAGATAGCAAAAAAAACCCCAACATAGCAAAAACTCCACTATACCTCTCTATTTCACCAGCTGTTTCAAGAGAATACCTTTTACTAGTCACACTTTTTATGAGGGTCTTTTGTTTTTAGCAGCCTTGTCAGCAGCATGTTTTCTCTTAAGCTACTGAAGGCTCTTTTTGAAACGGCTGCTACTAAATTGTCCGAGGCAGAGCAGAATGGATCTCTCTTCTGTTGGGGGGTAAGCAGGCTTAAAAGGGCCACATTTCTCTCAGTGCAGCTGGATGGGCTTTCTTTCAGCAGGAGCAGACTTTAAAATGTGTTTGTTCCTCTGTTATCTCATCTGATACTCAGAGAGTGCTCTTCGGAAAATAGAAACCGGGAGGCAATGTAGAAGGAAAAGTCTAAAACTCTGGGGTGTAAAAGCACTTAACCCAACTACTGGATATTTCTTGTTAGCATCCTCAAAAGCTTCTAGAAAGAACAGGGTGAAGCAGGTTGTCTTCTCATGCACAGTAACTCTTGTAGGCAGGAAAATGTTTTATCTAGGGAACAGGTATGATACAGATTGCAGAGGTGGACTCCTAGTGAAGGCGGTGATGTGTTTCCTAGCAGTGTTATCACTGCATTGCAGAGTGACATCTCAAGATCTGAGGAAAACAGAGAGTGAAAGAGTTCATCAGGATCTCCCACACCATCTGCATTAGAAGCTTTACCCTATATAGGAAACACTGGGGCTGTTTGCCACTCAGAATACTCCACCCCTATTGCACAGCTCCATAAAAAAAAGCTTTTTTACCATGAGAGTGATCAGACTCTGAACAGGCTGCCCAGGGGAGTCTACATCCTTGGGGATGTTCAGAACCTAACCAGACATAGCCCTTGGTAGGCTGCTGGAAGTGACCCTTCTTAGAGCAAGGGTTGTACTGCAGACCTCCAGAGGGGCCTTCACACCTCAGTGACAGAGCAGTTCTGGGGGGATAAAGTTCAGCCTGGCCCCAGACAGCCAGATGCACCAGGCTCACCCTCAGGGCATTTTCTGTCTAAGGCACTCATGGACATTGGCCTTTTTAGAGCATTCTTGTGAC
Source organism: Chloroceryle aenea (assembly GCA_013399075.1). Lineage (NCBI taxonomy): Eukaryota > Metazoa > Chordata > Aves > Coraciiformes > Cerylidae > Chloroceryle > Chloroceryle aenea. The sequence goes on along the minus strand of VWZY01011869.1, from coordinate 275,621 downwards.
AGATGCTCACCAAAGGCTGAAACCAAGGTTAGCCCCAGCACAGCAAGGAAACTTCAAGTAGGTCTTGGGTGCACCTATTTTTGCTCATCTTAATTGATGAGCTCCATCACTAGTTGAGGCCCCATCCCTGGAGACATTCAAGGTGGGGCTGACAGAGCTCTGAGCACCCTGCTCTAGTTGAGGCTGTCCCTGCTCTCAGCAGGGGGGTTGGACCAGATGGCCTCTGGAGGTCCCCCCCACCCCAGCCAGGTCTATGTTTCTATGTTTAACGCTACCTTCAAGAAGAATCAGAGCTGGAGGTTCTGCTGAATTCTATTTTAGGATGTCTCTGAAGGCTAAAGGAAAACTTTACAAATGTATTCTGTTAGCCAGTAGAGGGAGGAAAGAGAGAGAAAAGAGAAAGAGCAGTTCTTGATTCTCTGTCTCAACAGCAATTCTCTTTCATACTGGCACCAGGACTTCACAGCCCTGGGGCCCAACTTGCTCTGTCAGAGCTATTGTAATGGATGAAATCACACGAGATTTAGTTACTTGAGATACTGTAACCACACTCAACATCCTGCTGTGGGGTTAACATCGAGGACTGAACCCAGCTGTGGTCTGTCCTGACTGCTGACATATCCTTGTGGACAGGTGGACTCTGCACAGCTTTCCATACACCTAGAACTGCATTAAAGTCTGTGTCTCATTTAAACTTTTTTCCTCTAGCAGGAATGCAGAGTGATCAAATGAGGCTGCTCCAGGCACTCACAAGGCTGCTCTCTGATACCAAGTGAGGAGCAATAACTCCCCAGTGTTTACTTCCAGCAAGTACCCCTGAACTGCACCCTGGACTGGAAGAGGCCGGGGAGATCAGCCTCTCACCCTACCTACTGCTTTCAACAGTTCATTGCTGAGGTGAAGAGAATTGCTCTCTTCCCCTCTGATACCCACCACTAGGCAAAGAAAGGACCAGCTGAGTGTTTTGCTCATGTGTAATGCTGAAACAAGTTAACCTCACAAAAGCAAAGGTTGCAGGACCTGCCCCAGCATAATGTCAGAATCACAGCATGTCTTGGTTGGAAGAGGCCTTTGAAGGTCTTTGAAGATGATCTAGTCCAACCTCTGACCCAACACTGCAAGCTCACCACTAAACCATGTCCCTCAGCACCAGGTCCACACGCCACTTAAACACCTCCAGGGATGGCAGCTCCACCACTGTCCTGGGCAGAGCATTCCAATGGTTGAGAACCTTTCAGTGAGGAGATGTTTGCTGAAATCCAGCCTACACCTCCCCTGGCACAGCTTGCAGCCATTCCCCCTGCTCCTGTCACACGTCACCAGGGAGAAGAGGCTGTCCCCCCTTGCCCCAACCTCCTTTCAGGTACCTGTAGAGGGTGAGGTCTCCCCTTAGCCTCCTCTTCTCCGGACTGGACAACACCAGCTCCCTCAGCTGCTCCTCAGAGGACTTGTGCTCTGGGCCCCTCAGGAGCCTGTTGCCCTTTTCTGGACACGCTCCAGCACCTCTGTGTCCTTACAGCAAGGAGCCCAGAACTGAACACAGTATTCAAGGTGTGGCCTCACCAGTGCCACACAGAGGGGAACAATCACCTCCCTGTTCCTGCTGGCCACGGAGCTTCCAGCACAAGCCAGGATGCCGTTGGGCTTCTTGGCCACCTGCCCACGCTGCTGACTCGTATTTAGTCAGCTGTCAGTCAGTCCCCCCAGGTCCTTTTCCAACCACACATCCCCAAGTCTGTAGCTTGTTATGACCCACGTGCAGGACCTGGCACTTGGCCTTGTTGAACCCTGTGCAGTTAACCTTGGCCCACTGATCCAACCTGTCCAGGTCCTGCTGTAAAGCTTCCCTACCCTCCAGCAGATCCACACGCCCACCAGCTTGGTGTCATCTGCAAACTCACTGAGGCTACACTCAATCCCCTCATCCAGATCATCAATGAAGACATTAAAGAGAACAGGCCCCAGTACTGACCCCTGGAACACCGCTCGTGACCGGACACCAGCCAGATCTGGCTCCGTTTGCTACCCCTCTTCCAGCCTGGCCACCCAGCCAGCTTTTTACCCAGTGCAGTGTATTTGTCCAAGCCTTGTGCCCTAAGTTTCTGAAGGAGAATGCTGTGGGAGGCAGTGTCAAAGGCTTTACTCAAGTCCAGGTAGACAATGTCCACAGCTCTTCCCTCATCCACGCAGCAGGTCACCTTGTTGCAGAAGGAGATGGGGTTAATCAGGCAGGACCTGCCTTTTTAAGTCCATGGTGACTGGGCCTGATCACCTGGTTGTCTCCTATGTGCCATGGGATGGCACTCAAGATGACCTGCTCCATAACCTCCCCTTCCTTGCTGCCACTTCTAACAGAGCTGCATTTCAATGGTACTTTTTATATAGCAGCACATAACTGATGATTTTAATGCTGAGGGTTACTGATGGAGAAATATGGGAAAGTAAGTTAAAATTTGAGATAAAATTAGATCATCCTTGTCTGTCTCCCATTTCAAATACAGTTACTCACTTGTCTCTGGCCTGGGTAAGCCCCAAGGTGAGCAGGATGCAGGTTGTACTGCTGCACCAATTCTGTTCTGTCATTAGACTGTGAGCTGCACCAGACATCTTCATTACTGCCTCTTCTCCAGAACTCCATGCTGGCAGTTTCAATAGAGTTCTGCTCTCAAAATAGTATTTCCACGAGTGCATAAACGGTGTCAAGTCCCAAGTGCAATTTTCAGAGCTGAATGGAAAAGCCAGTCAATCAACCCTCAGTGACACAGATTTGTCTGCACGTAATTGCCTCATGAACAGCCCTTCTGAAAGAAATCTGCTCAGGCTTGAGGCTGGCTTTTGATTGAGCTGTCTGGGAAAGTCCTGGCTGAGATTTTTAACTTGCTATGCACACTCAGTTACTCTACATAACTCTACGTAACTCCTTCTAGGGCGTGAAAAATGCACACCCTCTGGAAGTCCTTCAGTAGAAAAATGGGAAAGAAAAGCATGAGAAAAGAGATTCTCCCTCCTTGTTATTTTAATGTGTGAAATTCCTCCCAGCAGAATTCAATGGCAAATGAAGAAGTATGTTGTGTATGGCCAAAAACTGCAATGTAATCAAGGATGGAGCATAATCCTCTCCAGATATTAATACAGGCCTTAAGTGAACACAGAGACATGTCCACGTGGTGGCAGCAAGAGGAGGAAAGTGAAGAAATACCTACAGGGAGGCCAAAGATAAACACTAGTGGCCTAAGCTGGAGCATTTCTTAGTGAAGTGTACACTTAAGTGCCTTCATCTTCAAAACTGGGACTGTAACCCAATGCACTGAGCAGCTGTGACTACTCAGATCCAGCCAGAGGATCAAAGTCCCCACACCACCACAATGACAAGCATGTTGCCATCTGGCACTGTTTGGGAGAGAAGCTGTTCTAAAGAAGGAAAGCAGATGTCTAAGATTAGACCATGCCATGCCACCAACTATACAGACAGGCTTTCCTTCCTGTGCCTCACAGATTCTCTCAACACCCAGCAGCACCTGGAAATGCAGAGCAGGTATCATCAGCTGGAAACAGAGCAGCAAGAGCAGGTAGAGAGCAGCAAGAACTGGCCAGGGTTCCCCAGTGTGCAGTCTGCTGGATGCTTTAGTGATGTGATGTAAACCAGTAAGGAGTCTCTTAATATTGCTTCTAACTCTGGGAAATAAAAATCTCAGCTTTAAGATAATCTGCAGCTCACTTGCCTTTGGTTAAGCAGGATGCAAGAGTTGAGGAGGAAAAATAAAAATAAAAATAAAAAAAAGAATGGGTGGACTTCTCTGGACTCCCAACCGCAGGGCAATGGTGGGGTGCATTCAGAGTGCACAGCATCCTTCTCCCAAGCTGGCCTGACAGCTATTCCCCAGCCCCTTGCCATGCCATGCCACACTCATATTCTCTCTCCCAGGAAGACTGTTTCAGCTGTCACAGGTCAGGAATAAAGTAAAATGAGCTTAATGAAAACAGAGGTAGACAAGAAAAGCCCTCGAGCAACTAAATGGCATCTTTCTATTCTGAGAAATACCTGGTATAATTGAGTCTGTTGCATCTTTAAGAGTTAGCACTGCTCTGCCTCCTGCAAGCCAGGTGAGTGCATCCTTTCTTCTGCCTCACCACTCTAAAAGGCTCTGATAGCTGAACAAGGCACCCAGCAGTCCTCAGACTCCTAACTGGTACTGGACTGTCCTGCTGTTTCCAACCAGGTCACCTCTGAGCAGATCTCCCAAGGAGCTACAAGGCTACAGCACATGCTTTTGCTAAATTTAGTGCTTTTACTTTGGTGAAAAAATGGCACTGAATTCCATCTGAGCTAGGGAAGGGAGTGGTGAAGTGCTCCTCTGGCTCTTCACAAGGACTGTACCTCCTGAGAACCTGCTGGGACAGGAGAAGGAAAATTACAAAGGAATTCCACTGAAATTGCCCCCACTCAAGTGTCCATTTCCTTATCCAGAAAGTGAGAATAGCTCCCTCCCAACTGGTTTCATTACCAAATATCCCAAGCAGTGCTGTGCTCACGGCACCATATGCCCCTTTTCCAACCCATGCAATGCCAACAGGAGACCAACAACAAAGGAAAGGCCCTGGCAGCAGCTTCCTGAGGGCTTCCAGTACCTCAGGAAGCAGTATCTGTGAGTGGCACCTTCATGTATGATGGGGAATGTGTCCCTGGGACATAGAAGAACAGAAATTTAGCTCTCCATAAGGACTGTGGCCAAGCTCTGACAGTGCTCTGGGTAGCTCTGTATCAGTAAGGTCCAAACCCCAGCTTAAGCATGATCTGCCATTAACTAGGATCCCTCTCCATGGTCAGGGGAAGAAGGGGAGGAAACAGTATTGCCTAGGGACACCTATCACTGACTGTCTTCACTGATCACCAACTGCAAGACTTCAGGACTGAGTTCTACACTCCAAACTACTTCTAGGACTAAAGAGCTCTCATTCACAAATAAAACTTCTGTGTCCTCTCCTTTTGGCACCTGTTTTCTTGCTTGCAAGCCTAAACATGTTGTGGTTTTAGAGCATGATGTGCTCCTGGTGTCATGCCTACACATCCAAGTCCCCATTCTCTGCCTACAGCACACACACTCTTCATACCTCTTCTTGGGGATCATTCACTGGATCCTGTGGTGTCCCAGGTCTCCTGTCCCCCCTAAATTACTACATCTCATATACAAATCTATGTTAAATATACTTTAGGGTTTGTGCTGGAAACATTTATCTGAAAACAGTGGACATCATCACATCACTTGCCAGGAGCCTGCTGTTAACAGTTTGCAACAGTGAGCAGACACCTCCCCATAATGTGCTGATTTCTGGAAGGAAATGCAAAGTGCTTAAATCTGACACAACTCCACTTTGCTGGTCAGAGGCAGCAGCAAAGTCCCTTCTAAACTGTGATAAACAGGACCTCCCTTATTCCTCAGTGGGGATCATATAGGGTGATAGCATTTCTAGGAGAGGTCGTAGACAAGGAAGAGGAAGGAGCTAGAGCTTCAGACCATGGTTTGTAACCACACGAGACAAGGACAAGAAGGCTGGACATAGCTTGGTACAGGGTGAGTCAATTAACAACCACATCACCAAGTGCTAGCAATTTTAAAAGGCCTTTGGAGCAGAAGAGAAACCAGTTCCTCCCAGCTCTGCTGAAGCTCCTGCTGGTTTCCACCTTCTATTTTAACAGACTGGATAGAAGTTAGTATTTACTAAGTCAGAGACCACTATTCTCTCAAAGAAATCACACACTGAAACTCTTTATGCTACCCTTGACACAAATGGATTTCAGGAGCTGCTAGTCAGCAATATATTTTTGCTGCTTTTTAAAAGAAATATGGCATTTAATGGGTCCATTCTGGAATAGGAGCCAAACAACTGTGAATTCTTCTTGAGCAGGCAGGCCCAGCTAATTTCAAAATGGATTGCTCTGTGAAGGAAGGTTAGCACTTCCCAGATCACAAAAATGGTTTACTGGCCCAGGTATCATATAAAATAGGCTCTTGGTGAAGAGCTAAACAGTTTTAAAAGGTGGCAGAGAAACCATTAGGCAATAAAAATTCACAGAGAGATTTTGCCAGAGAAAAAGCATAAATAAAAAGTGCATCTTTTCTCTGCTTGACTTTCTCACAAGTCAGCTGCATTCAAAGAGATGAGCTAAAAGGCCATTAAAAAGGGTTGGTTGTCGTGTCAAAATTCAGCTTGGACTTACTTTAATCAGAAAGGTGATTCTGTAAATGGTGCCACTAAAGAAAGGGAGAGCAGAGAGTATGCCAAGCATAGGTCAAATCCTGTGTCTATCATGAGAAGAAAAATAGCAGTGGATCCTTACCTGGGGGGGGTTGCATTCATTCTGCATCCAAAGAAAACATACACCCAAAGAATTGGCTCTTGCAAGGAAATATGGAAGCTAAAACACAGCTTCCAGGCAGCTCAGGCTCTCCTGCTCCAAGGATATAATTAATGGCTTTCTAAGTGTAATAAATTGTAGTTATGTCAAATGTTACAGGTTCTTCTTGGAGGTCTTTTGGCCCAAATTCAAACGTGACAGGCTACTTAGAGCATTAAAAGGAAGAAGTCTTAGCCCCACCATTTTCAGCTGGTACAGCAGACACTTACTACTCCCTCTGTATGCAGAAAAAACCCTCAGTGCTGTGGGATTCTGCCACGGCACGGGCAGGATCATGCCTGGGAGGAGGCTGTCACATCAGCAGGCAGCACGTCCTCCTTTTGGATGTAAGGAGTGGTTACTGGAAGGTCAGGGGTCTAGGAAACAGGTTTCCCTCTCCCTAGCTCCCTGCCACCAAGCGCAGGCATGGTGACCCATCCATCTCTGAAGGTCCCAGTGAGCACATTATTCACCTGAGGCCTTAAGGATTTTCACAAGAGGAAGCCTCCCTGCTCGGTGCTGCAGCACTAAATTACAAACCCTAACCTGCTCTAGTTGCACAGCTGAAGACACACTGGGGAAATCACATCTTCCAGCCAAAACCCACAACATAATCACTGTCCTGATGGCAGAGCAGTTTTCTGAAGTTAGTTATAACCTGGCAAGTCAGCAGCAGCAGCCTGACAAAATACTGAAATTACAGCTCTGCTGCTTCAGAGGAACTATTATTTTTGTAAAGACTGTCTGATGTATTCTGAATTGTGGTAGTCTATGAGGTTTTCTTTCTAAAAGCAGCATGGGATAGGGATAGGAATAGGAGAGGGAAGGGTTTCTCTTAAGCAACAGCAAGACTAGGATTTGGTAAGTCAAAAGATCATGTGTGTAACTTAGGATTTGTTCAACTGCTGTGCCTGAATGACCTGCTGTAAGGGCAGGCTGCATGCAGTTCTTCAGCCAGTTTTGCTTCCAGGCCCACTTGGCGAGACAACAGCCATGAAATTGTCTCACTGCAAACACTCCTGTGTTTGTATTTCCATATTTAAGTGGACTGCTATACACAGCACAGAGATGGAAAAAAATCCTGCTGCCTTCTGTTTAAAGGACAGATGAATACAGGACAGTGAGCAATGGTGCTGAAACCAGAGTAGATGGATGGAGGTAGAAGTTTCTACATGCTGAGTAAAGGACTTGACACTAAACATGCACTCAAACACTGAAGGATAGTGTTCCCCAGGCACCTTTCAGGAACTGAATGTCTATCAGTGCACAAACTCTGCTGCAGTAAAGAGAGGGTTTCTGAAAGGGAGTGCTCAAGTTTGAACTTCTGAAGAGGAAGGGTCTACAGGAAGGTGATGTGAATCACAAACATCTACCCAGTATCTACCACGACCTTCTTACTGAAGAAATATACACAAAAAGCTCCTGTCCAAGTTAATCAGACATTTTTCTTTGTGACTGATGAAATCCAGTTTCTCTAAGTAGAAACCCAGGCACAGACTGTGGCTCCAGATGACAACTGTGGCAGCCCCAGCTTGCAACAAAACCAGCTTGCAATGCCCATCAATCACACAGATCAGTGGCCACCCGGTCTCCGCGAAAGAAAGAAAAGACAAAGGGGAAAGAAGGAGAAAGCAGGGAGATTTCACCTGTAAGCAGTGTTAAAAACATCCAAATCCATGAAGCTAGGAGCTGTTACTGCCCTCAAGAGGTCATAGGTGCTCTTTCATGGCAGAATCACCCACACTTACTGCCTTTCTGCTGCTGGCTTAGAGTGTCAGGCTCCAGAGAGTGGTTATTAATTAATCAGAGGTCACTGACATGCTGAGACCAATCACTCCTCACAACAAGCATCTGTTTTAAACATAAGCAAGCCAACCCAAAAGCTAGTTTAAATGAACAGTCATGCCTCAGGGATATGTCTGTATTTGGTTTGGTGACAGTGTGAACTGCAGAGATAGGAGGACTAACATCCAGTGGGAAGTGCCTGGGGTGAGCACTGAATTAACTTGCTGCAGTTTTGGGTACACCAGAGCGTGGAAGAATATTTTGAAGTGATCTCAGACAGTAGCTTTAGGGGAAGAACATTCAGCCTATAAACATTATGAATTACCCTGCCTGTAAACTTCAATACTATTTTAACAAAGGTTTTTTTGTGGCAGAGGCAGGGAAAGACCCAGAGCCTTACTTACATTGGCTGCTGCCTTCCAGCTCACTTTGTGTTAGCTGCTGATTCAACCCATCAAGAAGAAATCTTGAAGCTTCTCTATCCCTCAGATTCATTGGTTTTGAAATGCAAGATCAGGCAGCTGCTGCTGGAGAATGTGATAAAAGATTTTTCTGTCCAAATGAGTTTGCTGGTGGGGGGAAAAGAAAAAAATACTTCAGTTGCCAAGTGGTTTGAGACAGAGCCCTTAATGCAAGGGACAGGCATTTCAATCTGAGCCATTTGATACTCAAAAATAGTAGTGGATGCTAGGATTTATCTGAGGTCTTTCAAGAGGTGCATTTCTAGTGGCCTGTGCAGTATCACTCCCTACCCAGGCTGATCAGGTGAAGCCTAGAGCAATGGCCAAACTGTGCCTCTCAGATTTTCAGTGAGATTACTTCAATACCCTTGTCTACAGAATTGTGAGGAGGAAGGGGGGAGGCAGTAATAGAACTAGGAAGGCATGAAACCATTCCAATGACCATTTCTGTACCCAAAGATCCTGATGTCCATATGGCATGAGGCAGCTTTGGTACTCACAGCAGTGTCTGTCTGCTCCAACTATTTCAGGCACAGAGCAAGACAAGCACCAATGTAGAAAGGGTTAAGGAAAACAAAAATATTTTAGAAGAAAGATTGACAGAAGTCTCTTCTCAGATACAGCCATGATGTTAAACTATCAAAAATTACTGAGTCCAAGCCACTTCTACCTAAGAAGTCCTAAGTGACAAGAGCTGTGGCTCTCAGGAAGCCTGCTGCCACTTGGCCCTGCTGTGCCAGCACGAATCAGTGTTGCCCTCCTCCCTGCCTCCCACACCCTACAGAGATGAAGGAAATTTGGTCACCTTCCTTCAGTTAAAGGGGTTAGAAAAGAAGACTGTAAATGAACATGTAGTTCAGCCTACCCAGAAGCACTGAAGAGAGGTATGGTCCATTGTAAACACTCAAGTGCTCCCAATTGCAATCCTTGCACCCTCAGTTACAAAATATTTACACATAGCCTTCAGCTTATTTCCTGGAGTAAGTTGTCCAAGTGCAGTGCAGCATGCTGGGGTAAATGCCAGGGTAACTGGGAAATGTTATTTCAGTGGCTCCAACTGGAATTAGGTCAAAGCCTGAGCACTCTTAAAATAAAAAGGTAGAACAATCATATCACAGAGCAAACCTGCTTCTGCATCAATTTCCTTAAGCAGGCCTTTTAATATTGGAGCGTCCTCAGCTGGATCATTTGTTGTTATCTAGCTCTTTTCTTCCTCTGTGGCTCTTCACAAATCCCAGGAAACTCCTCTTGGCAGTTCACTGCTCATGGTATTGGCAGATGCTTTACTATAATCCTTGCCATGCCCTTCAGAAACAGTCAGAGTATCCAAGAGCACTTTGTGCTTCCTACGTATCCTGACAAGGGAGGAGCAGAGATAAACCCCCAGGGCTCTTCTAACTCCACTTCTGATGCACATTCTGTGGATAAATGTGCACTTCAGTGATAAAAGCATTAAGAAAAGGCAGTAAGAGCTTTGTACAAAACCTGCCAGTTCTGCCCAGGATCGAAGATAAGTTAGCAGGTCAATAAAGCTAGTGTGAAATGTTAGGGTTTCCTTTAAAACTAGTTCCCAGATTCCCCCAATATTTTTTGGCTTCCTGGAAGTTTGAATTTTCTGATATCAGCTGGCAAAAGCACAGCTCCTGCTGTGTAGAAGGTGACTATTTATGTCCTAAACAAAACTACACTATAGGCTGTTGTGCTTTAGGTTCTTGCGAATGATCTTTTAAAATGGGTACAGAGAAGGGTGCAAAATCTACTGACAGTCAATTATTTAGAACCATAAAAGCAAAAGCAGACTGTGAAGAGTTGAGAAATGCTAAATCACTGCACATTAATTCATTCTTTGTTGAAAATGCAGATGCACATCAAGAAAAACATAACCATACAGACTGGGCAGCTCTAAACTAGCAGTGGGCAGCTGGAATAAAAAAATACTGGTCTAAACAGACTTGTCTTCCAGGGACAGTGCAGGATGTTTCTGATGGGCAATTCTAGCATATGAGAATTCAACAGGTGGCAGGGCCAAAAGAAACAAGAGGAGAAACTTTTTCAGTGTTGTTAAATTGTCAAATATTCTACAGGATGCTGTAGAACCACAAAAGAAAATCAGATAAAATCCTGAAATTCCTTGGAGGATTAGTAGACCCTGATATGCAAATCTTACTATGGAAAGTTGTTAGAAGGTAGGACCAGAGGTATGAGTGTATAACTGCCCTGTCCTTGTTTTCTTCCTCCTCTCCTTACTTTGGACCATTAAATGAGAGCACACCAACAGGGTAGGTTGATGTGCCCTTGTGCACAGCCTGCTGTGTGATGAAAAGAACATTCCCCCTGACAGATACAGACCAGCTGATGGACAGTGCACCCCTAAATGAGGAATGTCATCACCAGCTCAGGTCAGAAAAGAGCCCCATGCAAAAGACACTTTTTCTAACATTTAATTCCATCCTACCCAAGCTGATGGCAGTGAATTTGTGAAGTAGTTTGCCACTCATTTTACAAAGGGACAGCAAAACTCTGAGACTCTGAGTTTTAGAAACGTTTACATCACAGATTCAGGGGGCATTTTTGGTGATTTGAACATCTGAAAACAAAGCCAAGGGATCTGTGACAGAACCTGTGACAGCCTTTACCCACAGCCACCAGAGCACTGTGCAGCAGAGCAGCATCTTGGCATCGTAGGAGATATTGCTGTCTTCTCCCATACTCTGCCTGTCTACCCTCTTCAGCCTCTGCACTGAGCATCCTGCTTCCAGGGAACTTGACCTCTGAGTCCAGCTGAGGAGCCAGGGTTCTCTCTTGGTCCTCTTTCTAGAGAATAAAATTAAGGCACTACAGCAGGGCAGGGCAAACATTGATGCTGGTTTATTGCAACTCAGATTCTACGAGTATTAAAACAAAAAGAAGGTTCAAAGCAAATTTTACAAAAGGATTCCTACCCTAAAAATCAAATGTAGTAACTTTAAGAATCAAATGTGCCTGGGATGGAACTAAAATCACCAGCTGATGACCAGGTTTCTTCACTCTGTGAGTCTCTTTCTATATGGGAAGAGAAGAAAAGAGTCAGATATTGAATCATGAGGTACTGAGGTAGCTCTCAACTGTCCCATGTGCTGTAACAAACACTAAGGGACTGATCCACCTGCTGGGAGACACAATGGATAACTGCTAATCCCCTCTGCCTTACTATCTCATCACAAAGGTTCTTTTAGGAGATGTGCAGATAAAACACATAGCTATCTGAGATTGGATGCCTACAGAAAGTATTCACTTACAAAGCTGATCTTTGCCTCAGTCATTTTCCTCACCATAGATGGATCCCTCTGTAATGGGGACATCAGAATGTTACCCCCCTACACACACCCACTGGAGGTAACAATACAGACCCATGCCCCAGTCTGCCAAGCAGGACACAGAGATGTCTGAGGGGCTTGGTATGGATCAGGATAGTCACGAGAGAGAAAGCATAAAGCCAGGATGCTCTGGAAGAGCTCAGGCTGACTTTTCAACTAAAAGGGTTTAATACCTCAAAAAGCAGCCATGCAACACACCATCCTAGGTCATTTTTATCTACCAAAGACACCTTCTGCTTTTCTTTCCAGCCAAACAAATCACATTCAGCAGCAGACACAACCCCCCATTTTACAAGGAAGATGAAATCCAGTTCCAGATCCAGGCATGTCTGATCAGGTGTGGCAGACTGAGCACAGTCACTAGTGAGCCAGGACCCAGATATGAACTCGAGGTAACAACTTCTGCTCTTCCTCATGCACACACAGCCTCATAAACTTCTAACAGTAGGAAAAAGTTGCCTTTTTTTTTGTTTAAGTAGGCAATAGAGCACTGTGTCTAGTTTGGGAACATCTGGGATCTCCTAATTGATTGAGACCCTGAAGAACACAGATAAGGTAACATCTGTATAAAAAGGAGAGCAGGGGTCTCACTGGGGAGGAGAAAGAGGAGAGGAGAGGAACCTATCATTTTAGAATTTAAAAGTATAAAATGAAAACTCACTTGGATCCCAAATCACAGACCCTTCATTCAAACTGATGCTGTGCTCAACTGCTGGCATAAGGAAGAGGTGTTAAAAATCAGAAGACAAGCAAAAAACCAAAACCAGTAAAGCCAGTTCTTTGTAATAAATCACTCTACAATTCAGTTGGTCTTTCTGCTTCCAAACTGGGTATGAGGTACCCAAAAGAAAGTGATCCAGGAGCCAGGAAGTATCAGTAGCTGGCACATTATGTGGAGCACATGGCACACAGGACCCAGTGTCTCTCCAGCCACGCTGACTGCAGGGAGGAAGGAAGATGCAGCACTGGTTTCCTAGAATGGTGAAACCAGGAATGCCAGAATTGCTGTGCTTTGGCCACACCCCTTGCAATGTAATTTTCTTCACTGGACATAACCCACAACTTAATTTTTGATGCTTTATGGATGGTCTTCCTTGTCCTGAATTTAGATGAGAATCCTTGCACAGCCAGGATCTGTGCTGTTAAGACAAATGCTTATTATCTACATTACCAGAATAACTGGGCACACTATGGGACTATTTTATTAGGCACTGTTATTTAATATAAGAGCAAAAATACCTATCCTTGCCATGTTTTCTTCAGACAAGAGTTGCAGACCTCATACATATCATTGTACCTACAGCCTGATGCTCCCTCAAGGTAAAAAAAAAATCTGTGGATTTAAAGAAGTCTCCATAATCACAAACCCCCTCTCCAGCATTTTTAGAAAGTGCCTGAAAAAATACATTTTTCACACAGTGTAATAAAGACAGAAATGCCACAATTTATAAGCTAAATAAAAATGAAAAGGAAACTCCTTACATGTTCTCTTCAGCACATAGTGCTCAGTGGAGATGACACTGGGCTCACCTGGAGGAGGAGAAAAGGCAGTACTCTATGGAAATGTCCATTTCCCATCCTTTTCAGCAACCCCCTGGCAACTGCCACCACGAGGTAGTGTAGGGCCAGCTGCACTAAGCAGAAGAAGCAGAAGTAGTAAGCTTGAATTTCCTGCACACCCTCACAGTAAACTCAGTAACTGGTACCAAGAGTTTTTCATGCAAAGCTGGTCATTTATCACATACAGAAAATGGACTGTGCTATTTTTGCCTTCTTAAAATAAGTCCCCACTGATATTTTTTCTGTTTGCTTATGCTTTATGTACCTGAGCTGTACCTGTGACAAGAATAAAAATTAGTAAGATAGGGGCAGTACAATGGACAAAACCAAAAAATGTGCCAAGTGAGGAGAGTATTTGGATACTGGTAAAAAGTTTTTTGGGGTTCTGTTTACATGTATTTCATTTCTGTAGTATATTTAGAGATGGAGAAAAGAAATGCATAAAAACTTAGCTATTTGAGGGTGGTGAGACACTGGCACAGGTTGCCCAGGGAAGCTGTAGATGCTGTCACTGGATGTGTTCAAACCCAGGCTGGATGGGGCCTTGAGCAACCTGGACTGGTGGGAGGTGTCCCTGCCCATGGAGGGTTGGAATGAGATGGTCTTTAAGGTCCCTTCCAACCCAAACCATTCTGTGATTCTATGATTTCCCTTATTTCCAGCACAATATAGCATATTAAAAATAACCACCTCCTCTCTGAGAACTCCGATGGTTTTTTTTTGACTAAACAAGACCAGACATGAGATTTTTAATTTTCAGTATGATGAAAAAGGCCAGAAACAATAAAAAACCTCAGTCCTCCTGCCTCTCATCATACTCCACAAAGGAATAGGCTAAGAAGTCAATATCCAGGCAATGACCATGTAAATTTTCCTTCTCTCTCCAAGCCATCACACACTGTAGGAATCTGAAGTGCATAAGAGAGAGGGTAACTGCAAAGCTGTTGGCTGAAGACATTCACAGGCAGAAAGGTAAAAGAAATGGAGGCCTCTGAACCTACCAGTCATGTAGTCTTCCTCTCTGATAGAATCGTATTCCACTATTAAAAAACAAGTATTAAAAATAGTATCAGCATATTTTAAAATGTGAAGTTTTCTAAAGGCTTTAGAAGGAGCCTTAGCCCGTGAGAAACACATCGAGGGTCAAGTTTCATTCAGTGGAACAATAATTCAAGGCAGATGTGGGAGACAAAGAGGAAGACAACAGGATCCTGATCCACCCTCCTCTTCTCTCCACCCCAATTCCTCTTGAAATGCCTACTACCTAGGAAAGAGTGTTAATTATTTCACTTGCTACCAAGCAGACTGAAACATAATATTGCTGGTGGGAGTTAATACCCTCAGATTTCCCAACACATTTGGCCCAGTGCACAAATGTTGCATGATGAGCAGGAAAGCTGTGCTCCAGCTGGTGTTCTCCAAGCACACATCCCACTACAAGGCACGCACTTCACACAGCATGCAAAAAGAAGTTGTGAGAATGCTGACCAACAGTTAATGTTTTGGGTTTCCTCTGAATTTGGGGATCCAGGACATGAAAGAAATTTTGAGTTTGTGCTGCCCAAGGACAAATGCAAGAGCAAGGGTGGGAGAGCCATAATAAAGGGTCAGATGAGCAAGATTTGTGCAGAGTGCATGAAAATGCAGATAAGTGTGAATGCTGTGAAGCAGAAGGGCAGCCACTGAAGCATCAAAGCCATGGAAAAGGCAAATTAAGAGCTATTTTTGTTGGCATGGCAATTTGCCAAGTTGAACAGTCTGACCTATTTCATTGTGTCTTCTTGGGGTGCTTTTTTAATCCCATGTTAAAAAGATAACCAGTGGCAGAGGACACCACAAAGAGTTCAGGCACTGAGGGATGCGTGGAGGGAGGACACAGGGGAGGGAGCACAGATGACTGGAGTGATACTGGCAGTATTGTTAAAGGAATAAGATTTAACAGGAACAGGGCCTTCAAAATTAAGCACAGACAGCTTTGGTGGTGAAGAAAGACTGGAATCTGTGACCTGGTTTGAAGCTGTCTCCCACAGTTTTCTGGTATGAAAATACAGCTTGGGGTCTCACAGCAAATTCTCCACACCTTGAACAGTCTGGGTCTTTCTTTGTGGCCCCTGCAACCTCCAGAACAGTGGGACCCCCAGCCTTTCTTGCAGGTATCACAGGATATATATCACAGCAACAAGGGCTAGGTACTTTAGAAGAAGCAGAAAGTACAAGACTAACTTACTGTATTCACTCCTTCTGCCTCTGCTTCCACTGCTGGTCACTTCATCTGCAGCAACAAACACAAGAGAGTAGAATGAGGCCAGCCATGCTCTACTGGCTGCTCTCCAACACCTACAAACCCTTAGGCACACGTGGCCAGGTGCTGGGCTGCCTGCCCATGGAGCAAGGTCAAAATATCTGAGCAACTAGGAAAATATGATGTCTAAGAGATGCTCTGCTGGGTGCCTGGTGCTGCAGCAGCAATGCCAGCTTGGGCAGGCTTTTACCTCTGCAATCATCTTTGGCTCCTTCTTGTTCAGTACCAGAAAATACTCAGATTTCAGCTGTGATGACTGAATTATCTGAGACACTATGCTGCAATCCCAGGCCTGAGATTTGATTCCCTGATCCAAATGGGAATAAAAAGGCAAAAAAATAAAGCTGGGGTTGTAGCTGATGCTCCAATACTCAATCAAGAGCTTTAAATAACCAGTCACAGACACGGCTAACAGGCAGCCCCTTTCTGAAAACAGAATGGTCTTGTGCAGCACACCAAGAGACAAAATGTAACAAAGAAATGTGTAAGTTGCAGGATATTCACTGAGCTTCTCTCATGTGGGTCAAAGGTGAGTTCAGCTAGACAAAAAACTGTAAATACACATTGCCAGGAATAACTGTTGATCACTGCTATTCTTTTACATAGGATAGCTCTTAAAAATGCTTTAAAACCATCAAGCAAGGAGGCATTTCAGTGTAAGACACCACCTCAGACTAACCTGCAATCACACAAAAGCCAGAAGGGAACAACTGCAACGGGGTGGAACTAAAGTGTGTCAGCACAGTGATGTAAAGTATAAAATAAAACCTATATCTGACCTGGGATATACTGAAATGTGTAAATAAAGCTGGAGAGGGTGGAGCCATTTATTTACAGTATGGAAGCTACAGACTACAGTTAGATGAAACTAAGCAATATCATTTTCTATAGTAAACATCCAGGGTAATGGAAGATTTTCTTAGGAAAAAAGTAGAAGCAGCATTACCAGAGAAATGCACACTGCTACTAATAAATGTGTTACAGGTTAGGAACTGCACTACAGCATCTTTTAGAGAAGAATTAGGATAGCTCAGATAAAGATTCCTTTTTTTCTGTATGTTTTTATTCTACAGATGAGATGAAATGTAGGATAAACAAAAAGAGCTTTCACTAAAAACCTTAAATACATGTTGGAAAAATGGAAAAAAAAAAATTCTTGAAAAACTCACTTTTTTTGATTTTGGAAATTCCTTGCTCTTAAGTGAAAAAAAATAATGTCCTTTTTTTGGAAGAGGAAAAGGAAAAGAACCATTATTTCATAGCTGTTTTCCTTTAATAGCACTAATACTGGGATACTCAGAGGCATTAGAATGCTTCCAGGGGATCCCACATTTCTAGGTAATTAAATAATGTTGTAATTTAGGTGGAAACTCACCAAATATCTTTGGTTTTCCTTCCTCGGTAACAGTTTGGGTGAAACCTGGTGAAACAAAGAAAAAGACTAAAAACCACATTTCACACTCATTATGTGTGGTAAATACTAAGTGAGCTGAGATGAACAGAGGGAGATTTTGACTATGAACACATTTCTAGGGAGTTTGTTTCTAGTGGCAGCATTCCTCTGGGAAGTGGTGTGATTTACCCTCCTCACTTGATCCAGACTAAGTGACAGTGCACGTGGCATGAAACTATTGTGCAAAGACCACTGCAGGATCAAACCATTGGCAATCAAATCTCTTGCAGATCCTATTTCTAGAACATTGTGTTGCTTCTCTTCAGCAATTTTAAAGACTTTTAACTACCCTGGATATGAATCTGACCTAATTTATACACTAAAATGAAGTAAAACAAGACTCAGAACCTATCTAGGATATTACTTCCACTGTGTAAATACAGATAGCTGCCTGCAATGCTCTTCAGAAGCAGCTGAGACCTAGAGACAAATTCAATGTCCAGGAGAAGTCAGTGAAGCCCAGACAAGAAGCAAGGAAACTCCTTTCATGGGTGTAGACATAAAGAGCAGGGGTTACTGCAGAACCAAGGTTTCTGTGTGCCAGTGCCCATTCTGCCCAGCTATTCATGAACACTTGTAGAGTACTTACAGCCAACATTGGAAAGAAAAATGGTTGTTGGCCTCAAGTACTCTTTTGAGGAGGTCAGAGAGAGCTAATTAAAAGGAGACCACTTTCCATTTGCCACAATTGTGTACCAACTGCAATGTCCTTGGAATATTTCTATAGGAAAGATTCTATACATTAAAAAAATAAAATGATACTTTATGTGTGACTACATACCATTATTTTCATTATCCTCAGCAAGCCAGTTCCTGCTCTGTAGTCAGTTTTAGCTGATTACTTCAGTAGTTAATATTTATCTGTTTCAGCTCCTAGGGGCTTTACAGAGCAGATGGCCATTGGCTAGAGCCCTGATGTAGGACTTGGGAGAAAAGCTCCAGTGCTCGTTTTGTCACCAAATTCTTATCTGATTTTTGGCAGGATATCCAGCCTTTTTAGGTATCAGTAGCCAGCTGCAAAATGAGTGTCAATAAATATATTAAAAATTGGATGACAGTGATAGAGAGCATGTGATTAGCCTGGATTAAAAGCATGGAGGCCTCAGACTTCTTGAGGAACCATTTTTCTTCTGTTAAGAATCAGTTCTGAAATTTCTGTCAGCAATATCCACTCAAACTCCTTGAGATATATGTCCTATAGGCTGACATATGTTAGAAAGCATTCTAGTTATCAGCTTTTCCCATTTCTACAGTTGATTTTCATAGTAGGAAATTTACAATACTTAAGTCACGTGAGCCAGCAGGCAATGCCATACATTATGCATCTCTCTGCATAGCTCCCTAGGAAGCTCCTGGTCTGGGTGTCCATGCCTTCTGTAGCTGGTTAAGGGGAAAAGGGACTCACCAATAGCTTCTGTGGTTGTGTCCTCCCAATAAGAAGCTGTGATACCTGAGGATGACAAATACGAGAAATAATTTAAGTATCTCCTGTATACTCAGAGGACATCAAACAGATGCTGGAAGTTTTAATCTCCACAGCACATAGCATGTACCTGAGTAACCCAGCACTCTCCACTGTCTTGAAAGACCTTCAACTGTGGGTCCCTAAGAGCTGCTTTGATCTCTTAGAGGTCACAGGCATACAGAGTAATGAGACCAGTCAAATTTTCCCTCATTGCTTCCCAAAAGCATCTTCAGTCTCTGCACTGCATGTGTCTTATCCCAGGATTATATAAGGGTTTGGGTTGGAAGGGACCTTTGCAGGTCATCTAGTCCAACCCTACTGCCATGGGCCCCATCCAAATTGACCTTGCTGCTCAGGGCTACTTTCAGCACCTGGTACATCTGCTACTAAGAGATCCTGTGATCTCCTTCCACCTTAGAAAGAAACTGGGACCAAGCTATCGCAACACTGACCTCAGCTGAGGGGGAGACAGAGCCCCAACCGACCCCCTGAGGACAGGGATGCCCAACTTCCCACGGGGAACAGCCTCTCGCACAAACACGGCCTCAGGCTGCGAGACATCCCTCCCCCCCTCCCCAAACACGGCGAATTGGGGAAAATTGCTCTGCCCGGACAAAACCCATCTGGCCGGACGAGCTGGGCGCTGACGGGCCCGCCCTCCCCTGCCTCCGGCCA
>VWZY01011869.1:230715-255967 GCA_013399075.1 Chloroceryle aenea | reverse complement strand
GCGTGAGGGGCGCGCTCGGCAGGTCGGGCCCAACCAGAAACGTAGCCCAGGGGTGGGCGGTTCGCTCCCTCCCACCTCGTCGGTTCTCTGCCCCCTCCCGGGGTGGGCGGCCGGGTCATTCTGAAGCCGGGGGGTGGCCCCGGGCACTCGGGCAGCCGAGGAGGTCCGCGGGAACCGAGCTCAACTTGGCCTTGGCTTTGGCCTTTCCAGTATCTGCACCAGGCCCGAAGAAGGGCCAGCAGGCCTGAAAGCACCAAGAGGGGTTTTTTTGCATGCTGTAAGCTCATTAGTCAGAATTTAACCGGCTTGGGAAAATGACTGATGTTTTCTGGATAGGTCTTTATTTTTAGTAATGCTTTTTGCACAGCATTGTATCAGTCTGAAATGAAACTGTCTTGTCATTTCCTAGAGAAGAAGTTGGCCATCATTACACCACAACTCCAGTTTCCTCCCCGTTTCTTTTTAACAACCTGTCATCTAAATTTGATCCTTCTGCTTTTACATTTATGAGAAGCCCCATAAAATTCAGGGGAATTAATTGCTTATAGATGTTCTGTGACTGTCTTCCCAAACTGTGACCATCTCAGAAGCCACCTGCTGTAGTTTAACTAGACCCCCTACTAGCCATCCGTGAATCCACAGAGGTGAGTGCCTTCAGAGAGCTACCTCCTCATTCTCCTCATCAGGAAGGAGTTGTCTATCTGCCTTGGGAGAATCAACTACTAGAAATCAAGTGACTTATCTTAATTAAAATGGCAGATTTTACCTGCATGAGGTGCTAAGGGTGATTAAAATGTATTAATTAAAGTGTAGATATGCTTTAGAAGACACCTTTTCCTGGTCTAAACAGGATGAGGTGATAGCTTTATGTTCATTAATACTAGAGCTGGGGTCTGGAGGGTTAAGGAGCAATACAGAGTTGTGTGCAAGGTCATATTTCTGATGGACTGATCTGGGACAACCTTTAAGCCAGTGCTTTTTTCCAGCTAAGAAAGGTCAGATAATGACTGATCTGGCATCAAGTCTAGAGGTACAAAGTTAAGCCTTCAGTATTTGTAAGAGGTTTCAAACAGCACAAAGTAAAGATGTTTTTATGTGACACTAGAAAACCTTAGGGCAAATTTATTGTCATGCCAAAGCCTGGTCTCAGTTTCTTTGCTTACCAGAAAGCATCTCTTCTTCATGATCTGTAACAGTCTACACCACCTACTTACTCAACTCTTAGGGACAAAGAAACAAACCCCCAAAACCCAGCTGCTGGATTAACCACACTGAAATTCTGAAGCATTTTAATGGGAATCCAAAATAAGGAGACACTAGTAAACAAAGGTATCTGCAGAAGAAGAGGGTTTCAAAATGGAATCTGATAGAACCTGTGCACTGTATTATGGAACACCACAGAGGACAGCCTGTATAAGAGGTTGCCTGGGCTTCAGCCAGCATGTGCTGCAGGGAATGAAAAGCTAAGCAATCTAGTGCTTCTAGATGAGACTCTGAGCTGACACGGTCTCCTTTACCCACAGCTTTTTGTTCATGCAACTGATGCAGTCTCGGAGAGGAAGCAGTGAAAAAACCAGAATTTCCTCTGGGGAAAAATGGAGATGAAATTATCAA
Source organism: Chloroceryle aenea (assembly GCA_013399075.1). NCBI lineage: Eukaryota > Metazoa > Chordata > Aves > Coraciiformes > Cerylidae > Chloroceryle > Chloroceryle aenea. The sequence continues at coordinate 254,353 of VWZY01011869.1, read as the reverse complement.
GGAAGAATTAAACGCAGTGGAAATTCATATTTATTAACCCTCCATGTCTTTCCTCACTGAAACCATGTCTCAGGTAACTAGCTCTAGCTCTCTTCCTTGTCAATTAACTCCAACCTTCTTTCCATACTTCTTAACCAGTGACCTGTTGTCCCTCTCCTCCCATGGTTCTGACACCTCGATGGTTACTTTGTGTCAGCCTCACCTTGCACTTCCTTCTGTTGCCTGTCTAATAACCCACCTTCTTGCCTTCTGCTTGCTAATTGTTTAAATACTGATTCAACAAAAACCCCTCTCCTAATACTTGCATCAAAGAATTGCTAGATCACAAAGAATGAAATTCATATGCTGTCTTAATTTCAGTGAGTGTTTCAAGTTTTAATTTCAAAATGTATTTTCTTAGTTCCAGAAAATTCTAAAACACTGCAGAGCTTGTGCTGCTTGCGGTGCACATTCAGACAGAGCTCCCTTTAGTACACTGAGGGCTGAACTCTCTTGAGTGGTCTTACAGGGTCTCTTGTGGTCTTGCCTTTCAGGATTCCAGTGGAGAAATAAAATAGAAAAATAGAAACACGTTAAAATAAAAGCACATCTTAATTGGTAGGAAAATGCGGAGGAGCTCCAACATTTTTGCCCTAAATGCTTTGTAACATAAAATTTAATCATGCAGCACTTCATTCTCCCTGAAGCAAAGCTGAAGACTCTAATAATGGAATTTCCCCCACAGCACAATTTCCCTTTCCTGCATAGCTCTGAGCTTACACCCTCATGAAATCTCTGGGGTCGGGTATGTATGGCTGAGGAGTGGCTGACTACAGGAACCACCCTGTCTTCAGCTAAATTCCAAATATCCCAATGGGTCTACTGGGGGAAAAGAGCTGAGCAGAGGACATTTGGCTGTCCTTGTTTATCTTTTGGTAGATAACTAGAGAAAAGCTGTAAGAAAGGAATAGGAAGAAGCAGGTTTCACTTACCTGCCCACTGGGCTGCCAGCCCAGTTGACCCATTTGTTTGTAAATTAGATTCCCCGCTTCTCCACTAAGGCCCCCATTTGTTTTTCCAAATTCCAAGACACTAGATTCCGCATGAAAAACAAAGAGGAATGTAAACATTCATGCATGAGTGCCTACAAGATGCAAAATGAGGTGATATTACTCCCCCATAGCATTGTTCTCTTCTTAGGTGCTCTGTTCAGTTCCTAGTTCCTTTGGGATTACAGAATGAAGTGTGTTGAAATTGTACAACATTCTGGTTTATTTCATCATCCTTTAAGCACGTTCATGGGATCTAGGGGCATGTGTTGGTTTCCCTCACCTTAGTGTCAAAGCTACATTTGGAACTAGACCTTCTACCTCCCCCACCCCACGAGGAGTACGGTAACAGAAGAGAGTGCTTGCTTTATTTACAGGAGAGGATCATCTCAAACTTCCACCCCCAGATGTAGGACTAGCTTACTGCAATCAGGAAAAAAGGAAAAACAAAATATATGATGGGCTGTTGAAGGACGTATACAAGCACAGAACTGGTCACCAGCCCATCCTCTGTAAAAACAAAGGAAGCTCATCTGAGTGGACCAGAACTGTAACACCGTGATGCTCAGAAAGTTTCCTTTGAGTTCAGGACCTTCCCAGACCTCAGGGGCCAGAGGTAGTTTTCTATTCAGTACAGACAGAAGGTGTCTTAGATTCACCAGAACTGACAAGAAGCAATGCAGAGCAAGATATAACCAAGATTTGTGCAATATTATAATGCTACCAACTCATTCAGAAAGAAAATCTAGGTTTGATGAGTAAGGCTTCGAGGGCCTCCCAAGTCTTGTCCATCATTAAGCATCCTGTACATCAACAGCCTGGTCATGCAAACAAATAATGGCAATATTGCAGTCGCTGCATTTACTGCTTCAGGAATGCAGACAAAACATTCTTTGGCAGCTTTGAAGGAAAAGGGTGAAATCTCTCCTCTGAAATATAGCTGAACTTCAAAATGTGCTGTTACCTTGGGTTGGTATCAGAGAACTCCTAAGGAAAACCAAGCAGTATCACCACCTTCTCCAGTGCTATTGTAATCTTGAGTGAAACCCCCATGGCAGGCAGAGAGGAGAGAGGTAAAGTTCTGGATGTTCTTTTAAGGAAGTCCTCCTCACTGGTGAACTTTACTGTAGAAAAAAAAAAAAAGAAATTTCAGAATGAACTATCCAAATCTCCTACCTCACAGGAAGATTTGCCTGTATGGACTGGAGAGTCCAGCTATGTGGACAGCTGATTTATTTCAAAGACAGTGAGCTATGGTATATCCTGTCATTTAGGAGCTGTATGAGTTCTGCCACTGTAAGACACTTGAAGTTCAGGAAGTGATGGAGGCTGACTTATTGACAAACAGCAACACATCTCCAGAAACTGCCCATCAAATATCCAGTTGCAGACAAGCCCCATGCTTAAAGCTCGGATCCTAACCATCAGTCTCCCAATGATCTTTTAATGATCTCCTTCAGTCTTTAGGTATGCATTACAGGATGATGCTTATCAGCCAGGGCTTATCAATGGCTGAAGTGCCAGGAAAAGAAAGGTCAAGCCAGAACAGCAGGAATGGGGAGTGTCACTCATAGCTCCAGGATGTGCTTGAGGCCAGAGGGAGAGAGAAGGCAGAATTGAGGAAGCTCCAGGGAAAAGGAAAGGAGCAAGAAACGAAGGAGAGAGACAACTCTCTATGCTGGATTAACATATGACTTTTTCCATGTCATATAATATCATATATGTAACCAATGACCAGGCAACCTGGTGTGTCTAAGAAGGATTTTTGTGCCTTTATGTTTGTGGGCAGGAAGATGTGAGCATGAAACAGATGAAAGGAGAGAGTCCTTTTGTTTGCCCACGTCTTTAGTATTGTTAGAATGAGAAACTGTCCCAAGCTGTCCCTGAGAGCAACCTGGCTGATGAAGCACAGAGCTGATCAGCTGATGTGGCTCCACCAGACAAGTAACAGGAGCTCAGTAGGGCTCTGCAGGAACCTGCCCATCCATCCTCCTTACCTTTCTGTCTGCCAAGAGCCATCAGCCAGAAAATACTTCCCATTTCAGAGATGCTAAATACATTATAGACATGGACAAACTGCCCCAAGTTCAGTGAACACAATTACATTCTCTGCCTGCAGTGCCTGAAACTCAGACTGAAGTTTGTTAAACTTGCCTTAAATGCTATAGTGGATAGCCAAAACCACAGGCCTGTATCTGAAATTCTCAGCAACCAGAAAAAAACCCAAACCCAAACCTAGTCACTTCAGTTTTAGTTAACAAGGGCTCATTTTAACCACAGTACTTTCCCCCCTTCGGAGTTACCAGGTGCTCTATGCAGGCTTCTTAACCCGGTTGTCCACAGAACGCAGATGGAATGGTTGCCTTTCAGGTGCTAGGACCTGCTACTGAATTTTCCAAAGATCTGCCTGCAGCAGCTGGAGACCTGGTTACCTACCCGAGGCCCCGGCAGGCCTGTCATCACTGATGGTTTCTCACTGGTCATGAGATGCCTGTCGCCTTGCTGCGGTTGCGTGCACAGCATCATGGGGGTGGAGGTGTGTTCTGGTCAGTGCCTCGTTCTGAAATGAAGATTTTCTAGGGCCTGTGTGCCAGGAACTCATGACTGCTGTTGCTGCACGTCCCTTTTCAGTCATCCAGTATTACTGGACAAGTTATACGTGCAAACTCACTTTCACTTTAGCTTTCAAAGGCTCTGGACTTTTTCTTGCTTCTAAAAAGCTGGAGCTAATTAATTTGGACTGGCAATTTCATTTGGTTGTAGGGATTGTCTGTGAGTTTTATGTCAGATGCAGCTACCTGAGAATCTTTTGAGCTACAGTCAGATCAGGTTAGGGAATGACAACATCAAACAGATCTATTCCAGGTCAAAATGACACCTGCCATCTCTGTTTATATTATCTTTGGTTTTTAAACACATCTTCCTCCATGGCATTTGCAGACCTGGATTTATCCCAGAGCACCTGGCAAATAAAAGGATGATCCTGAGGAAAAACATAAACATTTCTTGTACTGTTCATTTGGCACTTCACTCTGTAGGGTAGGAAACCTGTCTTTGGGCAGTAGTTACCAGGGCAGCATCCTGCTTTTCATGACAACACAGAGGTGTTACAGTCATACAAATACTAAATGTTACTTTTCTTCCAGTGTCACTAACATGAGAACAAACTCCAGCATGTCAAGTGCTTTACTAAATCTCTTTATTGATTTCTGGTGCATATATTATAAAAATGGGCTGCAGTTTCAGCAGCAACAACATGGCTCGAGTACAGATAAGCTTAGACACAGGGAACAGTGCTAGAAATATTTGCTATACAGACCCCTCCTACTCAGGGTCTGCAATTCATCGCTATCATTCTGCCCCAAAGATGCTATAACATAATGAATGAGAGCTGAAAATACCATAAAATCAGACAGCAAGTTGCAAACAAATGAATTTGAACCTGAGGTGGCTCACTTCCAGTGGAGAACTCTGATGTAACTCAAGCTACAGCAGTTGGAAAAAGGAAAAAACAAGGCGAATACAAAATGAATTGCTGCTCCAAGACAGAAATAACATATTGCATCTCCATGAGGTGCTCTTCTAGATGAACAGAACAGAATCATTTTATTCAATCCAATGGAGGGATGAGACTGAGAGTTCTCTGCTAAAAAATACAGTTTCTTGCACCTTGAATACTCCTTCTGTACAAATCCCACTAAAGGCTCTCGGGATAAGAAAAACCACTTCCAGACCTGGGCTTCTTAACAAATGTCAATGCAGGATTTCACATGGCCTGATTTAGCCATGAATTTTTGCACTTGCACATATGGGTTCTAAAAGCTTATCTACATTGCAAATTATAGCAAGACCAAGTCAAGTGTGAATTCAAAGTGATGTCTTAAACCAGTCCACCTAGTTATTTGTCTTCTCTAGACAAGACCCAAATGCAACTTTCAATGCAACAGCTTGAGCCCATGCCTTGGGACGTGCACTGATGTCATTGCACAGTTGCTGGTATTACAGGATTAAGCAAATTCCAAATAAAAGTAGTAATATATGTTTTGTCCATATATGGAGAGGTTAGAGGTTTACTGGAGAGTCTGGAAGACATAAAAACCAAAGAGTGACCAGACTGATGGCAAGTCTTCTTTCATAAAGGTCTCTTCACAAAAAAAGAAGAATGTAAAAGTAAGCAAACATTACCACTTGTTGAAGAAGCAGAGCCTTCCTGTGATGAGTTATCTGGAAAGAAAAGAGACAAAGGCTAAAACAAGTAGAGTATCTTACTGAAGTTCAGCCTGCTGTGAGTGTCCTAGGAGCAACAAGAGGGCACCTGTATGCCATGAGGACCATGGCAAGCCATGCTGTGCCTCGGGACTAGTAAGGGGCTCATTAATGGGAGCCCTGGTTCTAACACAGGATGGAACAGGGGATGTGATGGTTGCCAGAGAGAGTCACCTGGAGGAGTGATTAAACACACTTTGTAGCTCTATAAGAAGTGCTGGGTGTGGATGGGAAGGTTTTCTCTGTAGGGCTGTTTGCTGCCTTTCCTAGTCCAAACTGGACAACTGTTGTGGTTTCCTTCAAAGCCCAGACTGCACAGTGCAGCTGGCTTGTGGCCTGTCACTTCACCAGGTCACTGTCAATCCTGCCATGGGTAGTGGCTATGAGAATCAGCTCTAGCTGCACACAGCCGTGTGCTTGCTTCATGTCATGGCAGCATTATGGTGTTATTTCACTCCACACCTACAGTTAAGTGATGCATCTTCTTGGAGTAAAAGGAGCAGAACCCAATACTTCCTCGGACAGGCGGATGGCTTACCCTGTATGTCAGCAGGAGGGCAGGACCCACCTCAGACCTCGTGACATTTCAGTGCCCAGAAGATAACTGTGACGAGCAGAATCACTGCAGTGAAGACCAGGGTGACAACAACGTACCACCAACGGAAGTTCTTCAAGCAGGTCACTGCTAAAGGGACAAGGGAGAGGGAGGGGTCTCACCACAGGCAGCAGCGAGTCACCGTTTGTTGTAGGCCTATGTGGCTAGGCCTTCAGCAGGAATGTGCTGTACTGTGTGCTATAGCTCTAGCACCTCTGGAAAGGGAAGAGCAAATTCAACTGAAAACCTTTTTTTTCAGCTAAATGTTTCTATAGAAGCTAAATCTTGCTTTGGAAATCCTTTTTCTTAACCAAAACCCAAACACTTGAAAACTGTAAAGCCCCGGGTCCTAGCATTTTAGTTATTAAATGAACAAAACACCCCAAACACTTCATAGATTTATATGAATATAACCCTGCATATATGTATGATTATATAAAGAATTCACATTTTCAGTGTCAGAAGAACCCTTTTCCTGGCCAGTCCTAGTTTTTATCATTACAGCTGGAATATACCCTTGGAGAGCTGCTTGCAGTGGTCATGCTCTTGTGAGTTATTTTTCTGAGGTTACACAACTGAACACCCAAAAGAAAATTTTGAAGCTCAAATTCAGGCTATAAAAGAAAAGGTTTTGTAGGTAAACTCTAGAGGCCCTTTTTCCAGATTATTTTCCTTTTTAAGCACAGCAAAGAAATGCCTGTTTGATTTGTCATCAAATCCCTGCCTCCATCATTCTCTGCTCCAGCTGTAATCCTGTCTAGGATCATTTGACCCCCATTCCTTAACACTTTCCAGGCTGGCATGTTATGAACCCCAGTTTAAACCAGACTTAGAACAAACACTCAAATCTGTGGTTTCAAAGAGGTTTCAGTGGAGAATGTGAAGGGACAGAGCTCATCTATGGCATTTATTCCTATATGGTATTTAATATTCCTTGAAAATATTTCTGAAAACCTGGACAGTGAAGGCAGAATCAGAGAAAAGGAGGAAGGAAGGGAGGACTGGGGTATAAAAAGGCAGCCAATAAACAAGTAGACCAATGGCAATATATCAAACTGCATTACTGACAATACTTTTCACGATGCAGTCCAATCCTGGTTTCACTGGCATACAATCAGACAGCATTGAATTGAAGCCAGCAAATTGGTTTTGCCTTTGTATCAGCAGGACTGAGATCTCCACTCGGCCTGCTCTCTTCTCTGCCCAACCACCACTTCTAATCAGAAAGACCATCTGAGGCTTTCAGTTTCTTTTTCCTCACAGCGAGGCCGAAATGACCCACCAGTGGAAACATTTGCTCTCACTAACATTTACTGCAGCTGACATTTTAGCTATAAATATCTTAATTGTTCTTATGCATCACACCAATGCCAGATTTTCTTTCCTTTTCTTCATTTGCACCTCATGCAAGAGAGTAAAAACAGATAGCCATGCATTTGTTCACTCTGCAGAGTAAAATTTACTTTCAGAACTGGTTATGGTTTGCAAAAACAGTTTAATGTATCTTAAAAATTTTACTTAAGGAAAGGTAGATACAATTGATCTGAACTTGTCAAATTCAAATGCCAATTTTTTGCTTTCCAACCATCTCTTTCTAAAATTAACTCAGTTTTTGTGCTTTAAATATTATTGCTGACCTGTTTGTTCACCCTTAAGTGCATTTGGAAATGAAATTCATTATGCAGAAATTGTTACTAAAGAACAGCAGAAGAATTTGCAAGTGTCTGTACTGTAAAAGTGAATTTCAATCACATGTTCTGAGTATCCCTCAGAAGTGGGGAGAAGGGAAAAATGAATCGAAATCACCCCCAGCAAAGATAGAAAGTGATACTGCCCTTCTGCCCAGAATTATCTCCAGTGGACATTCCCATGGTCTACGTGTGACCCCTTATTAAGCTTCCAGCAGCTTATTGCAATGCTTTCTGTGTCAGGCTTTAATATCAATAATAATTACAAAAGGATACTTTGGTGAGGTGCAGCACAGCCCTTTTTCATTCAGGCATCTCTGAAGCAGAACGCCACAACCAAGCAAGTCTCACAGGCCCTAAGGCAGGTTAAGCTGTGCAGAAGCAGCAGCTTTGCTCCAGCATAACTTGCACTGAGGAATAACCTGCCCCAAGGGGCCCTGGGGCCACCCTTTGCTCCCAGGTACAATCCACACCAGTAGCACAGACTTAAGCCAAGGGCTGGCTGGAGTGGGCTGCAGAGGCAGGGGACACTCGTGCCGGGAATCCTTGCAGGCTTAGCTGTTGCTGGAGCACAGAAAGTCTAACCAAATGCAAACCTGGGGGCCTGGGACTCTACCTGCTGACCCTGTAAACACTGTCACCAGCAGCCTTCGGGCACTGCCAAGGAAAACCAGAAGCTGGGAAAGGCTTAGAAGTTCTTTCAATTTAAGTAGATCACGTCAACCTCTCTTCGGGCACCTGACTCTAAGCATCTCCCACATGCTGTGTAAATCTATAATGGTGATACAGTACAAAGAGAGCAAAATATAGTGAGAAAACATGAAATGTCCTGCAATACCTGTATGTGTAGCCTGGGGTGTGCTGTCAGGTCTGTCAGATCCCACTTTCACCTCAGCGTATGTATCCACAGGATCACCTGTGGAGAGGAGAAGTGATACAGTTAGAGGCTCTGCCCAAGGCCAGCCCTTGCCATCCTCTTTGCATCCAGCACCCTGCAGCATCAGCCCTCCTCTGAGGAAAAGGGAAGAGCAAAGACATGCAAGAGATTCTTTTGGGGTTTTTCTCTCTTTTCTGGTAAGACTTGCACGTTACTGAAGGAATGTGCCAAAAAAAAATTACTAGATGATTTCATACAAGTACTTGTTCTGCTATGTGGTTTTTCCAAAGAAATAATCAATTTTTTTAAATGTTACACAGTTACTAAATTTTAGAAAATAAAAAACCCCAACCCTCTAGGTGACTGCAGGCTTTCAGACACTGAACTACTCTATTACTCTATTTTTTTCCTGTTATTCCTATCAACTTTCTCTACAACAGGGGAAAGGAAAGCCTGACAAGTTAATTCTGAGCCAGAATAGTCCAAAAGGAGCTCCTCCACCCCACTGCTACTCACAGAAACCTGGGGGAAAGAAGACTTAACAGTAGACTTATCTGAATCTTTACTGCCTTGCTCATTTCTGACCATTTTCTAGCAGAGGAGGCCCTCTCCTCTCGTCCATCAGTGCCCTGGACTCATGATTTCCATCACTAAGAACCTTCTGATTTTCATGACCTTTTGTAGGAGAAGTTTTCCACATTCAATGCAGAGATGGCATTTGTCAGCTGCCCATCAAGTCCTTTCAGATCATCCTTGCTCTCAGATACCTGTTTTTAGGAAGTATTTTGAAAGAAAATCTCCTCTGTCCTTAACCTGTGTTAACCTCGTGCCTCAGAGCATGCCCCTATTCCCTCCAGAACTACCTGGCATCTCCAGACTGCTGGGAGATACTGGCCTACATAAATTATACCAGACTAAGACATGGCTGCACTGAAAGCATTGCCTTGAGCTACAGCACATTCAGGCAAAATAAACCATGGCTTTTCTGTTATTGGGAGACATGCCTTCCATGTGCAAAAGGAGTGCCTCTTGCTATCCATGGAGCCTGTGGAAAGCACTCCAGCAGTTTCCATACGACTGCCTCACGTTAGGCTTTCCAATGTAATGTGGTAGAGATCAGCTCATGTTCCAGGGGCTGCTGAAAATCTCTCCAGTCAGTAGCTGGTGATCAGTCAGGAGAAAATCCTCATATATCCCAGCAGTCACTATCGAGGTTGTGGAAATCATTGTTGCAACCCTGAGGACAGCAGTTTTTACCTTGTGTAACCAGATTTTTACAGCCAGTGGAGAGCACAAAGAATGTTGTCAGGTTGGGTTTCCCTAAAAGTGTGGGATTGCCTGGCAAACTCCACATTCCATGCATTCCCAGCCTCAACAGGGGAGAATTTCCATCTGCTGCACTATCAGAGTGTTTATCACCTGGGCAGATTCACTGGCAATAGCACAAGGTGGGTTGGAGAAGGAATTTGCAACAGAATTTTCAGCAGCAGCCATTCATTGTCCCAAGAAAGCAGGTGGTTTGCTGATACTGCTTTACTTCCATGCCAAGAGGTGAGCATTGCTCTCCTTATCTTGGAGGCCTTGCCTACTCTTGTCTGTTATTATGTATGGATGCTTACACAGATCATCTGCGTGAGAGAAGAGATCAGTTTCACCATCACTGTGCATCCTTTGGCTCTTTAGTTCAGTGGCTAGTGCTAGATGTAAAGCTCAAGGAAGGTGAAGATGAAGTTTAGGTACCTGACCTCTGTTATGTAGCTGTGCTGCATCACTGTAGGCAGTGCTTTCAAATCCATAGAGTTAAAGGTGCTCCCAGAAGACACATCCCTGGCCAAAAATATCAAATCTAAACCATTTTTAGTACCAAGCATTATCAAATCCCTGCCACATTGATCTCTCTCATGCAGCAGGCAAGGTGTTAGAACAGTTAACAGCATTTAGCAGAAGGTGAGGACCACAGTTTCCACCACTTGTGCTCTCAGCTATGAAAGCAAGGGAGCACAGGCAGAAATCAAAGATAGACATTGTAAGAATGTATAATGGAAACTTAGATATAAGAGCACAAAAAAACCTAATAATAAATTACATAGATAGGTGTTGCTTCCCTATATCCCACTAGGACACACTGATGCTCTTAATAGGTGGGAAATTCAAGAGGGATTTAATACATTTCTTCATGCAGGATGGTAGAATCAGCCTGGACAAGTCGTTGCTTTAGGATGTTCCTGAAGTAAACATTTAGTAGGACATGTAAAGGGATGCAAGACTCATAGAAGTGACAAGAATATAGGTATTGCAATTGGAAAAATTCCCCAAGATTAGGGAAGGGTAAAGATCTATACTCTAAAGCACAATAACATGATTTTGCCTGCAGTTTGGTTACTTCATTAGCCTCAGAATTGGCCATGGAAATTTTCACGTGCCTCATCCTGGCAAGCTTCAGAAATGTATTACTGGGTTAGAGGGTTCTGGGGATAACTCACAACACCCATTTCTAAGCACCATTCACTGAAGTGCATTAAAGCTGTGTAAAAGCACTGGAAACTATAAAATGGAACTGCAAAGGGAGTGGATGGTCTCAGGCAAGGAAACACAAAAAATTACATTGGACAGACTCTGATGCTCTGAAATTTGGAAGCCTTTTGTACAGCCCATGCTTATTTGTCTTGTAACTAGCAAAGATCCTTTTTTTTATTGATCAGATCTAAAAAGTCACATTTGATACTTTTGTCTTCAAACCACTATTTACTACTTATATCCATTAATGGCTGTCTTTTGCACTTGATTTCTTGCAAATAATTTTTTTCAAGTAATGAAGTTTTGTAGTTGAAGACATAAGCAGGTTGTACAAATTCAAAATTCTAGAAACCTCTGTTTATTCCTGACTTGCATTTTTCTCAACTTAGAACTCAGAATAATGAGAAAGAAAGGCAGAAAGACAGAGAAAAGAGAGAGAGAAAAGAGAGAGAGGAAAAAAGAAAAGAAGAAAAGAAAAGAAAAGAATCATTTTACAATTTAAAAGTATTTCCAGGGTCTAAGAAAATGAATCAAGTGAAAAGACAAGAGGTAAATGAAGAGAGAGAAGCCCATTCAGTGTCATCAGTGTCACTGTAATTGCCAATGAGTTTCCAGTATTAATATCTTTGATCTCTAAGCATTAATGTGTTTCCAAACCAGAACAGTTGAAAAACCCAAACTGAAATCCAGAATGGGATTTTAAAGATCATTCTCTGCTTTTGCTAGAATTCAGTATTCCCTCAATTAATAAACTTGAACGTGCCTAACAAATAGGTACATAACAAACAGAAGTGGATATTAATAATGCTTTCTAAATGCCTTCACCTTCTTATGCATCCTTCAATCTAAGAAAGAATTAAGGTTTTAAGCAGAGGTCACTGAGCAAAGGAGAAGTAAGTAGCATTAAGATGATCATTTTTTACCTGTATCTGAAGTTTTTGATGTCAAATGCTCTCTTCCCTTGGGCGATACCTCTGCATAAAACACCTCACTTGCCATTTTGAAAAGATGCTTTCAGCTCTCCAATCAAAATGGACTCATTGAAGGAGTAGTACCCCATATTACATCCTTTCTGGCCTCCCCCCACCCATCACACCACATAAGGTCAACAGAAATGTTTAGATGTCTGTAAAACGGAAGGAAACTAGATACTTTGTTTTTTTCAAATGTAAATTCTCACCTTGTATCTTTTGATAAACAGTTAATACTTCTCCCTTTCAGTTGATGTACCCTCTATTAAACCCAGTATATCTCTGATCATTATCTCATAAATTGTGATCTTCAGCCCACACATAAATTTAATGTGGAACCTGAGCTAGTGACCCAGCAAGTCCGTGGCTATCCCCCTCAATCCAACCAGACTCTAACAGAAAACTCAGATCATTAGCTAATCAGTTTGTGATTATCAGATCACTGCCTCCTGAACTTTGTTAGCTCAGGGCTGGAGCCAGAGAGCGATGATGAGGGGAGGAATGGAGGCAATATCTCACATTGCTGCAACATCTCAATTCAAGACTTTGAGTGAAGGTTTTTCTGTCTTTTTAATGAGCTTGTTAATTTGCTCATTTCATACTTAATACAATCGAGTTTTAAAGTGGGATTTGAAACAGAATGTTGGTCTTGAATCAACTTTCATTTTTCCTCCCCATAGAAATTCTAAATTGCTTTGGGTTTACAGTAAATTAAAACAATGCCAAAGCTTTGCATTTTTCTGCTGTTCCATCCCCTCTAGACACAGGCTAATCCTCATGTCCCAGGGGCATTATTAAGCTCAGAATTACACCAGGGCTGGGTCTGACCTGTGACTGATCTGCATGTTGGTCATCAAATTAAAGACAGATGTCCTGGTTTTGGCTGGGATTGAGCTATTTTTTTTTCCCCCTCTTCTTAAGAGCTCGTGGTTTGGATTTGGTGTGGAATTTGATATGAGAAGAATAGTGGTAATATAGTTCTGGTTTTCACTGTTGCAAGGACATTTCAGTTTCTCATGTCTTGTGAGCACCCAGGTGAGCCTTGTGCATCACTCATTTGCATATTCTGTTACTACAACGATCATCATCATTCTTTTATTTCTATTTTATTTCACTAAACTGGTTTTTTCTCAACCTATGACTCTCCCTACCTCGATCCCTCCAATTCTCTCCCCCATCCCTCGGGGTGGTGGGAGGGTGGATGAGTTTGTCTGCCAGCCCAGGTTCCAACCATAACAGTTCTTCTTGGCAGCCAGCGTGGGGCTCGAGGGGTTGAGATTAATGACAGATCTGATCAGACTGTGTTAACACAGATTTGTTGTGAGCATTCACTGTATCATTACTTTGATAGTTGCTGGTCACGCTGTTGATTTATTTTCCTTTGGCGCTGTGGGATGTAACACCTGACTCGGTCCTTGTTCCTGCTCAGGGGTATCACTTGGCTGTACTGTGTACAAGTGATCCTGTTCGGATTCGGGATTGCCATCATCTTCCTGCTTTGGGTGTGTGGTAGATGCTATTAATGATACAGGCATCTTCTACCGTCTCTCCCCGGGGAAGACATCGCTGTATTTTTGGTGCCATCTCCTGGAGACTGTTAATACTCACACCTCTTACCTTTTCTCCTCCGGCAGCTAATTTATGAAGATGATTGATTATCTTCCCATATTTCCCCCTTCTCCACCAGGTCAATTATCAGAGCGTTGGAGCATTTTGAATATCCTCGGGCTATTCCAACCTGCATGTTCCTAATGGTTTGTCTCCCGAATGTGGGTCAGGCTTTGTTTAGGTTTAAGCAACTATTTAAGAAGAGCACCCCATCTGCTGCTGCTCCTTGGTGCAGGATTGAGTGCACTGCAGCTGCCCCAACACCTACAGCGAGCACCGTGGCTACTCCAACCCCAGTGACAAGCACTGCAGCTACTCAGACTCTGGAGAGGGGCTGTGCAGCTGAACTGGGGACTCAACCAGTGCCGTTATCAGTTGTGCTCGTACAGGAGAAGTGGACATGAAAGTCATCACGTTTAGAAAGGTATGAAGAAGCCCCTTGCTGCAGGTGAGTGTTCTCCATCACTCAGAGAATTTGTAGAAGTTTGACTTCACAGGAGTCTGATGACAAGGTTCACTCTTCTACTTGCTGCCCAGAGGGAAAAAATCAAGTTAGAATCAATTTGGAATGATTTGCACGGAGATCAGAGATGTGAAAAGTGGGAATGACTCCCATTGAGTCATGAGGTTCAGAAGGGACCCCCTTGCTTTCTAAACTCCTCAGGGAGGAGTCCAGGTGTGGCTGAATCCACCCCTAGTCCCAGATTTGGTGATGGGTTTACATCTAAAGGATGCTATGTGTCTAGGGCTAAGGGAATATGTGTTTATGGCCAAAAGACTGTATGTGTTCACTCAAGCCCTTATATCACTTAGCTAAGACTTGAAAGTTTAACCATGCTTATTACCCAATGCATCTATTTTCATCCAGGTGTCTGGTGGTAGTTTGCTGGGAAATTCAAATCCTAGGTTTCCTGAAGACTCTCAGGTGTCAGCTTTTTTTTATATAAATAAATAACTGAAGTGATACAGCAGCAGGGTCAGCTCATGCAGGGAGGCAGGCCTCCTGGAAGTGGTCCCAAATGAGCAAAGAAATCCCTGCAATTATAGCCTTCCAGACTATTCCCCCTCCCCTCACATCACAGTTCAGTCCAATAGTAATATCTGGGTCTGGGGTCTTCTTTTTCCTCACTAATTTCAAAAATCGATTCTGGTCTGACATCTGACTCCTTGAATTACTTCCCTGGCTCTGCCCGGGCTGTGTTCTGGGCTCGCTGGTGGTGGCTGCAGCCTTGAAGCCTCCTCATGTTCTGATGGACTCGGCAGGTTCTGGAGCCCTGCTCTGACTAAGGAGGGACATGGTCAGGAAATGGAAGTGGAAATTTACATCTTGCAGCCTAAGGCTTTTACCTCCTTTGGAGAGGAGGAGGAGGAGGAGATGATCACCACCACCACCTGACCTCTATCCCTGAGTGAGCTGCAGGATATGCAGAAAGATTTCAGCCATCATCGAGGTGGGCACGTTGTCACTTGGGTGATTAGATGCTGGGATAATGGGCCAGTAGCTGGGACTTAGAGGGTAAAGAAGCCAGGCAGCTGGGGTCCCTTGCTAAGGAAGGGGGCACTGACAAAGTGGTTGGCAAAGGAACAAAAGCCTGCAGGCTTTGGAGGTGGCTTTTGTCAGCAGTGAAGGTATCCCTTCAAGAAAGAGGTTGTGTGTAATCCAGGCAAGGAGCCTCCTTGGCCACCTCAGTCCTGTTTGGACACATTCAGGGATCATTCCTCTGACATTTCAGAAGATGATAGGACCATGGAGGGAGACAGCACCACTGCGTTTGGGAGAGGTCTTTTACATTAATCCTTTGCATTTTAGTAGCACAAAATAGTCACTAGATGTCTCTACTGCACCATAAAATATATCAGAAATTCTATTCCATTTAAACTGAGGAAAATTTTGGATGCTTGTATAGGGTTGGGGGGTTTTTGTTGTTGTTTTTGGTTACTTGGTTGTTTTTTGTTGTTTCTTTGGATCCTTTTTTTAATAAATGAGTTGCATGAAATCACTCGCAGAGTTACCTGGAGTGTGAAGTTAAAAAAAGCCTGGAAGATGAAAAAGGAGTGGATGAGATGGGCACCAAACTCCCAAAGCACAGAAGACATAGCAGTAAGTTTTTCCTAAGCAAGGTCAACACAGTAAAGTATTGTAAAGATCCTGGGATATAACTGCACCCCTCTAACTGAACTATCAGCTTAATCAGTTTAAACCAATCGTGACGGGGAGGAGAGGAGTGTGGGGAGGCAGTTCTGTGGTCAGATGTGCAGTAGCCATACCCTGTGATCAGTGATGATGGTATCAGAGCTGGAGCTCTGCGGCTGGGGCAGTCACGGCTGAAGCCAGGAGGGATTTTGCAGGGTGCACATCTGTCACGTGCACCCTGCTCTCTCCTCAGCTTCCTTCTCCCCGTTGAGGGCTAAGGAGAAGTAGGAGCAAGAGAGATGCATTTTTCTGGGTGGTGTTTTGGTAGTCTGTGGTTGGTTTTGTTGGTTTGTTCCCAGAATGAGGTTGTACACACTCGCACCACAGTCCCTGTCTGCTGGGTTAGATTTCCCACAGCAAGCACAAAGCCAGTGCAAACACTTGTGCATGTGGTTGAGCATTGTGCAAAACTTGCCATTGCTATTATTTCTCACCAGGTGGGTTTGTCAGTTCTTTTTGAATGAAGATCATTTTTCCACCAGTTACAGAATCCGGGATAGTATGAATCCATTGGGAATTGACAATGTTCACAGCATGTCTGAGTCTGGTAGAGAAGCACAAGGGAATCCCAGGGTAATTTCATACTTTGGGAGATAGGAAATGCATGTAATTTAGTTGTTGTAACAAATCTCATTATGGTGTTAATTAATAACAGACAAGTATGATGGATTCTGTGCAGATCATGCAGTGAAAGCCTAGCTTTGCTTAGGAAGTTCACAACACTGGTGAATATTGTGCAAGTTTTCTCTGACCAAAAAAAAAAAAAAAGCTTAAAATAAGGGGAAGTTCACATGGGTTTAAGTTTCCTTAGAGCTCCTTCAATTATCTATTAGCAATGAGCACTAATTTAGCTGCTGTGTGACACCTTCAATAAGAGCAGGGAAGGTGCAGTTTGTAGCCTTGCTCAGCCAAGTGTCCAGACCATCAGGGAAGGGCTGAGGTCAAGCTGGGGACTCAGCTGAGCTAAAAGGGGGTCCTGAGCCCCTGGGCTGGGGCATGGGAGGAGGGCTCACCTGGGGGGTGGCTTTTCAGAGTCAGTCAGTCAGGCTCATGATGAATTCACAGATTTTGTCAGTCCTGCCCAGAGTTTGGGAATGGCACTGTTGAAAAATCTTCTGTGCCCACCTAGAGATGGTAACTAAACACGTGTAAGGAAGCAGGTATCACAAGCTAAACAAAGCAGGTTTGGACCATCACAAACCTAAAGCAGAGGAGCAAACTCAACCAGAAACATCACACAGAGCAACTGCTGGAAGTATTTATTGTCATATTTACACAGCAATTTATAGAGACAGCAAAACAGACTCCTCACTTCATACCAACTCTCAAATGGAATTCTGACATGTGGTGGCAAATAGGTCCTTACCCTCTCCATCTGAACCCTGTCCATCCTTCCTTACAAGGTAGTTCCCTTCCTGTTCTTGTGCTTTCTCAGGGGACAACCAGTGGCAACAAAGGTAAGTTGAATAGTCCGTGCCAGTTTCTCCTCTCACCTATTTCTTTCCCTGCAAAGGAGTACATCATCTGGATAAATACCAAGTGCAATTTCTTCTCCCCATTTCTTTTAAGACCAATGTGACAGACTGTCTTCCCTTTCAGATTCTCTGGGCTTAACACAATACACTCTTTCCACACCAGAACATTCTCCTAGCTTAAAAGCCTTTCCTCCAGTTCACATTTTGAAAGACAGCAGCCACCCTTTGTAAAACATGCATCTTGGGAAGCAGTCATCATTGTGCAGGTACCTCCTGAATCTGAGAGTGACCAGGCATGAACTAACCACAAATCTTTTTTTTTACCCCTGCACAGATAAACACCACCACAGCATCTCACTTTAAGCTGCCCTAGAACCCTTTCCATACATGTCTCTCCCCCTCTGCTTTACCTCCCCAGACCTTCCAAAATGACAGTTGTGCATGATTCAGTCTGGGAGCTTTCCTATTGCAGCCATAAATTCAGGGAAGCAGCAGTCATGTTTCCAGATCAGTCTGGAGGATAAAGAATATTTGTAACCTGTCCCACTCTATCTGTCCTGTAACACCAGTGCTATTTGCTAGACCACCTAATCACTATCTGCCTTCCTGGTTTACAAAGCTCCCATTTATATCCTTGGACTTTACATACCAATCACATTTGAAAAGCTCGTGGAAAAAGAAGGGGAAGAAAGTCAAAACACCTTACAAAATCTCACCTGCTTACCACAAAGACAGACTGAAATTTCTCACACGAAGAAAAAAAGAGAAAAAAGGATGCCATTGACATCAGTATGAACTGCATTTTCAATAATCTAACAATGATTTTAGCTGCCATAAAAAAATATATTTTTCAATTCTCATAAATCCTCAAGGAAAAATCTCCATTGCCATGGCCTTCAGCAGTTTCAACAATGACTATGAAGCAACTTCTGACCTTTGTTTGCCACGGCTCTTGTGAGTTCATTTCCTCTCAGTCCCACCACTTCTTAAGCATTTGCCTCTCTCATAGGGAGTCACTATGACTCTCTTCTGCTGGAGAAGCTTGGATATATTCACCACAGCAGCTTTTGCCCCTCTGGACTTCCTACAGCTAAGTCTTCCAGTGGTTTGAATTCCAGCTGTTCCCTACAAAGAGTGTGTCTTGTGGTTATGGGGACCGATGGTGCAAAGCCAGTTCCTGAGTGAGGAGCACCTCCTGGTAGAGATGAAGGTTGAGTCTATTCGGACACAGTCGCCGTTATTTGTTACATTGACATGGAATCTAAAAAGCCAAGAGAAAAATACAAATTAGAGTAGAATTTTGGTCTAAAAATTAGAAGACCTGTTTCTTATTCTTTGTAAAACTGGGTCTTTAAAACTGTGGAGAATAGAGGATGATTTAAAACGAGCCCTGCTTCTCACTGGGAGGATCAGAACTCACATGCACGTGAAATGCACAGTGATGCTCTGAGGCACCTTCTGTTGAAGCAAGCTGCTTTGGTCCCCACGGAGACCTACCACCTGTACTTGTGCTTCAGAGTCTACACCACCCTGTGAACACGCAAGGCACAACTGCCCAGAGCAGGAGAGAGAGGATCCTAGCAGGACCCATGGCAGCAGGACTCCTCCAGCACAGCCTGGGGCCCTGCCACCTCTTCCAGCTGATTTTGCTGAGCCTCTACACAGGACCTGGCTGCAAAGAAAGCCCATCCTCGGGATACGACGTGGGCAAAAGTGATGCCATGTGAGACACAACCCCCCAGCCCAGTGACCTTCCAGTGTGATCCTGAACACCTCTTAGGAGCGAGGCCTTGTCGGTACTGGCCGAGTTCTGAACCCTGAAAGACCAACTCGGGTGAGCTGATTTAAACAATTTAGAATGTTCAACACTGGTAATTCAGCCTCAAAATGAAAATGTTATCTATCTCATATAGCAGGACTGCATGGAAACAAGTTACTCTAGGCAAAACCTAACAACCACTATGCAACCACATGAAAAACCAGGGAATGATGCCCCTTCCCCACTTCTCTGGGGACATAATTAATCTGATGAGCAAGCATTGCTATTTTTACAGCCATGTGGCAGCCCTCACTTGGTAAGATACCCCACTTGATCTGCAGTGAAATATCTAACACAGAGGGACTTTTCTACTTGGACAAAATAGCTACTGACTCTCTTCCCCCACAGTATATTTGAAAGAAAACTCACAAGTTGGTGTCAAAGGGCTCTCCATTCACCCAGAAGAACTTGTTTCCTTCCCTGCGCAGCCCAATCCAGAAGTCTGTTATTCGTATTCGATACATGATGAATTTCTGGACAAAACACAAACCAAAATTAATGGATGGCTATTGGATTTCTTAATGATGATGATGATTTGGCTTTTTAGATTAAACTGCGGATATAATAATATATACAAAGGTTGCCATTTTTCCCCTCACGGGTCACTGGTGTTTTACTGCTAAATTTAATCAGATGAAATGTGCTGTTTCCTGTTGTTTTTCCTCAGCCGTACAGAACGCCCTGAATTGGACACTATGGGAGACTTAAGGAACATAAGGAAAAGAAAAATGGTTTGAAAACAACAAAAGCTGCAGGTAGAACCTACTGCACAAACCAGGTATTTTCAATACCAGAGGTCCCAGCATCAGATATCCACAGACAGTCTTTGCTTGTTGTGGAAGCAGAGAAACTGCCTATTTTGTGCAGAGCTAACACCACAGCTCTGTTCCTCAGGAGGCTGCTAAAGCATTTGTTATTGAAAGCACCCTTTAATAGAACTGCATCCTGAAAGAGTATAAAGATCAACCACGGGGATGTGCACCAGTGCACTGAAAAATCGTTGAGAGTTGCAGTTAGTGTGGGAATTGCTGATGACTGTACTTTCTGGGTATCCTGGAGAGGGAATGAATATCAAGAGGGTGTGAAGGCAGAGGGACAGGCTAAATAGCCTAACTTAAAATACACACATAAATCACCAGTTGAAAAAACCCCAACCACCAAACACGCCGCCTTTGTTCATAATTAGGAGTCACAACTCCATTTTTATATTCTTTTGGACTTTACTTGTCATCTAGACGTAGTTTTCCTTTTCAGCTGCTGAAAAGCCTTCTAAGGAAATGGAGCTTCTCCAGCAGATTGCAGCACACGGCCCATGTGACACACTAAGGTCTGGAGAGCGGGCGGACCCGCACGAAACAAGGCGCCACAGGGTACGCAGGAAACGAGAGGTCAGAGACACTGAAGCAGACACTGAAGCTGCAGCCCATAGTCCAAGAGCAATCAGGGCCTTGGGAGAGTTAGTGAGGGAATTTCCTCTCTCCTTCCAGCTGTGAGTAACATTGGAAGAAAGAAACAGCCCCAGTCTACTAACGCATGGCTCCGTGGCTGGTGTCACCACCACGGTTTGGGGTCTTCATTAATGGGAAGGTCTACAGGGCACCAGGCTTGCTGGCATCAGATGGGATTCAGCTTTCTCAAAGAGGGAAGAGAGTCTTTGCTCAGAAGCTCATGGGACTTTAAACTAGACTTGAAGGGGCAGGTGATAATATCAGGCTTGCCTGTGACAAGCTGTAGGATGACACGTTGTGAATCAAGGGATGGGGTGCCAGCAAGGGCCCTCAGCCTGGTGCTCTGAGGTGTGATGGGGACACTGCAGCACACCTGAAATCTTACAGAGATAAGCCAGTGGCTCCTGAGGTAAGAGGAGCCAACAGGCAAACACCATGAAAATACCTCTAAGGAATTAAGGGAAGTTCCTCTGAGAAGGTGACATGGCCAACAGCCCAGCTGAAGTGGCTCCTCATGCGTGCACACGGCATGGGCAACAAACAGGAGGAGTTAGAAGGCACCACGCTGCTGGAAAGCTGCAGCCTGGTTGCCATTACTGAATCTTGGTGGGACAGATCCCCTGAAGGGACAGGCAAGGAAGGAGGGCTGGAGGCATTGCCCTCTACATCAAGAAATGGATAGAGTGTGAGGAGCTGCCCCTGAATAGCCATGAGGAGGTGAAAATCTGATGGGACCACCTGAGGAACCTGAACTAAGGTCTACGAAGTCTATGGGACCTGATGAGATGCATCCCAGGGTCTTGAGGGAATTGGCTGATGTAGTTGCCAAACCACTTTCCATGATATCTGAAAAGTCCTGGCAGTCAGGTTAGTCCCTGGTGGCTGGAAAAAGGGAAACACTGCACCAAAGTTTTAAAACGTGTAGAAAGGAGGACCCTGGGAACTACCAAACTGTGAGTCACCTCTGTGCCTGGGAAAATCATGGAGCAGGTCCTCTAGAAGTTAGACTAAGGCACATGGAGGACAGGGAGGTGATTCAAGCCAGCCAGCATGGCTTCACCAAAGGCAAGTTGAACCTGGACAAGCTTGAGAGGTGGGCCTATGTGAACCTCATGAGCCTCAACAAAGCCAAATGGAAGGTCCTGCACTTGGATCGGGGCAATCCCCGGTATCAATACAGGCTGCTGAATGATGGGGTTGAGAGCAGCCCTGTGGAGAATGACTTGGGGGTACTGGGGGATGAAAAACTGCTCACGAGCCAGCAAGGTGCACTCAGCTCAGAAGGCCAACTGTATCCTGAGCTGCATCGAAAGCAAAGTGGCCAGCAGGACAAGGGATGTGACTCTCTCCCCTCTACCCCACTCTGGTGAGACCTCACCTGGAGTATTGTGTCCAGCTCTGGAGTCCTTAGCATAAGACATGAACCTGGTGGAGCAGGTTCAGAGGAGGGCCACAAAAATTATAAGACAAATGAAGAAAGGCTGAGAGAGTTGGGGTTGTTCAGCCTTGAGAAGAGAAAGCTCCAGAGAGATCTCACTGCAGCCTTCCAGCACTTAAAGGGGGCCTGGGGACAGCCTTTCTAGCAGGGCCTGTTGTGACAGGACAAGGGGGGGTGGCTGTAAACTAAGAGGGTAGATTTAGACTGGATATAAGGGAAGAATATTTTTTACGTTGAGGGTGGTGAAACACTGGCCCAGGTTGCCCAGAAGTGGTAGATATCCCATTCCTGAAAACATTCAAGGCCAGGCTGGATGGGGCTCTGACCAACATCATCTACTTGAAGCCCTTGGTCATGGCAGGGGGGTTGGACTAGATGACCTTGGAGGGTCCCTCCCAACCCAACCCATTCTATGATTCTATAGCACCAACTTCAAGGCTCTGGACATCTTACCAGCTCTTGGTGGTTGTCAATCACTGCAAGGGAAGCTCCAAAGGCAGAGCAGAATTTGTGACTGGAATCCCAATCTGCCATGACTCCCGAATGATAGTAACACTTCCTCTTGTAGTACAGCCAGTCATCGGGGCACGGCTCCAGGTGTAGCAGCTTAGGTGGATCTTTTGTTCAAATGAAGAAATGAAGGCAAGGTTACTCAGGACATACAACACAATTATGTACACATTTCCACATTCTGGATCTGGTTTTGCCAGCTCTAAAATATCTGTGAGCTGCGCTGAATTAAAGCAGGGGATGGGTGAGCGTAATACAATGGAAGGGTTGTGCTCAGTCTTAGGGGGTTTTCCCAGTTATACCAGCTAAGGTGGGTCCAGTAATCCCTGACTGTGTGCTCCTGTGCTGGCCATGTGCCAGCAAACAGCCTCCAAACGTGCTCCAGCTACACCTAAGACACCACAGCTGAGAAAATCGTGGCAGAAAAACATTTTTGACAAAGAGAGCAAACATCGATGCTAATTATCCACTGTGAAGCAGCTAAAATTCGACCCTAAATGAGTTCTAGTTCAATGTATTCAGCTGTAAAAATGACTACAGGCCAGTTCCTCTGGCCAAGGCAAGAAGTCAGCGCTGCCTCCCTAACTCTGCTGATGGCTTGGTCATTCCTCAGCACTCTGCCCACCTGCAGTACAATGAAACCCTGCAGAAAATAAAATTCCTTTTTTAGAAAAAAAATGAATTTAAACTCTACCGTAAACATCTAATAAGAACAATTAGTTTCACTTTCCTTTTTCTGAAGCTGGCAGCCATGATAGGGAGAGCTGAAAACCAGCGGGAGTAGCTCTCACCCTGCAGAGCTAATGGGTTTAAAACCAGATGAACTCACGGAGAGAGATCCAGGCTAAGAGTAAAATCACAGCAACGGCGATGGCAACTCCCACAATTCTTTTCCAGAAACAGAGGTGTGAACGCACATCTAAGGAGAGAAAGATGTGTTAATGCTCATCAGGGAACTAAAGACTCAGGTCAAAAACACCGATGCAGAGCCACGTTCCCTTCATGAAGATTTCCCAAACACTTGCACCTGCCCCTGTGAAAGGTCCCGAGGAGCTTCTGCCCTTCTAAAACCCGACCGAAGGATTTTCAAGGGTTGTCAAACCGCAGAGAGACACTCGCAGAACAAAGTCCCCCCGGCTGCTTCATGCCCGTGGGGAGGACAAGAAGTCCCCAACCGCATCCAGCCCACCGGCTCCCGGGCACA
>VWZY01011869.1:212473-230688 GCA_013399075.1 Chloroceryle aenea | reverse complement strand
GGGTCGGGATGCGCGCCGGGGGTCGCGGTGCGCAGCCCTCGCCAAAGCCGAGGGGAAGGGGGGACTGAAGGGCAGGAAGATGGACTTTAAAAGCAGGGGTGGCTTGATTCAGTTGCAGTTGCCTCGTGGCCTGCAACAAACGGAGCTCCTGATGTTTGTTTGTTTTTTTTTCCAAAGGCAAAAACTGAAAGCAAATATTCCTTAACTAAATAAGCTCTCAGAAGTGGAAATGGTTTTATAGTTTTTGTGGCTCTAGGAAAAGTTTGTAAACTTTAGGCTGCCGGTTTTCCTTCCATTGTCCAGGCGTTCTCTGAAACAAAATTTTGATGACATCTACCTTCAAGAAATGCCTTCTGTTAAATAGACCGGGCTCACCTTTCGCCCGGCTGGTTGTTGCCCACCGTTACATCCCAAAAGCCAAGGGTGGGAAATATTTCTCCTTTTTTTTTCCCTGATGCAGGTGAGAAGGTTCAGGAACAACTTGCAGCGGCTGGAGTCACACCCAGTGCTTTTACCCTGCACTCAGAAGGCAAACGGTAAGAAAATGTAACACACTTGCTGGAGGCCAGACCTCGAGCAGGCATCTATTCCTCTACCAGACAGTGACTATCCTGGCACTAAAATGGACAGTGGGCACTGGGGATGTGTTTGGGGCAACCAGAACAGTCTCTGGGGAAAGGGAATCTAATTCCCAGCCATCATCTCGTTTTGCTTTTTTAGAATGGACCAAGTGCAGTGGAGTCTGATTCTTAGAGATATTTAGGCATCTAATTCACCAAATTACTGCTATGAATTTGTGAAGTTGAGAAGACCTCTCAGGCATGTGCCAGTTAACATAAAAAATAATCACAGGAATTAAAGATGTTGAAGCCTTTTCTAGAAGGGGCTGGGTTGTTTGTTCCTCTCCCCCCCCATTATAACCTAACACATGAAAGTGGATTGACAGTTCTGCACTGACTTGATAACGGTTATAGCTGCAGATTACTCTCTGGGAGATTTTTGCTGTTAAATTTATGTCATTGAAAGTGGGATTTAAGAAAAACTGTGAGTTTTTCATGCTCCCCAAAGTGAGCAGGAAGGGTTACAGTGAACTTCCCTCTGCAAACCAGGTTCAGCCTCACGTGGGAAATCGCTCGAACTTTTTGCATGCAGACAAAACTACTTTAAGCTACAGAGTGGTAGCTCTGGGTTTTGTGGCTTTTTTCCCTCTGTGGCACTGCTATGCCCCAGATACCTTCCCTGTCGTGCTGTTGCTATCTGCTCTGTCCTTCCCCTCCCTCCATTCAGCCCTCACTCCCCGGGAAGGAGGATATTTGCAGTGTATCTGAGGCCCACCTTCTCCTTCTGGTGGGCTTCAGGTATTGCACGAAGCTCCTTTTTTTTCCTGTTTGTTTCCTCATTTCTCTGTCCACGCTGCCCTCATCTCCTCAGGTACAGGCAAAAACTAAGAGGCAGCCTTGGGATTTCTACTATTGCCACGCTCCATAAGCATAACTTTTTTCTTTGTTTTCCATCTGTAGATGAAGTCTGAAGACAACCAGTCAGAAACCCAGATGACATCAGCACTTTTTGGGAACACAGAGCCCACTAATATCCAACAAGTCAGAGAAATGGCAGCTAGATCGTGGGTGTGGAGGACAGGAAGGCGCTGTAAAGATTTCTTGCAGTCAAAACGTAAGATTTTTTTCTTTGCTATTATATAAAGACACCTTCCTGCAGGAAGTCTGAAGTCGAGCTCCAAATCTAGTTCCAGGTCTCATGGCTTGGACAAGACAAAACCTGGGAGTTTACTTCTAGGCAAAGCTGTAGTCCCAAAAATGAAGAGATCTGTTGTGTTTGATCCAAGCGCCAACCGTTTCCGTCTGATCCCTTTGTGTGAAAACGGGCGTTTGTCATGAGGTAGTTTATCTGTGTAAAATACACTCAGGTGAGCCCAACCTCATCAGAAAAAATACTTTGTGCCTTTGCAGCAGGTGAGCTTGCACTTCTGCATTGAAATTTGTGTGTGAAGGACATTTTGTGACAAAGAGAAAATAGATTTGGTCCGAGACTGCAGCCATGCTCTGAATTCAGCCTTTAATGTTTGAATTGTGTGAGCACGTTCTCCTGTTTTCCAGATGTGGATGGAGCTTGACTGGAGTTAGTGATGACCTGTGAGCTCTCAGCCTCCAGAGGCTAATGCTAAGAGGTCTTCAAAACATAGAGGAGATCAAAAACTTGGGACTGGATGACTTAAATTTGTAATACAGGGACCTGCATATCTGTGGAAAACTTTAGTGTGTAAATTGATTAAAAAAAAGTGAATTAGGTGATAGTTGGCCACATTCTCAAACCATGCAGTTATAGCAATGTCAGTTCAGGGTGCCTTGTTTGACTTCACTTGTGCTTTGTATTGACATTCTTGGAGCTTAAATGAAAGGCTATTCTGCTGCAGTCTCACTTAGTGCTGAAATACAGTGTGAGCCAATATACAAAACTGATAATCACCTTCTTTTTTACAGCCTGTTACTTCTGTGGAGCTTTAACATGTCTTCTGCTGATAGTCGTCGTCTTTGTCTTAGGTAAGCTTTTGGAACATTTTCCACCTGAGGTGTGTTTCCTCTAGCTATGGGCTCTAGGATCACAGTAGTCAAGTGCACCAACATTAGGACTCTACAGTGCCTTCAGAGTCACAAAACCTGGGACCTCCATCACTGCTTCAGTTGTTTGATGTTGATACAAGGTTGAATAACCTCCAGGCAGAATTGAAAAGGAGAGAGAAGTCTCCCTGCAGATAAAACCCAGATGATACAGCTGTAGATTTCTGCTTGCTTGTTTTATTTCTGCTGCATCCTCGATGCTCTTAAGAGTGTAGTTCCTTGCCTGGCCACACATGCGGTGTGTGCACATCTTGCCTGTGCTTATCCCCAGTAACTTACTGGATGGTAATGGCCAGAGCACTGAGCCAGCATCACAGGTCCAGGCACAGAATCCAGGCTTATTGCGTGAGCTGCTCGTTCATCTGGTCTCGAGGGCACCTTTACTGTCTGATGTAGAAGACAATTCTGTAACACAGCCAGCTTATCTTTTTCACAGATAGGCTTTGGGGATCATTCTGCCTTTTGGTTTTTAAAAACCCATTTGTGTTACATGCTGTGTTTTGAAGAAGTCAGCCCTACCTCTCAGTGGCACAGTTGAAGCCACTGGAGGGGGTGTGAGCAGTGCTCTCCTTCCTCGCTGAGGTGTCTCCAATTCTACACAGCAAAGAGCAGCTGATCAGAAAGGAAAAGAGAGAAGTGTGGCAACAGCAGGCTGTAGAGTCTGGGAGGACAATGCCCTCACTGCAAGCCCCTCTACTGCCATAAATGGCCCTTTACTTCCATTTCAGTATTAGCCACCTCCAAGCTTAAGCAGTGGGTAAATGCATTTGTGGGTGCAGAAGGTCTGGATTCCATCCTAGCAGGATGAACCAGGAGATAAATACTTTACACACGGTGTGAGCCTTACAAAAGGCTCCATGCTGCACAAAAACAGTCTACTACAACCATTTAGTAAAAATCAGGACAGACTATTTTCTGTGTGGCAAGTAGAAATCAAGGTAAATGCAAATTAATTGCCTTCATTGCAAGAAATTAAACTCAGCACTGAAGGAAAACATGCCAGTGAGTCCTGTCACCCCCACTGAGCTACTGTGGCAGAAAGATGAAGAAAGGGCATCCAAGCATGCTGAGATACAACACCAATGAACCATTCTCCAAACCACTATCTCCAAATAAGAATACTTTTCACCTCTTCATTGGCAGACAGAACATTAGCATCATATCAACACCTAATTCACTTACCTTCACATAATTTACAGAACTCTTAAAGTTCTGCTACAAAGTCACATCAATTTACAAAACACTTAAAGGTCTAATACAAAATCAAAGCAACTTGCAACTTGTCTTCACAAAATATCTCACCAATTGTAGGTATGCAAGCAACTTCCTTACTTAAAATGAGTTAGATCAGTAAATTAACAGTATGAGGTTTATTACCCTAATAGTGGATTTAAAATGGGTCAGGTATAAATTGCCAATGCTTCCAATTCTCTCAAATTCAGAAGTGGTTTCTAAATCCTACTTATTTGCTACTGATGGTAATAAATAGGCTGAAGCTGCAACCTCTCCCCTTTCTCAGCTGAAGATGATGCCTGAAAGGCAGGGAAGGTCAGGATCCTTACCCTTCTTTTGGCTTCTCTGCTGGCATCTAGTATGGCATTGGCTTTTTTTTTTTGAGAAATCTACATTTGAGGTTGAGTTACACTGATGAATGCTAAGATTTTACCAGGTAGAAATTTTGTTCCCTCTTTTCCTTTGTAGGTTTTACAACGGGGTCATCTCACCATGGAAAATTTCCCCATGAACAGTGCCCCAGCGACTGGATAGGTTACAAAAGGAAATGTTATTTCATCTCAGAGGAGGAAAAAAACTGGACAGCCAGCCAGAGCTTCTGCACTGCAATGGGATCCACACTAGTTGTTTTTGAAAACCCAGAGGAAATGGTAAGGGGGAAGAAAACACAAACACAAACCACCACCCAAACAGAACACAACTTCTGTGTCTTTCCTTCACTAAGCTTGCTTTTTTCATTTTTGCCTCTTTTTTTTTTTTTTATGCAATGCTTATCCCTTAAGTCTTTTGAAAATAAGTAAGCTGTGTGAGTGCAGGTCATGGGAAGTACCTGCAGCAGGCACAGCAGCAGTGCCAGCTGCCCCACACTGCTTTGGGGCTGTATTTGACTTGAGGGAACATGAAAAGCTCTTTGGAATGAATTGGTTTGCCTGGTTTTACTTTTCTCTCCTATGGGCCTTCATCTTCCAAGCAGGTATGAATCTGTCCAACATCCAGTACAGACACACACATGGGCACTTTGGTGTCTATAAAGAAACTAAACATTTACAAACATTTCTCAGCATGCTGGAAATTATCTGTCCTTATCTGCTTGTAACTGGTGTTGGCTATGCCTTAATACCTCTTAGAGACATATTCCCACCAGTGGTAGGAATACAGCCCTGCTGAAGGTGCCCTGGACACTTTCTGATGCTAATTTGTCTTGATCTAAGCAATATTTTTACAGGGATAAGAATTTCAGGGAGGAGAAAAATGCAGGGCCTAGGTGTTTGTGTGGGAGTCCTTTACTGAATGCGGTCTCCCATTTTATCCCCTCGTCAGCCCCCTTTGTTTGCCAGTGATTCCAGCCTTATTTTCCATCTTGTCCCCTTCTGCATTGCTGCCCTGTGAGCGAGCACAGGGTACCACATCTGCAAATGCCTTTTGCATCTAAAAGCTTCACTTCTAATTCAGTGCCCGCGATAAGTAGCTGGTAATTGGCTAGGCAGGAATAGGTGCTACTTAAACTGCTGTTTAAAACCCTTAGACCTCCAAAATGCAACCACAGCTTCTGGAAGAAAATGACAGGAACACTGACATTGGCTTACCAGGCTGTCCTGGTGCTCGGTGGTGCCTTGTCCGGTCTCCAGCACGGGACGGTGGGAGCCACACCAGAAGGTTGACCAAAAAGTGCAGAAATGGTGTTGGGAGCACACTGAGAGAGTTTCTTCTGAACTGGATAGAAAGGAATTTGCTAGGGGAGAGTGGAGGAGTATAAGGTGAACATTAGAGTCCATGCTGACAGGCAATATTTACCTCATTTTTAAGTTCACTGAGCCTGCTGATCGATATCTTGTGGCAGGGAGCTCTGCAATATCACCCATTGCAAGTGCTCTGTTGTCTTCCATCATTCTTTGCTGCGTTTAACACTGGCTGTTGCAAGCTTCTGGAGCAGTGAGCTGTCTGGTTTTATCTGTACATCCATGGATAAATACCTTTAAGTAATAACTAGTAACAGCTGGGAAGGAGGAGAGCTCCCCTATACCCATCTGAAATGCAGGGAACACCTGTACCAGGCTGCATATCTAGACACATTTGTAGACAGACACCACCAGTACCTGATGTTTGGGTATTTTTATGTAGTGGACAGTAATTATTTTCAGGAGTATGCTGTTGAATAACTTCATTGGGGTTTATGCTGCTGTAAGGGCCAATTCAAAGGCAGGATTAAACTCCTAATTCACCAAAAATGCTTATGAAAGGGTTCTAGATGATGGAGTGGTGAACTAGTCCTCCTCAAAAGTCACAAGAAGAATTTTCTTCTCATTTTGAGAGCTCATGTTGACAAAAACCCCACCAACTTGTTAATTTTTTTTTCTTTTTTTTCCTCCTTTTTTAGTTTTCTTTAGTCAAGCATTTGAAAATAGAGGACTCCTGGATTGGATTGCGCAAGAAAGGAGAAAGCTTCTACTGGGAGAATGGCATTCACTTGAAGGAGGACTTGTAAGTTCCTTGTGATTGTCTAACAAGTACTTAAGCAAATGTAGCATTAGGGTTTACAGCACAATGGTATTTCTGTGAGGATGGTTTTTTTCCCTGTGATTTCTAACTGTGACTTTGAAAATGAACTCAGTTATTACTGATCTAACTCAACAGCATCGATGTGGAGAAGTCTCTGATTCAAGAAGGGCTTTTTGGCAGTCCAGCACATCTGGGTGGTGTTCTCCATCATCCCCATTACCTTAATTGATACAGACTTTTCAGTACACAGTATAGACAGTTTATCTCTCTTCAGATCTTCAGGATGTTTGGGTTCTGATGTGATCTTTTGTGCTCACCTTCCTGAAACACACTGTATCTAGCAAATCCACACGCATTTTCTAGGGATCAGAGAGAATGAAGTTACAGGTATGAGGGAATAATTGTCTCCAGACAGATTAAGCAGCTTCATAAGAACACCCAAATCTGCTTCAGTGTGTTTGTCACAACCCAGATTTGCTCCCTGTTTATATAAGAAAACCTTTGGGCTGTAAGAGCTCTTCATTCTTGCTCTGCAGAGCATTAATGACCTCAGCAATTCTAGGCAGGATGTGTCATAAATCATCTTTTGGTTTTCCTCCTGTTGTTTTAGGATACTTGGTATGGACCATTCGTAGAAACAAGAGATTCATGCAACTCTGCATGAGCTCAGTGGCTTTTGCTAACGTGATTTATCACTCAGCAGCTGAAACTACCATACAAAAATCAACTGGAAACTACTTCAGCAGAGTTTTGGTTTACAGCAGGCTCAAATATTTGGCTCAATAGTAGAAAGTACTTAGTAATCCCCGTTTTCTTCCTGTATTTTTTCAGGTTCCACATACGGAATCACTCTGAGTGTGCCTACTTGGATATCTTCAGTATTTCTACATCAGCATGCTCTATGCCCAGGCGCTGCATCTGTCTGCAAGCCCCTAAAGCAATGACCTAGAGCTCCAGCTGGTATTGACAGTTAAGGTGTATCCAGCCTTTGTACAGCCATGCTACATAAAGGGCAGGACTGCTGTGGCCATGCTGTCTTAGACCATACAGAAGCCTAAACCAGAGAGAAAAGGATTTTTTTATGTGTTTCTAGGTCCTCTGTCCTAGGAGACAGTCCAGTTTACAGATCACCTACGATGGAGTCTTCCAGTGCTGGCTGCTGAAGCTGGGTTCCTGCTAGTCTTCTCTTTGATGTTGTTCTTCCTCTCAGCATGGGGCCTTGGGGACATGCAGCATCCAGAGACACCAGCCAGCACCCCTACAGAAACAGTTAAACCAGGGCTCTGGTTTCTCTGGGATATTTGTGGTCTTTGCTGAGCTTTGTACTTGCTGTTTTAGTAGAACATTTCCCTGTCTGCCAGTCTTCTGAGCTCACCTTCAGCTGCCACGTGTCCCTCTCAGCTCCTTTTATTTCTGCTCTGATGTAGCAATCTTATGTTTGTCCATAAAACTCGTGTTAGGTGAATGTACTGGGTTTGTACTCTGGCCATCACTGCCATCAACATTTCCAGTGGCTGGAGTGATGAGAAATTCAGTGTTTCTCGAAGGAAGGAGCTCGTAAAGTCTGGTCTTTGTAGGGGCTTTTATATCAGCATTCCCCAGGTTTGTTCCTGCTGATTGGAGCTTGCTCAGAACAGCAACAGGGACCTCCCGTGTCAGCACCGTAGGATTGTTCACGGGCACTTGCATTGTCTGCACACCTGGTGTCCTGCAGTCGGAGGCAGGGGGCACGTTTGCAGACTTCTTTTGCACACCTAGAAGCAGTGTGTTGTCTGTGCAAAATGATCTCCCATGACTGGAAAGAGAGTTTGGTGTTTACTGGTCACAAAGCCCAGGAAAGAAGTGTTCTGAGCAGACTGGGACAGGCTGGGACCAAGAGCTGCCACCGTGCCCTTCTGCTGAAGCTTCCCAGGCATCACCAGCACAACCCCTCAGCTGCTCCAGTCCTGGGGTGGGCGTGAGGGGCCTGCATTAGCTTTTCTCCCTTCTGCTGTGTTGCAGAAATCTCCAGCAGAAGGGTAGAGCAGATAGCTGGGGGCACTAACTTCAGCTGCCCCAGTGAGATCTGCTGGAACTTCTGCTGGAGCAAGCCTTCAGTTGGCTGGTTACTGACAGGACCTCAGCAGGGGGTTACACATTTCTCTGGCACTTGCATCTTGCCTCCTGGTGATGGCAGAGTCACAGGATCACAGAATCATTTAGGTTGGAAGAAACCCTTAAGATCATTGCATCCCAAAGTAAATGATGTAGCATAGCAGCCTGGTGAGACAGTCCTGTGAATGACCCAGCTGTGGATGGTGCTAAAGGTGACAGGCTGTGTCCATTACTTTTGAGATGATGTCTGCAGGGGCAGCCTGGAATCGGGTCCCACTGATCCCAGCTTCACACCCAAGTGCTTCCACAGCAAACTGCACTCAGGTTATCCCTGCCTCGCACTGGTGCAAGTCAAGTTACAACGTTTCAAAGGCAGGTTGTTAAGACCTATGGAAATAATTTATTTTGGTGTGAACAGAATACTAAGAGGAGCATAATGAGCCTCATGGACTTGCAGTGGGGAAGAGGAAGCCTCTTCCTGGGAAGAGGCTGTTTGAGAGAGGAGGAGGAGGAGGAGGAGATGTAAGACAGTTTAAGGCTCTGAGCTGCTAGAACTTGGACATTCCCTCTGGAATTCTGAGACACTGTAACCAAGAACTGTCTTCAACTAATTGCACTTCAGTAGAACTACAGATTTCGTTTTGGGTAAAGGAAAACAGCTTAGATCAGCCTAGACAAACACAAGGCCTTCCCCCCACTGGCTGTTTTCAGGGATCATTTTCGACTTGACATTAGCAGCTCTCGGGCAGCACAAACAGCTGATGTGCCAGCCAGTGATGTTTGCACACAGACATCCTCCTTCAGCTTGCTCTGCAGTTGGTGCTCAGTGTCGGGTGCTGACAACACAGGACACACAGACACTGGAAGCTGCTGAAGGAGGGAATCACCCAGGGGTGACCGATGTAGCAACAGTGCCAAGCTCACCCCAGCCTGTGTTAAATAATCAAGTATTACCAGGGCTGCTTCAGCCATTTCTAAACAGAGGTGGGAAGGCCCAAGTGTCTAGTCATGCATGTTTCCTTTCAAGTTTAGCAGAATTGTCATTCTTTTTCTTGTAGATTCTTTTGTAAGTCACATAAGAACTCAATAAATAGATCCCTTGCTTTTTTCTAATGTCCTGGTTTCACTGATTTGCCATCTCTGCAGGGTAAATGTGAAAAATAAAAGATATGGATCTCAGACCCAAGAGTCATTCAGAGTAAGTATTTAGTGTCCAAATAATTTATATTCAGAGGTCTTTGGACTTCAATATCCTACTTTTTGATTTTTTTTTCCCTGTATTTGAATTTTGCTTCTCCAGAATTAGAGATCCTCTTGTACTTGGGGATGGGGAAGTCTCTCCAACATGCACGTGCTTGGCAGCATCTTTAAGTAGCAGGTAGAGTGTTGTCATGAGAAACAGCAGCACTGCAGTGGCAGGATAAGGATCCAGAGGGACTGGAAGAAATTCTACTTCTACCAGTTACAGCCTGAAGAACAGAAAGTGTGACCCATGGCAAAATCACTTCCCAAAGACACTGATTTTGCAGAGGCTCACTTTGATCAGGATCAAAGCTGATTTGCTGCTTAAGCTCAGTCTCAAGCAAAGAAATGCCTCTGTCCCAAGAAGGAGGGCATTTTCACCATGTCAGTTATAAATTCTCAGTATCTCAGGAAAGTATAGGCACTTCCAGAAAAATACTGATCCCTGGATAGGGGAAGAAAACCCAGAGGTGTGGCTGCTGAAGCATCCAAGGTGATTAAGTTGATAGAGAATCGCAGGAGTTGGAAGGGAGCTCACCAAGTCCAACTCCCCCACCCAGAGAAGATCAGTCTAGAGCAGGTTGCACAGGAACGTGTCCAGGCAGGTTTTGAAAGACTCCAGAGGAGCTTCCACAACCCCTCTGGGCAGCCTGTTCCAGACTCTGTCACCCTCAAAGTAGGCACCTAATCATTAAACCCTCACTGAGAATGCAAAAAACTAAACCAGTAGTGTCATTTTCCCAAGGATCTCAAATCCAATCAGCCTGAGTCTATTTACAACAGGACAGCATTTTTTTTTCTCATGTGACAGTCCATTTGTTTATTCTTACTCCTTTTAGCTATAATGGCAGCACTGACTTTGATCTGTGATGTGTTCTTTGCTCACTGTGCCCAGGCTGTTCAGCCATTAGATCATGAGAAGGTGGCAGTGAGATATCAGCATCTCTTCTCCCATGAGGCACCTCAGTCTATTCTGATTTTTCTCAGTACAGAATTCTGATCAAAACATGCAGTTGAAAAGTGAAATTCCTGCACAGCTCACAACAAAAAGAACTAATTGCATTAGGAGGTGCCTATGCTGTGCAAGCTTTTCACTTCCAGCTGCATAACAAGTAGGGAAACAGAGAAAGGGTGAAGCTTACTGAACAAATAAAACCTGTCTGTATGTCAGAGTCAAAAGAATGACAGCATGAAGATGAAAAAAATGATAAAAAAGAGTCCAGGCTTTGTGGTTTGACTCTGTATATGCAAGTGATTTCTTCCTATCTGGCTGCTGGTTGGCTCTTGCAGTTTACACCAAAAGGAGGAGGAAGGAAGCAGAATGTGCTTTCTGTAGGTGGATAGAAATGCAGTTGGAAAGTGCCACTCCCTGCACCAGTGGCTTTGCAAGAGCAGTGCAGTCCTGGGTAGCTAAGATACTGTGAAGTGAAAGCAAATATGGTCTTTGAGGGGTCTGTGGAGGCTTATACTGGTTTATGGTGGGGAGGCTATCTGATGTAAAATGAAGGGGAAATTTGTTACCTCAATTGTGATCAGTGAATGGTGATTCTGCTTGTGATGGAAGTGCAGGAAGATTTCAGTGTTGTATCCCTCTTCAGCACAAAACCCACGTGTCTCTGTGCACACTGATGCATTGCCCCTTAGAGCTATTAAAATAAGCAGCTTACTAATCTTAAATTGCTGCCAGAATCAAAAAGTTGTGTAAACCACAGGTAAAATGAGGGATTTTTAAAATATTTTTTTTCTTACCAGCTTAGCAACTAGATCACACAGCAGGCAAAAAGTCTTTGATTTTTATAGCTAAGAAAAATCATTAAAATGATTTCAAAGTGATTCAAATGCTGACCCTAGGTAGAGCCAAGCTTCAAACTCTTCCAGTTGAGGAAGATCATTTGGAGAGGCACTTCCACTGCAGTTTGAACTGTGGTAGTAACAGTGCTTTACTTGTGGACTCGTGGTGCAGTAACCTCTCCTTCTGTGGCTGCTTTACCTCCTGGCAGACTCCAGAGGTAAGAGTGGGGTGCTCTGGCATTCCTAGCAATTTGGGGGGAAGTCATTGAAAATGGCTCAGCAATTCCTAAAGGCATTGATCCTAGCAGAGCATACAACTGAAATGATGCTTGTGAGCTGCACGTGGCTTCCAAGGTATGATGCAATGAAGGCCACATCCTTCAGCAGACATTACTTACACAACCATCTCGTGTTAGTGATTGTGATTTTAGGAAGCAGTGGAGACAGGAGTGATTCCAGCATAGCTGCACAGACACAGGTACATTCTGTGAGCTGTTCCTCACACTCTTTTCCTTTCAGGAAAGCTGTGTGCTTTAGAGAATAGGTGATACCACAGGGATGGCAAGGCAGTTATTTGTTACACACTATTGGTGATGGCAAGGGGGATGAGACAGGACTGTCTTGCCACTCACCTGTGTGAAAGGTACAAAGCAACCTCATATTTTACTAGGGATTTACTTCACATTATTAATTCACATAAAATGTGCTTTTCCCCAATTACAGCAATTAAGAGTCTGAATAAGGAACTCGAAACCAGGACAGTAAGACACAAAGGCAGCTTTTAGACACCTTCTATTCCCTCCCTGTCCTGAAGCAAAAAGAGGAAGAGCTTTACTTAGACTCCTGGGCTTGAATACGCACAGCAGCCTGCCCAGCACAGCACAGCCTCTCCACAGCCTCTATCCTCCCTCTGGCCCCAGCTCTATTTCCAAAAAAACTATAATAAATTGGCTATGGAACTGAAGAAGTGAAGGGCAGAAGGGCAGAGGACATGGCTAGCACAGATTTAGGGGCTCAGGATGGTGAGCTGCACGTGTGCACCAGACGATGGGGGGGTCAGGATGATGACTTTGCAGGAAAGCTGGTCTAGGGAGAAAAGGAGAACTCCAGCAGGGTGAGGGAGCTGGGGAACACTGGGCAGGGGTCCTTGTCTAAGGGAGCGCTGTGTGCATGAAGGAGGTGAGGAAACACAAGTTAGTTAAGCTGGGGTTTGCTGTGAGGTGGTGTGGAAGGGAAATGTGGGTTCTGAGGCTCTGCAGTGAGAACAGAGGCACGTAGGTGAGGAAGCAGGTGGTGAGAGATGGGAAGTCAGACAATATCTCGGGGAGGTCAGGAACACATGAGTGTATTACAGGATTTTTCAGGATATTTCAGGGCTCTGCCTCTAAGTGTCACTGGGACCCCTTATCAAGGGTGCCAACAACAGAGTTCTCGGGAGCCAGAGGTGAATCCCACAGCTCCTCTGCTTGGGCTCTTTAGGATTCTTTTAGGCCTTTCCACCAGGGCACAAGAGCCAATGGAAGAAGGAAAATTTCACAAGCAAACAATATTCTGCAGAAACAGGAGCCCAGGCACAGTTTTGGTTTGGAAAATCCAATTGAAAATAGCCATTGAATCCAAACCAATAAACATTTGAAAAGTAGAATGTACAAAAGTTTACCAGTGATGTGCCTAATGTTCTAATCTGTCTAAATGTGC
This sequence comes from Chloroceryle aenea, assembly GCA_013399075.1. Classification (NCBI taxonomy): domain Eukaryota; kingdom Metazoa; phylum Chordata; class Aves; order Coraciiformes; family Cerylidae; genus Chloroceryle; species Chloroceryle aenea. The sequence continues at coordinate 217,492 of VWZY01011869.1, read as the reverse complement.
ACTCTGTGCAACAATATCTCATCTCAAGCCAGTCCTAAACCAATTTACTAACATGTTAGTAAATGAAATACGGGTACAACCCTTCTTAAAAAGTCAGGGTAAGACAAAACATGCATTTACCTTCTGCTTTTGCTTTCCATAAGGAACTAAGGACCAATGCTGCAGCTTCAGAAAGAGTGCTCAAGACATTTGTTACTCCATCCAAGGGGTGGGTTGGCACTTTCAATTCTTGTACCAAGCTGCTGTAGATGTTGCATGTAGGGAGGAATTTCCTGTCTTTTCCTCACTCTTGACTGCTGTGCAGTAAAGACCCATCAATCTCTTTGCTGGACTATGAAGTATGGCCTTTTAAAGTGATACTTGAAGGATAAAGGACATGAGATCCTCCTGAAATTAGAATAATACACCAATGAGGGGGGAAAGGTGATACAAAGTGTATCGTGATTTTACCAGACCTGGAACCAATAGAGTTTAGCCAACAAGCAAATGATGTTGTTACCACTCCAGAGAATGCAACCAGCCAGGAGAGCAGATCACGACTTCCTCAGGAGAAGAAAGTTTTGCAGCTTGGCATCAATGGTGATTACACACCACAAGCCAGGCTGCTTGGATTCTTGGAGTCTGTTTGCTGATGCAGCACAGGCAAACGAAAGCACTGGGCATGAATCTTCTGAGAACAACTTGCACCTCTGCTTGTTTGCACAAGCTGTGTCATTACTCCTGTGCTGCTGAGAGTGGTGGGCAATGGAGAGCATCTAACACCATGATTCACAGTGGTTTGTTTCATCCCAGGTTTGAGAACACATCAGTGCTATTAGTGCTGTCAATGGTCTGTTGGTTTTTTGGTTTGGTTTATGGTTGGTTTTTTTACTGCAGTTGTTTCAAGTACACTGACTATAACTGAATAAGTGTAAATTTCCTTCAGGTTATTTTTAAGCTACAATTATTAAGCTCCTCCTGAAGTTCCCAAATAATAGACTCACATGAAACATTTTATAAATTGCAAACTAAATGTTTCCCACACGACCAAAGAGTCTCACTCACCTTCACACTTAGTTCAGTGGTAGATCTTCTTCTTCTTTTCTCGGGGTAATGTGGCACAAGATCTCCTTCCTCCAGGCTTGAGGGGCTCCTGTTAAATCTTTAAAGTGAAGGCACCATCCCCTTCTGCAGCAGGGCAGAGGAGTCTACAGGGATCTCTTGTCAGCACTGTAGATGGAGAAGTAGAAGGTCTGATGACTCCTCAGGGAAACCTGCAGCCTTGCAACAAGTCAGAGAAATGACTGAAGGATGGATACAGGTGAAGATGCACCCCAGTAGTCAGGTGAATACCTTCTGTCCATATGGGCTGGGAGGTCTGGCAAGGGTCTGTCAGATACCTCTCCACCCTGGACTGACAGAAGTGGACATGTCATGATGCACAGCATTCAGACAGAATATTGATGTGGGGCATGCATTGATCACCTGAAGCATGAAGTCAGGAACCAAAGTACATCACCAAGTAGACTATTGGCAGGATTTCTGCAGAAGCCCAGCTCTCCTAGTGATGGTAACATGCTAACCCACGTGCTGTAGGTATGGGTGGCAGGTGAAACCACATCCACTTACCAGCGAGTTCTTCACAGTTAAAAGAACTTGGGCACAGATGGGGAAACTGTTAAAGCATTGACATGCAAATTTTCTACCCTTTCCATGGTACTAACTCTTCTCTTTTTCCATTGCCTGACTGTGGAGAGCCAAACTATGAGCCAATCCGATGCCACCCAGGTCAGACTTTGTGCAAGGTTCTAAAGCCTTTATGGAGATTCTGCAGTAAGGTTGAGTATCTGAAATCATTTCCTTTTGGCAGTGATCACTTAACTTCACCCCAAGGAGTGAAAGCACTTTGGAAAGTGCTGCACCAGTAAGATCTTAATCTGGGCCCCAGACGTGTGAACTTTTTACACTGGAAGTCCTGGAAATAGAGATGCTCAAGCCTGTGCATTTATTGACCAGTAAGAGCTCCAGCTTCTGCTGCCTTGCTATGGAGGAAAACATCACCTGAGTGCTCACCTGAAAACAAAGATGTGTCAACTTCTGTCATAATGGAGAAAAACAACAACAGTCTGGCCTGTGTAATGATGAATTTGTAAGTGCTGCGTGATGGGACACACCAGGTTGGCAGCAAGAGATAGCAACAGGAGACAAAGTGCTCAACTGGTGTAACCAACCTGCAAGGCTTGTAAACTCTTCCAGTACTTACTTTTTCCTCTATCATACTCACATTTGCTTTTCATTACAAATTCATTGCTGAAGAGCACCTGTAGACTGGGTGCTGGCTTGTTACAAACGCATTCTTAAAAACATTTCCTACAAGGTTGAAAAGAAGTTTAACAAAAATCATAAGGTCCTGCACATGATAGCATCCCTCTTGCTGATGCTGTCTCTCAGCCTGGATTTGGTCTGTTCCTTCTGTGGTTACAGTAGCTGCTGCAGCACACGGGCACTTGCTCAGGGGGACTTCCACCACATCTTTGAGGTGAAGAAACTGACTGAGCAGAATAACTTAATGACAGCTTGTGGTTTTCTGTTTGGCCCGTAAGTGCTCTTCAATATTCCCTGAAACTAAGGAGGTAAAAGGCACTACTTACTTGAAAGAAGCACTGCAAGAAGAAACCATGAAGTAACTTAGTGCAATCTTGATGCTTGCTCATCTGGAGAAACACTGCGAGTAGTAAATCCTGATTTAATAAGAGAAAGCACTTAAAATCTCAAGCTGCTTCTTCTTGTCCCATTTCTTTGGTTTGCATCTTTGGAGGGGTATAGCCAAAAAAATAAAGTCTAGATGTTGTAAAATATAGAAATATCTAAATAGCTACCAGAGTTACAGCTACACAAAATAGTGTGACTCAGACTTTCTTCAGTTTCTTAAGTATTTTCCTTTTAAATCTCTTTAATAACTGCCTTCCTGGAGGTAATTTTTGCCTGAATTAAAACTTTAAATTGTGTCACTCAAAAGCTTGAACTGCCTTTCAACTGGCATCACCTCCTCCTGAAATGATCAGTTCATTTTGGGGACAGGGTTGCTGTGTTGGCTCTACCAGCACCCTGCTGGTTCAGTTTTTAGGTACCAAGGACAGGCCAAGTGGCAGACTGTGAAGCTTACAGGCACCTGAAATACCACAAGCATTTCATGGCTTGGTTGTGCTCGTGCTCCTCCATAACAGCAGCTGAAGTAGCATCTGTTTCTCAACTTCATCTGATACTCTGTAATGTGAAAGAAGAGAATTTACAGAGTCATCACTTCTCCTGTTTGTGCATGGCATTTTTTTTCTATACATTCCTGTGCATATAGAATTCCAAATAAAAACTGATTATAAATGGTCTCTTTAAATAGCAAACAAGCCAAAAAAAAAACCCCATGCTGGTAGCAGGATAATAAAATTCATTTCTACAAGGGAATATTACTGCAACTCTTGCAACTACAAGCAGGAGATATAGTCTCTTTTGTAGACATAAAAAAACAATCTCTGATCTGCCTTCAGGAGGTGGCTCAGGGAAAGGAAAATAATCCTCAGGGTAAGGAAGCACCAGGAGTGGTTGCCAGCAGGAATGCTGAGAGGGTTTAATGGAACTGATAGGTGGAACACATGCTGTGATCACCTGGGTCAAGAGTGGTGTGAAAAGCTGCAGGGAGCTGCCTGCCCCATGTCAAGGACCAGAAATGGTTTTTGTCTTAAGGGACTGCAGCTGGATATGAAAATGGATTAGGGATGACAGAGAATGTTATTGTGCAAAATCTGCTCCTCTGATTTCTACAGATACAACTTCTAAGAAGTTGCAAGGGAGTTGGCATATTTGAAACCATCTGGCGTGCCTGCCCTCCCACAAATATTTATAAAGCAGCATCCTCTGTGCTGGCTAGAGCTTGGGAGTGATGTGGTAGAGATAAGCAGTTGAGGTTTCTACTGAACATGTTTAGATGTGTTTGCTCTTCTAAGAACCTCACCTTTTTACCCTCTGGAGTTCACCGAAAGCCGGTGATGTAATAGGACATCTACCATTGTGACTCCTGCAAAACCCTGCAGTTAAACATTCCTCTACCAATTAGATGCCAGTTGAAGCCAACTAAACTGCTGACTTCTGGGGCTCTCTGCAAGTGGCAGTGCTGTGCTGATGCTCTAACCCTAATATGCCCTGAGGGACACAAGAGCTTAGCACTGCAAGTCTTTAACTGTGGCTTCTGGTGAAGGCTTTCACAAGCTGTCTTTGGGAAGCTGTTGTTTTTACTTTAAGAACTACTTTATCTCTCTCTTCTTAGTGAGTTCACCTGCTGCAGGTGACATTAAAGGAGAGAAAACAAAGCAGAGAGAGCTGTAAGTGTTTTCCCCTGCAAATATGAACTGAAAGCTGCAGTCTATGACATTATTCTTTCTTATCCTACAGTGATGCCCAAAACTGAACACAGTACTCAAGCAGTGGCCTCACCAGTGCTGAGTACAGGGGCACGATCACTTCTCTACTGCTGGCCACACTATTTTTAATCCAGACCAGGATGCTGTTGGCCTTCTTGCCCCCCTGGGCACACTGCTGGCTCATGTTCAGCCAGGTGTCCCCCAGCACCCCCAGGTCCCTCTCTGATGGGCAGCTCTCCAGCCACTGCTCCCCAAGCCTGGAGCATTGCCTGGGGTTGTTGTGACCAAAGTGCAGGACCCAGCACTTGGCCTTGTCAAACCTCATCCCACTGACCTCAGTCCATCTCTCCAGTCTGTCCAGACCCCTCTGCAGAGCCTCCTGCCCTCCAGCAGATCCACACTCCCACCCAATTTGGTGTCATCTGCAACTGTACTGAGGGTGCCTCGATCCCCTCACCCAGAGGGCTGTTAAAGATATGAAACAGGACTGGCCCCAGCACTGAGCCCTGGGGGACACCACTTGTGACCAGTTGCCAACTGGGTTTAACTCCATTCACCACCACTCTCTGGCCAGCCAGCCAGTTTCTAACCCAGTGAAGAGCCCACCCACCCAAGCCATGAGCTG
>VWZY01011869.1:179268-212402 GCA_013399075.1 Chloroceryle aenea | reverse complement strand
GAGACTGCATGGGGCATACCCTCTTACCTCCACCATGCTCCAGTCCTTGATTTGTTTGACGGGAGGTGGAAGCTGCAGTGCATGGACACAGTACACACCAGCCACCCCTGCAGACTGTTGCAGAACAACAACATCAGTTAGTGCTGTGTCTTGTTGACTCACATCTTCGTGCAGCAGTAGATCCTGAACTAAAAAATAACCCACCAGCATGAGTTAATGNTTCTGGTACTGAGCTTTTTAACAGATTCATCCCTGCTCTAACTTTGTAGCCCATTCAAAATGCTTTATACAGGACTAAGCTTTTACTGACCAAAAATGAGTCACATCAGTAACCACAGAAGGCTTCACTAACTGGGCAAGACAGTAGATTCTGGACAGGGTTAGTAAGATTGTATTGGCATGGAAAGAAATGAGGCAAATAAAAAGCCATAAAGCTCCCACAGGTGAAAGACACATGATATTTATGACAAGGAAGAGGGATTTAACAGGAGACAAAACTTTCAGACAACAAAGATAATATATTTTTTTTCTGCACATATTTATGTACTTGTACTGTGTCCAGCTCCAGTGTCCACAGCACGAGAACAATATGAACCCGTGGGAACAGGCCCAGAGGAGGGACACAAAAGTTGTAACAGGAATGGAAACAGGCTGAGAGGGTTGCTCAGCCTGGAGAAGAGAGGGCATCAGGGAGACCTTAGAGCTGCCTTCCAGCACCTAAAGGGGGCCTGTCAGAAAGATGGGGACAGACTTTTCAGCAGGGCCTGGAGCAGCAGGTAAAGGGGTGATGGTTTTAAGCTAAAAGAGGGTAGATTTTAACTTTTAATTAATTGGAAAATCTTATTAGAAGGTGTCAATGCCATGGACAGAAATGCCCAGAAATATTTGCTTTAAAAACCCCCCACACGAGACATTGCATTGGAGGTTACAAAAGGAGGTTGAAGCTGTCAGTGAGAAGGCTCAAGAAAAAGTGTTCAATACTGTAAGAACAGCTATAATGTGCCATGAAATTTGCTTTTAGAGAGTGAGATAATCTCCAAAAATGGCAAATGGCTCTACAAATTGCCTTCGAGCTTTTCAAAAGACAAGTGAAAAGGTGCTTGTGTTATAATGACAGATTTAGTTGCATTATGCAGAGGTTTTATTCTGCTGTGTTCACACAACAACATAATGTCCTTTTGCACTTACTCCAAGCAAAAAAAACCCAGGAAGCTAAACCCCAAGCTTTTTAAAATAAAGCTTTACTGCAATAAACCAGCAAATTCCTCTAAATGAAGCCCAAGTTCTTTACAGTCTCTTGGAAAACCATCTTGAATGAGAGCTCTTTAGGGTCAAGCCTGATGGGTGCTTGGCTGGTGCTCAGCAGAGAGGATTAGAGGGTGGGCTTTGGGCTTGGGGTTTGGGTTTTTTTTGTTACAAGAAGAGAAAGGCCATACAGTTCAGCTCACTTACGCTGAACAGTTTGCAGTTGTTTTATTTAACACAGTGCTCCAAGAAAATCAGAGTGGATCAGCAGGTATCATGCTGTCAGCCCACATTTAAGAAACACCCTGGAATCCCTGAGACACCCAAGTGCCTACACATTACACACGTTTGAATTGTTTCCTTCTGGGGAAGTCAAGCTCCCCAGGCAGCCTGGCAAGTAGAAAAGACTGTGGCAAGCACCTGTAAACACACAGCCATGGGCAGAACCACACACAAATGGACTCACTAGCCAACATACACAGGGACAGAGACATGCATAACTACTACATGAAGCCTGAGGACAAAATCCATTTTCCCATCTGTCCTATTTTCTCCCTGCATTGAATAATCATTAATAGAAATGTCAACCAAACTGTTAGCCAAGCACCAATACATAGTGATGCATTTTGTTCCATTCACCTGGAAATCTCAGCTCAAGCTTTCCATACCCAAAATAAAAGCTTTAGATAAGTACTTGTGTAACACTGCACATAAAAACTAAGCAAATGCTTTGTGTCCAAGATTTTGGATTGCCTCTCAATTCCTCCTCTGACTCATTTTATCAGCTACCTTATTCCTTGTTCTTGGAAGCAGATAGCAAGCTGCATAAAAAGCAAATGACTTTCTTCCATAAGAGACAGACAGGACAAAGAAGAGGCTATCACCTCCTCCAAGGAGGCCCCAGGAGAAAGAGCACAGGCCCTCCCCTCCAGCAACATTTGCACCAATCTTGCTACAGGGTCAAAGCTTTAGGAGAAATTAGTTCTACCTAGATAGCAAAAAATAGTTTTGATTAAAGGTAGTTCCTAACTTTGGGACTGGATATAGAAATGTAAAAAGAAAATAATGACTTCATTTCCACAGCAAATTCCATCTCAAAATCCCCAAGTACCATACAAGCACTTAACTTACTGACTTACTGAGCAATAAAGGACTTGCTGAGCAATAAAGCACTTGTATCCCACGGGCACTGCACAGATTATTGGAGGATTTTCTCACTATAAACCCTGTGAAATTATAATTACATTAGGAGTTTAAGCCTTAACTCAATAAAGACAATCAATCTAACATTGCTAAACTGCAGAGGGTTCTGACTGCAGACATACAATTGCTTCCCTATTTCCTTTACTCCTTTTCCTTTTTGTTTCCTCTGGCAATATTCTTTTGCTAAACACTCTTGCATATATGATTCATAAACTAGCAAGTAAGACTGCTAACTACACATGCAATTCAGAAAGCCAATTCCCAATTACATTTTCATTTTCTTTTTTAAATGCTCTTTATTCTTCCCAAGATCTTAGCTGAAAAAATAATCCAGTCCTATCAGCTTGTATTAGAAAAATGTGTACGAGCTAACCTTAGGATCTGCTTTCACATCTGTGATGTGTTTTCTGTTATCTCACTTGGTGGCACATCCAATAAAGGAAACTGCAACTTCTTAATTAACTAGAAGACATTTTATCTGGGCAAAGGATCTACATTTTGACACTACCCTTAATGTACTGTGTGTTCTGTTAGGAAAAATGAGGCAAATGTGCTTCCTTTTGTACCTAAACATATCTTGGTCACAGAAAGAGTTTTTCCTCTTGTATCTCTAGGAACTGTGCTAAGCCAGCATTATCAGATAGACAAGTGACCATGCAAGGTGCTGGAAATTCCAGAGTGACATCTGCCTTTCTTCAGTCCTCTAGTCCAATTCCTTAACCTGTGGGATGTGAAATTTTATTCCATGACGTTTGGAATTCTGTCATAACATTGTAGTCTTCCACTACATGCTAATATCTTAACACCTAATGCTGTAGAGGAGTAAAAGAATTCCTGGCTGGCCAAAGTGACTTGCAGCACTGAGACAAAGGGAGGATCAGATGATATTTTCCATCTCCTTTCCAGCCTTGCCAGGATCTTCTTCCTCTTAGCCTGTGGAATTGCAGTGCTGTTGCTCATTAGAGGTGTGGCAAAGCTGCAGCAGAATCATAACTCTGACTGTGGTTTTTATATTGCAACTTTAACACGCTCGACCTCGACTGTACCTCCTAGTTCAGAGCATTTAACAGTTCCCTCTAAAAACAAGAAAGAAATTCTCAAGTGTTTTATACCAAGCAAAGACAACCTTTTTGACACCACCTTGCATTTCAATGCCCCAAAATGCCTGTCTTCTAGTACCTACCCCATTGTACTCTGCTGATCACACCGTGTAAGGTAACGTGCATTGACAAGAGCTGAAGGAGCTGTAACTGTGGCTGGGAAACGTTGAGCTGGGGGGAGGAAGCAGTTTCGTGAGGAAGATGTGACAGCAGGGAGAAAAATGCCCAGAGGGAACCCGAGTGGGCACTTGCCAGGCGTTTTGCCTGTGTTGCAGCATGGAAAAGAAAGGGAGGAGTTCTCTGCTGAAGTTCCTGGAAGGGACCAGCACATTCACCACTGGCTCAGGAAAAGGGAATTCACGGAAGGTGGAAATTACAGCACCTGGCAAGCACTGCAAGATAGGGAATCTAACACTCAGAACCAAAGCAGCCCAGTGACATCTGTGTTACATGTGCAACTCTTACCTCCACTTTCTGGAAGACCCCATTTAACTCTCTGAAAAGCACTAAAAAGTTAGAAAAAATGAAAATAAACCCCACAAATTGCTCAGAATTGCTTCACAAACCCTCAGTGGTTGGTAGCTTGCATTTGGGGAACTCCTGCTCTTACACAGAATCATTAGGGTTGGGAAGGACCTCCAGGGTTATCAAGTCCAACCTTCATCCCAGCTTCTCCCTAACCACTAGACCAGAGCCCAAGTGCTGCATCTACTCATTTTTAAACCCCTCCAGGGATGGTGACTCCACCACCTCCCTGGGCAGCCTGTTCCAGCGCCCAGCCACTCTCTCAGTGAATAATTTCTAATATCCCATCTAAACTTTGCTGACTGTTAAGTGTTACACAACAAGGCTGCTGCCCACGGAAGCATCTAGACAGGACATGAGCTTCTGTGCTCTGACTCAAGACAATTTAATGTGTGCACAGCAGGGAAGATGGATGTTGGAATGCCAGAGCTCAGTATAGAAACATTATGCACAGAGCATATTTCAAGTCAATAAGCATCTTCTTTGGAGTTAACAATAAACCTGTAATTCAAAAAATGTGAAAACTGAAGAAGAAGGAAGAGGGAGGGGGGCTGTTAGGGATGTGCTCTGCTAAGCTTAAACTGAAAAAAATACCACTTCAACACTTACATTTCACACCTGTTCTCCCTCCTCCATCACAAGTTGAATGTCCTCAGTTTGATCTTCATGCTATAAGCTCACAGAAGTATTTATTTCCTGCAGTATAGTTGGGTCAGGACTCCATCACAACTGAGGTGGTGCTTCCACTCCAGAAAACGTTCAAAGAAAGGTAAATATGGGCACAGCTGACTATTGTTTGTACAAGAAAAAGGAATCTCCTGAAAGGTAAATCTATTCTAGTGATACATTCACATCTGCATCTAAACAGGAACACAACACCACCTGGCTTGTGACTAGGCCAGCAAAAATACAGGTTTACTTGGATATGAATGTGTTAATTCTGCCCACCTAACATTTGCTGTTTGTACTCACTCACTGATCAGTGGTTTCTGTTCTGAGAGGCAGAGCTGGCATCTCTGCAAAAGCAATGAATTCAGTGCCTGCTGCAAACGATGGGCTGAAAGAATGAGTGGCTGAAAGGATACATGAGGAATCAGTGCAGGTGGCAGGGGCAGATGGTTCTCAAGCCAGACACTGCCAACAAAACAGAAAACTCCTACCCTGGCAATAAAGCTGCTTAAGAGCCTTCCACCCCGACATGTTTATTTCTCCTTTCTCTGCCTCTAGAGGAGATTTCCTCCTCCTTAATAGCACCAATTAAGCTGCTGCATTCCTCTGGTGGAAATGTGAAACCCTAGAATTTATTTTCTTTTAATAATTGTATTTTCAAATCAATTATTGGTCATTCTTATAGGTGGGGGAAGGATAAAATATCAGCAACAGGCTAAACCCACTCAACTCTCCACAGGAACCTAACATAGGCTCCTGGGATAACTTTATCACCTATAATGAAATGGTTTTCATCCATATAGTAAGATATTAAAGAAACATTGCCCCTCTGTTTACTGTCAAGATTAATAATGCAACATCAGTGAGGATTACATGGCACCAGTAAATGGTTCTTTTAAAGCAAAAGCATTGCCAGCCACTTGGTAACCATTTCCACTGACTCAAAAAGGAGCACTAGCAGCTGAGTGCTCAGTGCACTGGCAACTCCTCTAGAAAAGACTGATCAGTCTTCAGTATTTAAACCATACCATTTAATCTGTGCACTTAAAGGAGAGCTTTGGTTTCATCACTGGGAAAAGACATCCTTAAAAATAACATTTCATTGTAAACGTCTGTGTTACTCTGAACCAAAATTGTGCAGAAATAGAAAACCTCAGCATTTTATGTTCTATACCTATTGCTCTAAACGTTGTTAACAACAGACTAGTAAACTCTGGAAAGCAGAGAAATCCAGAACCCAGCTGAGTGCCCCAAGCATATAAATTCAGAGCTTGCCTTGCTTTGTGCAGCAGGCTGAACTATTCCAACCTCAGAAGTCCCTTCTAACGTGATCTATCGTTCTAAGGTCACCCTAAACTGCAGACATCAACTCTCAGCTCCATTTTCCTACCTTAAAGTCCTGATATCTGACCCAGATTTGTGTCACATCCCTTTGGCCAACCTCTTTCTGAATGATGACCAGGTGATAACCAGGAGCCACCAGAGCAATTGTCTCAAATTCTACAAAAGTAATTTTAAGTCCCAGTAGAGCTTTTTTTTAACAGAATGTTTAAAGGTAGAGTGAATTAAACAAACTGGAAATGAAAGACAAAGACCAAAGCACCTGAAACTACAATTCCTCTTGCCAGCTGGGGTGAGCTCTGGGGCCATATTACTCTGGCCAGCCAGGCTTATCTGTGGCCATGCTTCTTTTCTGAGTACACCAAGTACAGAGGAGAGTGGACCTGGTCACTTACCATCTTGTGATGAAACCTGAAATGCAGTCATAGCACACGCCTCTTCCAGAAGCATTCCTGGAGCCTGTAATGGACACAAAGCCTCAAGTCTCTTTGTTGTCCAACCTCTATGACACTGGGAAAATTCTGGAAAGAAATGCTGCATTTGCATATGCTCTGTAATCTGTTTTCCACTGCTCTGCAGATAAAAACTCCTGTTCCAGTGATGAAGTTCTGGTAGTTCAGAATATCTTAATTTGTGATCTTCTTGAAATATTTATCTATCAAACAGGAGTTAAATATTTGGTTTACTTCTTACGACTATTTTAATAGCAATGAAAAAAAAATGAATGAAACCAAATGCAATTATGAAAAAGACAAACTCCATGGAATTGAAAGGACAGTGGAAATGGAAAAATAAAAAGAAGTATTCCTTCAAATGTATCCCAAATGTTGATGTATTAATCCACAACATCTTTATGTATCAAAACCAGGGAAGATTATCTCAACTCAGGGAATTTTTCTGAGTCAATGTCAAATATTGGCTCAGTGAGAGAATACTATAGAAAAAATCATCAGCATTTATCTTGACTTTACATGTGTTGTGTTTTACTCAGGTACTAATCAAGCTCACTACCATCTCAGCTTGCAGGATCTTACACAAGAGCACCTTTTAGTGATTTTTCATGATTAATATTAATCTAGTGATGATAGAAAATTTCCTCTACATTGTTCCCAACATTAGGGACATAAGAAAACTCCTTTCTGTTCTCAAACTAAAATAATGATGGTTTACAGATCTTGTCACGAGTTCAGAAATAGGACAAGAATTTTTCAGTAGGTATTGAGTATGAACTAAGCTTTGCCTCAAGTTTTTCCATCTGCTCTTGTTCAGTTCTTTTCTTTTCAAGTCTTGCTGCTTCTTCTTGTTGAGTTTGCAAACAGGCTTCCCCTAAAGACTGGGAAATCAATCAAGGACACATAGGGTTGGAAGAGACCTCCAGACGCCATCTGGTCCAACCCCCTGATGAGAGCAGGGACATCCTCAACTAGAGCAGGGTGCTCAGAGCTCTGTCAGCCCCACCTTGAATGTCTCCAGGGATGGGGCCTCATCCACCTCTCTGGGCAACCTGTTCCAGTGCTCCACCACTCTCCTGGTAAAGAACTTCCTCTTTATTTCTAATCTCACTCCACTCCTTTTTAATTTAAAATCATTGCCCCTCATCCCTTCACTCCAGGCCTTTGTAACTAGGCCCTCTCCAGGCTTTTTGTAGCTACCTTCAGGCACTGGAAGGTGGCTGTTGGGTCTCCCCAGAGCCTTCTCTTCTCCAGGCTGAACAATCCCAGCTCCCTCAGCCTGTCCCTGCAGGAGAGGTGCTCCAGGCCCCTGATCATCCTTGTGGGCTCCTCTGGACCCGCTCCATCAGGTCCCTGTCCTTCCTGTGCTGAGGGCTCCAGAGCTGGATGCAGTTCTCCAGGGGAGGCCTGCCCAGAGCAGAGTAGAGCAGCAGAATCCCCTCTCTCCATCTGCTGGCCACGCTTCTTTTGCTGCATCCCAGAATGGGATTGGNCGGGTTCCGGTTGCTTTGATTTACAAAACTAAAAATCAGCGTCTGTCGTTAATAACGCTTTTTTATTTTCTTCTCTTTTTATTTTTTTTTTCTCCTTACGTTACTGTTGCCAGCGCGCTGGCCTCGATCCATAACGTGCTCATAAAGCGATTTAGAAAAGCAGCACTTAGAGAAGGTAAAGGGAGTTGTGGTTTTAATCTCGATATAGTCACCCCTGTGCGCCTATGTACAAATACAGACCCGAGTTAGAACGGTTCCTTGGCAGAGAGAGAGAGAAGCTCAGCCAGGTAGAGAACTGGGCAGGTAGGGAATTGGCTGAGGAACCACACAGAGAAATCAGTGTTAAAGCACTCGAAAGGTTCTGGAGGTTTCTTGTTTTCCATTCAGAATGAGGCCAGATGGAGAGAGAGAGAGTAGAGAAACGGAAAGGAGCCAAAAGCAGAAGAGACAAGGAGTAGAATTGGAAAACAACGGTTGAGAGCGGGCAGGGCTCGGTGAGATAAAGGAGTCGCGTGCAGAACGTGCAGCTCCCGTGGAAGATGGGGCAGGGATTTACTGACTCCGTGGAAGGCTAATGTCAAACTGATTATTCTTCAGGTTTAAAAAAAAATATATCAAAAAAAATCAGAGGAGAATAAAGAGGTCACTGAAATGTGAGAATGGCCAATTCTTTAAGAGGTGAAGTGTTGAATCTATACAAAAATGTAAGTGTCTTAAACACCAAAAGCACTTTCCTTAACCAGTCACAACTCTTTCACTGTGCTTGATTTATTAAAAAAAAACACCCATTTTTTTTCTTTCAAGCTGCTGTACCTTGGAAAGGAGTATCCCAAAGGAGCTGACTACTTTAGAAGCCGTTTGAAAGCAGCTTTTCTAAAAAACAAAGATGTGAAAGATCCTGAAAAAATTAAGCAACTAATTGCACGAGGAGAATTTGTTATAAAAGAGCTGGAGGCTTTGTACTTCCTCCGGAAATACAGAGCTCTGAAGCAGCGCTACTACACCGACGACAGCCAGTGACCCCTGCTATGACTTCACCTGTACCAGTACTAACCTATAAAAATAAGCAATAAAAGAGGTGTAATCTCCAAAGAAATTAAATGTAAATCCTTCCGACCCGTCTAAAGGACAAAAGAGGGCTTGTTTTCCCCTTACGGAGTTGTTTGAAGGATTTTGGGGGGTTGTATTCTGTGGACAATAGCTTTCCCTCAGCTACTTTTGATCTCCTTGAATTAGAACTTCCCATACGAGAGGTTTGCCAGGTGTAGTGATAGAACAATGCTGAATTGAGCAGAAACCTCTTCTGGGGCATCCTTCAGCTGGCACAGCCCTGGCACCTCAGGGGGACGAGGTTCTGAAAGGACCCCCTGGCTTTCTAGACTTCTCAGGGAGGAGCCTTGATGTTGCTAAACCCACCTTTAGTCCCAGCCTCGGTCAGCACTGTGACCAAGGAGTGTAGCTACTTCCAGAGCCAGGGTTTGCCTGTCTCACAGTCCTGCCTGTGACCTTCCAGTGACAGATCCACAAAGACAGGTAATTTAAGGTGACAGGGAGAGCTGCTGTTGATAAATAGAGCTCGAGATTAGCAATTCCTGGGTAACATCTGGCAGTTGGATGCACCAGTCTTGCCAAGGAAGCATCGCTGCCTGGGGAGGAGAGAGGTCCAGGCTGGTTACCCAGTGGGAGAGTGGGAATGCTCTTCCTCAAAAACAGAGGGAAGGATTCTAAAAGATGTAAATAAAGGATTCTAAAGACGTCATTCCTACTGCCAAGGTGGGACTGGGTTGTATCTTTTGTGTTGAGTGACTGCCAGCAGCCTAAGGGTGCTATTAACTAAAGGGGGGCAGAGGAAATCAAAGATTACTGGAGCTGTAGACGCCTCCTCCAGCTTTGTTGAGAGAACCTGGGGCTGTAAGACCTTCACCTCACTCCAGCTGTCCCAGCAATTGGGCCAGGTCCTAAAACTTACAAACTGCCAGTTGGTAAAGCTTCCCCCACATGTGCTTTGTCTTGGCCAGATGAGCAAAATGCTCCTCCTCCCACTGCTGCTTGCAGTTGGGTAACGGTGAAGTGCAACTCAACCAGCCTGCATTCCCGTGACAGGGCAAGCTGGGCAGCCTTCCCACAAGCCAAGAGCAGCGTGGGCCAGTGACCCAGAAGTGCAACCTCACCTGAAGAGAGGCTCTGCTCCTCCCAGAGCGCAGAACACAAAGCAGCAGGGACCAGAAGATGGCGCTCGGAGCGCCAAAGCCTTCTGTCGAAGGCTGGCGGCAGCCCCTCTGCCAGGAAGGGAGCAGCACCGGCGAGGGCGACAGCTTCCTGAGGTTAAAGTACAAGAAATGACCCGAGGATGGCTGCCACACACATGCAGTTCATGGGATGCTGTTACAGGCACTGAAATTCTCGGAGAGAAAGAGAAAACTGGTGACAGTAACTCACAATAACTATTTTTATTACATTACAATAAATAGGAGCAGTACAGTTTGACAAAAAAATGACAAATTCCAGATCACTTCACGGCACATACTCCTAAAAACATTAACATTTTTTAAAACAAACAGTGGTCTTTTTTTTTTTGTCTTTTTTTTTACTTTTTATTTTAACTTAATGTCTGGTATGACCAACATTCCTAGGTCACGCAACCAAATGATGGAAAAACTGGATCACACTGCATATGTTCCACATCAAATAAAGCACAATATACAAAATGTGCATGTTTCAGTTTACACTATACAAAAATAGTTAAAATACATTCCAGGTAAACATATTACATTAAAAAGTCATTCTAGTAAGAAGTTGGCACTCAAGAGGAAAAAGCAGAAGTATTTTCAACATGAAAACACGAGACAGTGGAATAAAGAAATGTTAGGAAAGATTTACCATCTATGTAGCTTTATGTAAACTTGAGACAAAATGATTTGTTTACAGTTTGATGGTCTTTGAAGGTAATAATTGTATTGCTTCACAGTATAGACAAGAGCAGAAGATTGTGTGTCAGTATTTACCCACTAGAGATCCTGTTACTGTAACAAAATCTATACAGTGAAAACTTTCTTACATTAGCAAAAATTGAGGGCAGTGAGACCGGTGGAAAGAATTCAATTTCAGTTTGGAGGAAACCAATGGTAGAGCTGTTACCAGAGTTACATAAAGCTACTGTAAGAAGGTGCTACTCCTCAACACATGGCAATTTCATGTATTAATGCAGTACGTGATTCACGTGGTCATTTAGTAGCTGCTGGCAGAGCAGAGTTCTGGGGATGTTCTCTGAAAGCATTTCAAATAGGGAAAGACAGAGTAATTGTGAGATCAACTTGGGCAAGCTGCAGTCCAACATGCTTCACTGAATCTCAACAAACATTAAGACAAAACTGCACAACGGTGGCAAGAATGTGGTTGTTTGTTGTTTTCTTTAAAAAAATATAAAGCACGCCAAAAAACCTCATTAAGTAAGGGGTAATCTAAACAGATTTCGTACTAATTTGATTAGACTGGTAGCTAGAGATCACATGTACCAAAAAAAACCACCAACAAAAACCACACACAAAAAATACACACAAAAAACCCCACCCAGTTTTAGAGAGAGCTTTGTATTAGAGCTACAGAAATCTGATGATGAAGACATTTCAGCTAAAATTTCTCCTAACAATTTTTAGTTAAATTAACATCAGAATTTTAGAGCAGCCTTAATTTTACATGCAGTGTGACTCAGTTACCAAAAATCTTACAAGTAATCCTAAGATTACTGCCATTTGCTCAGGGTATACTACCAGCTTTTGCTACATAATTCATAGGTAATCGAGAGTGTCTAAAATACACAAATAACTAACTCCAGAATGTTTTATAACCTTGGAAGGTGCAAAATGTTTTGTGACATTAAGAACCATTCTTACTCCTTATTGGTCCTTACAACTGAGTGTTAATTTCTCCTACTACTGATTTTCAGAGTATCTCATCACCTGAAGAGGGTTTCACGCCGAAGCTGAAAGGTTTTTGTGGCGGGTGAGGAACAGGGGGCAGAGGCAGGGCAAGGCATCACTTCTCTCAGCCACATGGAAGCTACAGAAGAGGCAGCAATGCCAACAGCAGACACCTGCCCTGCCAGGTCTGCAGCTCTTCCTCCAAGAGTCACTCTGGGTTGGGTTTTTTCAGAGACACAAAAGAACACTTTCTCATGCAGCTGCACCTCTGACCTCATACAACGGGTACATGAAAACTGTGCTGAGTTAAGGTAAACCTCAGGTTAGGGCAATGCTGCTGTTCCCTATTCCAAACTTCCCAGCATCCTGACCTATCCTACTTCAATGACTTGCAGTTTATTTTCTCGGGTACACGAGAATCCCATTTCCAATTGTAGTCTGCCAGCTGAAGAAGTGCACCTTCAGGAACCCAGGCCCTCATGAAACAATCACACAATGCAACATCTACAGGAAGACAACAGGAACTGGCAACACTGGAATTACTGGCTCTTGCTTTGGTGCAGAATAACTAGACTACTGCAGTACCAAAAAAAAAATGAAAGCTTCTGCAACAACTCTGCATTAATTCCAATCAGAAATAAAGGTGGGAGGGAATCGCAAGAGAACTTAAACACAGAGAAAGACAACCTGAAATAAATCTTGGTCTAGCTTCATGACAGTCTAGACACTGGAATGCCACTCACCAACCATTTTTCAGTGCAACAAAACTCTTACTTCACCATCACATGAACAACACTGACTCTGGAAACCATGCTCTGTGCTGACGGGCTGTGCAAATCCCACACCAATTTTATGGCATAGTGGATTTCCAAATTACTTGCATGAAGCAGCTAAATTCAACTCGTTCATTCACTCATCTGATGTTACTAGAATTTAAAACTCCTCCCCTATTCTGCACAAAATGGGCATGTGGAAATATTTAATGCCACTCTTTGGGAACAGAAAAATAAGAAATAAGAAACAGAATGGTTTTACTTTGCTACATAATTTAGGATTCATTCTGATTGAATTCTTATGGTAAATTCTGGATCCATGTATGAATCAACCTAAGAATTTGAATCGACTTACCTGTTAAGGCTTTCAAGTATTTCCTAGAGACACTAAGGGTGAAATCCTGTACCTACTGGACAAAGCTGCTTCAAGATCTGCCACGGGGGATCAGGAGAGCTAGGATTTCACCTTGGTCTCAGACACAAAAAGTTAGTGAAAGTCTTAAAGCAATGCATCAACGACAGCAAATCAACCTAATTAGAACTTGTACTTTTTCCATTGCCAGATGTGCACTGATGTCCTTTTTTTTATCATTATTTTTCTTTTTTTTTTTAGAAAAAATAGAGTATTTAAGAAGTGACTGTGACAAATTGTGGTGAAAAGTTTTTGTGTGAAAGTTTTATCTGTACATTCATTCAAGTTGATCTGAAATGCTACAAGACTAGATGCCTAGAAGCAAAATCTACAGGAAGACTATAAAGGCTTCTGGTCTCTCTATTGCAGTCAGGCTGAAAGAAAAGAAAGGCTGAAATGAAAGTCTCTTTTGCTAACTAGTCCTCTTCCCCAACCAGATTTAACCCCCCCAGAATTCAAAGGGACATTAGAACGTGTAGAGCATCATTTCATTGTTTGCTTTGCACGGAACAGTTCACAATTGGTAACAAAAACAGGAAGTTAGCAACTGTGCATGCACCAAAGAGTCCTAAGACAGTTCTCAGGTTTTTCTGTGTGAGTTTTTTGTTCTGGGTGCTTTTTTTTTGTTCTTTTGTTTGTTTTTGTTGTGTTTGTGTTGTTTGTTTTTCACAGGCATTGCTAGTTCAAGAACCAAACAGTCAAAGAATACTGGCACTTTGAGAGGAATGAAGTTTCCACTGTCATTTAAAACAAGCATTCAGATAAAGCTAACAGGATCATAAAGCAGAAAGTAAAGTAATGCTAAAACAAATGCTAATAATTTAGTGTAATGTACAAAAATTACTTAAGTACTTCTTAAGAATAAGGATAAACTGTATTTACATAATTATACACTTTGTCTTTGTCTTCTTTTTCTTCTTTTTACCATCTTTGCTCATCTTCTCTTTGTGTTTTCTGATTTCTCGAACTAATGTATAGAAGGCATCATCAACACCCTGGAAAGACACAGACAGGCACACATTAAGATCCTGGTCACAGACACAGCCCGTTTGCAGTAACAGTCTGGTTTGCTGTGTGCCAGAAGAGGTAACAGAGTCTCCTCCTCTCCAAGGCTTCCACAACCTCCCCTTGAGTCGACCGTGGGCTGGAGGGATTGCCACAGCAACAGTCCTCTCCAGCATTCCTGTTCCTGGGGAAGGGGTGTGCTGGGAAGAATGTATTCAGATGGAAGGGGAACTACAGTTGTTTCCTGCTGTTCAAGAGGAACATGGGCAGAGGGGCCTGTGGGACAGCAGCTCTGGGGAGTGGGCTGCCACTGTTGGAACCAGTCCAGGCTACAGGTGCCTCCTCTCCTGCTGCTGAGCAGCCACCGGAATAAATTGTTCTGATGCCAGCAATAGCTTAGCACCTGCCTGTCTTCTTCCTCAAGAGACTTCCTAAACTGGGCTTACAAGCAGCCTGGAGGGGATTTACTGCTCAGGGGCTGGCCACAGATACCCCATAGGTCCAACTCCATTACTCATGTGGTAAGGAAAGTGATTTTGTGTGCTGCCTGCTGCACCTCAGAGAGGACACGGCGCGCCAGCTCAAGTAGAGAGGTTTAGATACAACATGTTTACATTATAAGTACATACATCATTAGCACAGAATACAGTTGTGAAGCATCAATTAGCTTTTGCCTTAAGAATCTGTGTGTAGAATTTTTTTAAATCACATGCAAATATTTGTAGGAAGAATTCAGTACCAAAGCCATAGTTATGATTAAGCTTCACATCCCAGCCACACCAATACAGTAATCACACCACAGACTTCTAGATCTGTACATATGCAAATCAATCAAACCAATCCCATTTTCCAGTGGTAAATTATTGCTTGAGAAATCATTCAAGACACGTGGAACACATTATCTATGGTGCTGTCTCACATACAGTCACTTAAAACCTCCACAGCTCCAAGCTACAGACACCAAAACTAATGTTTCTTCCCCTTGAGTAGTTCTTCACTGACTGGAGGGGTAATTGCAGCTGACTAAAATTGAAACTGGTCAAAAGAGACCAGCATGTCTAAAAGCCTGGCATGAGCCATTAATAAGTACAATGCTTGATATACTTCCTACCAACCTAAGTCCATGAAACAAGTTCACTGCCTAGCTTTCAGTTAGCTCCAACTTCCAGTCAAGCACCCACGTTGTCAGTCAGCAGTTACAGTTAATAGTTTGAGTGCTGACAGTGTAAAATCATTAAGAGAAAAAGGAATCTTGATTCATCACTGCCTTAATTATCTTCTAGATGGGTCAAAAATAGTTGTAGAATGTTAATGTATCACAGCAGCCAACTGCACCACTGTAGAACGGAGTTTGCCTTCAAGCTGCCAGTAAAAATTAAGCCTCTCTTTACCCCCCTTATGCCTACTTCAGTCAAAGAACAGAAAGCTCTGAAAACAGCACAAGAAAAAGCCCCAAATCCCCTAATTCAGTACCAGCTCAGTCCAGCAGCAAATGAAACTTCCTATGGAAAGTGCAAACAACAACGAGGTGTTAAACAGCTTCACTTGGAAAGCAATGCTCCCAGTAGAACCTAAATTCATTTAAATCCTTCCCATTCGAGTTCACAAAACAAGCAACTGCTGGTCAATCAAAGGCCTCAGCAGCCTATCTCCCAATGCCAAACGTTTGCAAGGTCTTGTAATACATAACTTACTCTTGCAAACAATGTATTCAACAATATAAAATATCATTGAGCAATAGAAAACTGATGCATAAGGAGAGAGTGGCCTTAGTTCTGGAAAAGGCAATGTGAACTTTGAAAATTAGAAACTGCCTTTGAGTAGCTCACTCATCATTTACGTGTCAGAAACACCCTCATTACAAGAGCATTCACTGGCTTTCAGTGGGGGCTTCAAATGAGACGAGCTGAACAAAAACTGCAATTTAAGTTTGCAAATAAGCAAGCCTCCCTCATTACAGTGGTTTTAAAATAAATCCAGAAAAAATAACTTGTATAAAGTAATATCCAGAGAATATTATGGGCCTTTAAACACATGACTTCATAGTTAAAGCTGGGATCTTTATTCTATGTAGCACGTTGCAAAATACTAGGGAATTGACTTAGCTTTTGTCTTTGCATTTACACCTTTGCAGATCCAAGCCCTGCAAATTATGAGTTATGTATTTAGTAGCTTTGTTCTGCCACAACTCCTCTTAAATTCAGGTAATGAATAGAACATGACACACAAACCCACGTTTAGAATATCTGTGAACTTTTCAATCCATTTTAAATGTAAGCAGCAGATACTCTGGGTACAGAAGGTCCCTAAAGGCATCCGTAAGATCAAAGGTGGTCAACCTTTGTAGTTGCTACTTTCAGTAAGAAGAGACTGCCTGCAGCTGACCTTCCTCCCTCTAGCAATGGAGTTCCTGTGTGCAGGCTTTTTGGACAGCTAAGATGTACTGAACGTGTGCTTTAAATCCACTAAATTCACACGGTAACAAACTGACTCAATAAAGGTGGGCTGACAGAGCTTGCTTCTGGCACTTGGTTGTCCAGAAGGCAACTGCAGAAGGCAAAGGGAATGTAAGAAATTAGCACTGTTCCCACAGAAACAGCCTGCTCCCTGCCTCAACTTTCCTTTGGAGTGCCACATGGTCCCATGACCATGGAGAAGTCGGGATACGCAGCTGCATCCCAGAAGCAGCAAGAAGATAAACTGACTATTCCAAGAGATAGCTAAACACTTTGACCTATCAAATCTGATTATCCACAGACAAAAAAGGAAAATAAACACTGTCTATCACTGCACACTGTTAGAATGAATAGTTTTGAAAGCATAATCCCAGCTGAAAGCATCACACCATTAGGTGCTGTTCTTAGCTACCTCCTGATCAGGCTGAAAGAATACCCATCTTCTGAGCCAGAGGGGCTGAATTGCCAGGCTGCTTATTCCACCAGAGTCACTACTGAACTACAGCTGCACCACAGTAACCTTCTCCAGCTCAACCTGCTAAAGACAGTTGCCAAAAGGACTATCAGTGCTATGCACTTGAGCATGAAGACCAGTGTTTCCTCCCCTGAGCAGGCTGTGGAAGTTCTAGAGTCTTATACACAAGATTATTAAAGAGGGAAAAAACCAAAACCAAACCCAAACCACCAAAAAAACCCCAGAACACCCAACCATGTCCACTGTTGACAAGATTTCTCTCATCTGGGGGGGGAAAAACAAGCAAACAAAAAAACCAAACCAAATCAAGCATGCTCAACACCCCCAAAACATTCTCTCTGCCATGTCCAAGAGGTCATTGGGAAGCTGGTAGGAAGCAAGCATACGGTTGCTATCAAAAAGAATCTCAATCTAAATAATGAAAACCACAAATCCCACCATCCTGTTCTCCTCCTCCTAAGGGAGTCCACAGAAAGGAAAAGCAAACAGAATTCAGAACCTCTAAAGTCCCAGAATACAAAAAGAAGTTCTACTCAGATTGGGCTGACTCTAGGAAGACAGCCCGAAAGAGCAGTTGGTTTGCAGAAAGCTGCAGAAGGAGGTGTAAGCAATTTTAATTCAGCCTGGTCACATCAAAAGTCATCTTGCCACACCACCAGTAGTTATTTTTTGATAACTAGTAAAGAATAAAATATAACTAAAAGTAACCACTTTGCCAGTCTCAATTCTGTTTGCTATCTTTACCAATGATCCAGATGAAGGGATCGAGTGCACCCTCAGGGTGTTCAAAGGCACCACCAAGTTGGGCAGGACCATTGATTTGCTTGGAAGCAGGAGGCTCTGCAGAGGGGTCTGGACAGGCTGGGGCAATGGGCAGAGGCCAACGGGATGAGGTTTGACAAGGTCAAGTACTGGGTCTTGCACTTTGGTCACAACAACCCCGGGCAATGCTCCAGGCCTGGGGAGCAGTGGCTGGAGAGCTGCCCATCAGAGAGGGACCTGGGGGTGCTGGGGGACACCTGGCTGAACATGAGCCAGCAGTGTGCCCAGGGGCCTAGGCCAGCAGCATCCAGGCCTGGATCAGAAACAGAGCTGGCAAAAGGTCCAAAGGAAAAGGCTTACAAGGAGCAGCTGAGGAACTGGGCACTTTACCCCTCTCCACAGCCCCATAAAAGGAGGAAATGGCCTCAAGTTGTGTCAGGGGAAGTTTAGATCGGACATCAAGGAAAATTTCTTCACCAAAAAAGTTGCCAAGCCCTGGAACAGGCTGCTGAGAGAAGTGATTGAGTCACCATCCCTGGAGGGATTTAAACCACATGTAGGTGTGGTTTAGTGGTGGACAAGGCACCACTGGTCAAAAATTACCAAGGGATTTAGACTAGCACTCCTTCCATGTGACAGCTTCCTCTTCCCTTTTCTCCTCACAGGGGAGAAGACAGATATGAAACAATGTTGTGAGAATTTGGGTATTGGGTTTTTGTGGTGCTTGTGCTGTTGTTCGTGGTGGCTTTGGTTTTCTCCCCCTCTCACCTCCTGTTTTATTTCCTGTTGCTTCTCCTCCCACTCCTTGTAAGTGAAACCCAATCTTTTTGTCCAAATATGGATCACTCACAGCAGTACAACTGACAAAGAAAATTATGTATTTCTTGAAGTGGTACATTTTATAAGCTGAGGGAAAACAAGGGGAAAAAATCATGGCACAAGGGTGGGCCTGAGAACTGCAAACTCCTGCACACCAGCTGCTAGCCCAACACTGTTCTGATGGATTAGAATCACTCCTGCATCCAAAGGACTATAAATATTATGATCCTTTCTCCTCAGTTCATAAACCTGAAGATTCAATCAGTATGAACTTCAACAGTATCTGCAACATGCCTGTAATAAAACTTTCTCCTCTTAACTTCTTCACAGTCAAAACTACTCTCCCTTTCACAGGCAGCCACCTGGGTATGCAGGGAAGGCTTCTCACCTGCCAGCACTTCACTGAAACCCCATGAAACAAAACCCCACAGTGCTTGGGCATTTGCTAGAAGTATTATTGGGGACTACAGGATTGAAATGTTTGGATTGGATCTTAAATTATGTCACTGATTAACTGGAAAATGTCTTGATTTGCAATACACTCAATCATTTTTATTTGGCAAGGGATTTGTCAAACTTACCCTGTTACATTACAAGGCATTTTTTAATTGTCACACACCCTGGAGTCTTTTCTTCTTTGCTGATTTTTTTCACTCTGTACTGTCGAATCTCTCGCACCAATGTATAAAAAGCATCCTCCACTCTCTGCATTGTAAAACACAACTCCTTAAAAGCTGCTTCAGGAACAATTGGGACTTCCTGGGATACACATGGCAAGGGGAAACCCACAAAAGCACTGAAATGATGAGCTTTACTTGAGAGAAATCTGTCAGTCTCCACTTAAATATTTTAAATCCTGGACTTGCACATTTGCTGAATTTATTATCAATTATTGTGAATAACTGTGTTTCAAGCCCTCCTTTTTTCCTGTGCAAAGTAACACTTGGACACACACAAAAAAGAAGAGTAAGAATTATTTTCTTCCACTGCATACTGCACTGAAATGAATACCCCTCGTGTTACTGAATCCTCACACATTTTTGTGGCCATGGCTGTATTTAGCAGGCACAAAACTTTCTTACACTGGTAACCAGGGAGGGGAGAGGGATGACAGGGACTGAAGCACACATAAAACCACCTCTGAGCCACAGTGAGGACCTGTTTGGGCAGGCAAAGAAAAGGAAGCTCATTTATGTTCTGTGTACAAGGTCTACTTTCTTTGGCAACAGCTGTGGAACAAACTAAAAATTTCCTAAAAGTTGACAAAGAAAGAAGAATTCCCAAGAAGAATTTTGGGGCAATACTGTCTTTAAAGCTACCTGCTTTATAGAGCAAGCACAATATTCTTAGATTTAGGACAAGGGTTCTAAGTCACTGCAAAGTGCTTTTAAGAAGCACCTGAAATATATTTCAGAGTAACTTTCAAAATTAATTACTTACTGTAATTATAGAAGTTGTTCTTCCATGTTCTTCACATCAACATAAAAGGCACCTCTGGGCCAGACTCAGGCAACTGGCAGGGCCCCATAACCACCACCAAGTGCCAACAGCCTGGGAAGTTTGCTGCTCCAATTTTTCTCTGCTTGAGGACAGCTCTGCAAGCATTCCAAGGATGAGGCAGAGCTGTGTGTTCTATTTCCCTGGTCTCACACCCCACCTTTCTGCAGCTCTCTGTTTAGGCTGCCTGGAGATGAGGATACAATGATAGGGGGGAAAGAAGTCTGAGGACTGAAGATCTCTCTAAGCAAATGCAAGATGAAAAGGCACAGCACGGGTCTGAAGTTGGATCATTTTACACTAAATATATCTGCACATAAATGTTGGAAATTAGACAAATCTGTGAGGATGTTCTTATTACAGCAAGATACAAAGTGTTCAGTGCCAGCTTTTAAAGGAGAGAGGAAATCTCTCCTCCACCTTCCGGGCAATCTCACTGTCTCCTCAATCAGATCAATAGGGGTTTTAATTTAATACCAATTCTTTTGTTTGTAAACAGCAGACTGATGATTGTGGGAAAGGGTACAGCCATGTATGCCTCAATTTATTAATACCCAGACACACAATCTGGGCTTGTAGTCAGAAGGTTTTCCTCTAAATCCTCTTCATATTATGCACCCAATAAAAAACAGCCAATATTTACTGCCGTGGTTACAGGGTCATTTTGCACCAACTGTGCCTTAGGTTATGACATTTAAGACTCATTCTTAACACAGTTTCCTTGACACACTCCTTTTGTTGTGAGGTTGTTCTTTCTTTTTGGTTGTGGTGTTTATTTTTGGTTAATTTTTCTTTCTTAGTTGTTTAAGGATCCTTAAGCTCACAAGCCTCAGAGAGGCAGGCTGGACATGGTTGGGGTGGTTTAGGACAGAGCTGGGTCATCTACATCAGGAGCAGAAGCACTTGTCTGGTTGGGTGTGTTGCTGCTTCTCTGAGTGTTCCTCTGAACTACAGCTGCTTTAATTTAAAGATTAAATGAATTAGATTTATTTCTTGGACTGGGTTTCTCTGGTATATACATCATTTAGTGAAATATTGGTGAGGTAACAAGTCTGAGAGTTTGCAAAGTATATAGGAAAACATTAAAAAAGTAATAATAGTCACCAAAACCCAAGTAAAGCTCATCCTTTCGTGTTTTCCTGGAAGGCATGGAAGTAGATTCCTGAAGTAAACATTGATTAGGTGCTGTGTGACAAAGCACAGGCTATAAAAAAAATTAAAATCAACATTTTTGCAAATCTACTGTTTTGCAGTAGAAATACATTATTTGATTATGGAGCTTTCCCAGGAATAATCAGGCAACAATTCTTCAGCAAACATTTACTGCCAACTTTCCCATCACCAATGATGTATCATTTGCTTTAGCAATGCAGAGAGAGGGAGAGACACAGACAAGAGTGAGAAAAGAGATTGCTACTACTGCCACCACCACAAACAGCCTTAGAAACCCTGCTGGAAGAAACCCCTCTGAAAATCTGTAGACACACTCACTAATTTCAGGAGCACAAGATGACATTTTAAAGAGTCAGATGCCAGCCTTAAACTTAAGAATTCATTTTAAGACTGATTTAAGCTTCTTCAGTACTTTTCCCTTAAATGAGCACAGACCAGACATCTAAAATACAATTAAACTGGTTCTTTCAGCTGTCAGAACTGGAAGCAAAAATATCCTTTGGCAGATATTAGAAACTTCCAAATCGAAGCAGCCCAAAGAAGCCATGACCTTGAGGCAATGTTTTCAGGATGCCTTTGACTCCTAAGAGGAGTTAACACATGACTATGTGCAGAGAAAGACTATTTCACACACAGACCAAAGTACAAACAGGAATTTTCACAGGGACTGTTTCTGTAAATAGCACTTAAAGGAAACTAAAGAAAGTTACCACTGACATATCAAAAGGGTTCTATGTCCACTTTTATACACCTCATCAGTTGGTCTCCTAAAGCCTAATGTTAAGACAAATAAAATCAAAATTATTCATGAGGACACCAGCAAAAAGAAGGCAGACAACCACTCCCAATGCAAAAACCTTGAGGTGGTCAAGTCAGCTTAGCCAGTACTGGAGAGCTCACAAGTCTGCAAAAAGCAAAAAATCTACTAGCTCCTGTCACATTTAGCTTATGGGGTAAAGCTATTTTGGTTTGGTTTCCTTCTGTCTTTGTTAAAACAAATATAGTATTGCAAAGGACTGTTTGGAAAGGGTTGCTGCAATGCAGCCAGGTGTAGAACCTCCACTGCTTAGGGGATGGAGGAGGTGTTGAAGGGATCATGTTATTACCTCATGATACCAGACATACCTCAGGGAATTCATACCAAATACTGCACAAAATTATGTTTAAAAGTTACGAAGCTAATCACTCCACAGTCAAAAAGTGACAGAACTACAGCTGCCTGTCCTACCTCAATTTCACCATTGTGCACATGCATCCTTTTTTTTGTACCTATTTATCCTTAGGTTAGGTACCAGCTTCCTCAGCATCCTGGAGTCATTCAGCACATGAGCTGGATACCAGAATTCATTTCAACAATATCCTTTTTGGACCTTGTTCTTAGGAAGGATGAAGGTTTTTTGGGAGGATTTTTTTTTCACATCACTTGTATGTTATAAGGCTAAAAATAAATAAACCAATCAACCCACACTGCAAAGTCTGACAAAGTTACAACTAATTGAAGAGACAGTTTGAAAATGGAACCTGTATGTGTGAACTGCATTAAGAAGGGCTTGGCATGAAACATGTACAGTATCATAAAACAAATCCCTACAAAATGGCAAGTTCATTCAAGGAAACTGTACTTTATCCATCATTAATGAATCTTAGCCAAGATGTAGAAATGAAGTTCTGCAAACAGTGAGCCAATTACTCCATCAGACCAGGCAACTTATCTGCACCTCACATTTGGGGCCTAACCTATTGCACATCAGACAGCTGAAATAACTATAATGCTTTTTTAACAGCATCCTGTGAGTTGGCCAACTTCTCCATGGAGCACAAGTGTGATAAAGTGTATACTCTCAACAACAAGACCTTACAAATCAGGGAATCCTTTACCGTGCTTACAACAAGGCCATGTAACTGCTCCTCCTCTGCATTCAGTACTAGCAGGACAGCTGAAATGTTCCAAGGAAAACAAAATCCTCCAGTCAAGACACACTTGGGGTGCAGCTTTGCAGCCTGCCTTCATGTAACTCGCAGGCAAATGGAAGCCCACTAAGGAATCCAAGATGCAGCCTTGGTGAGTTTGCCTCTCACTGGTACTACTGATAATATTGGGAGCTGTATGCTCATGTGGTGAGGGAAGAATTTGAATTTCAAGGTTTTATCAAACAGAAATACTGTGATAGCTATATATGTTATAGCTACCAGAATAAAGCCAAGAAATTCAGACCCTTCTGCATAAGGATTGTGAAAGGATGAATCTAAGTGATGCAAGATGCCTTACAAAGCCACAGGTACTGAGAAATGTTTACATTTAGAACGAGGACTATCACTACCTTTCAGAACTTACATGGGGTTTGTTTCAGTCAGTTGTCTACAAAAGTCATCACCTCTAGCCTAATGCCCAAGCTGTAGAGTCCACTGATGCTTTCTATGAAAAATGACATAGGGATTTGGCTTAAAACATGATGTCTTTATTGCCAGTCAAACCCAAATACACTTAACTCTTAGAACAACTTATTCTGCACTTCCTTTTACTGGTTTTCCCCTTCCTGTTTTTGACCTTGTCTATGAATTGTCAAAAACCTTACAGACAGACTTCACTGCAACCAAGATATCATCCTGCATGAGCATACAATGCCATCATCTTAAAGTGACCTGGCGACCAAAACAGACCACACAACAACTCCTCTCCACTTCCACCTCCTCTGGTCCTTCCCCAGAAACCTTTCGGATTCTCTCTGAGCTCCAGCAGAAGTGGGGCTCATGGGTGGGCTGAAGAGAGAGGACAGAGAGGGGCCCTTCAAGAGGGCACTAGTGCTGACATTTCAGGGTGGTGGGAGGTGTGTACAGGAAAGGAAGGTTCCTAGTTCTAAATAACAGTCTCCAGAAGTTACCAGACCATCAGCTACATCTGTACATACCTGGAAGTTCTGCATGTCACCAGAGAGGAACAGAGTTTGTTCTATTTATTTTTAGTCAATGACTGAATTCTGCCCAATAAAAATCTAGTCCAGAGGCCACCACAAAATCGTTTGAATCCCCCAATTAAAAAAGTTACTTTGGCAGGAGATGTGTATATTTATATGCATATGTATTTTACATATGACAGTGTGACTGAAAAGTCCTAGTATATAGGTGTATACACATACACACAAACATGAATATTTAGATCTAATTAAGGATCAGGTTCTTCCTCCAATTCCCTTTTGTCATCTCAAAAATATTTTATAAACATGGCATTTTATGAAGCAGCTTCCTAACACAGCAGGTTATGAACAGCACTGCAAAGGAACCAGCAACTGTATCTAGTGGTCCCAACTTCTAGAAGCAAATGTTCTCAAAAGAGTTATAGTGAGTGGTTGTGCAAAAGGATTATTTCCTTAACAAAGCCTGATGTTATACATAAGATAGAAAGAAAAAAGTAAAATCTAGATGTTAGTGCAGAACTCCTGTTATTTCAAACCTCAAGTGTAATTTCAGAGATCTTCCTTTTTTATCCTAACATCTCAATGCCTGCCACTAATGCAGGGCCTTCCAAACAAGAACTCTGCAATTACTCAGTCCACCTCTGGGTCACATTCTTCAGAACACTCTTGTGGCCTAATTTATTCTCAGCCATTAATGTTGTGTAGTTCTAGCTTTATAATCCTACCAAACAGAGACTTTCTCTAGTGCCAGGAGCTTGCATTCCTTTGATTTCTCTGGAAAGTTTTACTAATTAATCCAGGTTTCAACTGGGGTGGGTGTAGCAAATCTGCACTAATAAAACACTCCTTCCTTATATCCAAAACATAACTTATGTACTGTCCACAAGGAAATTCTGTCAAGCAATGCAGCTGAATCTGTTTAGCAGCTACAGTGCAGTATTCTGCTCTTCCTTGCTGCCTTCTGGTACAGCTAATTCCTGACTCCTACCCTGAATGGAACTATGCACAGTATGAGCTATTCAGCCACTCAGGCCTGATCTAATTTGTACTGATAGCAAGTCTACTCTTAAAAGCCAAACCACAAATCAGCATTTTTCAAAATGAATGCTTTCTTCCAGAAGTAGAGAACCAGTTTCTCCTGTATGTGCACAGCTTATCTTCTCACTACACAGAAGTGCCACCATGCACACCTTTGTCCTAGCAAACCCCTGAGGGACCCCAGTAGCTGCCTCCTCCACCTATACTGGGGGGGGTACAATCAACCAAGAGGGAGCTCTTAAGTCTTAGAAGAGTATCATTTTACACAAGGAATTAGTCCAGTAAGTTCAAAAAGGACTCATGGTCATTGTTGAGCCATGGAAAGGTACATCAGGCATATCCCACTAATGCTGAATCAATGTCTCCAAGAAAAACTCCTTTTGTTATTAACGAAAAGGCTTAAACCAGAATAAACTAATGAGCTGTTTGTCTACTTAATCTTCTTGCTGAGGAGAAAAACCCAGCATTTCACCTCTAAATAGAAGTGCTTTTTAAGTCTATTAAAACCTATCACGACATTAACAATGTTGCAACTGTCTGACAGCAGAGAGTAATAGCAGGCCAGGTCTCATTCTTTTGAGTTTGTGCAACTGAAGCAAATCACACCTTAATAACCAACCAGCAGTCATCAGTGAGTCGGCAGAAGGAAGAAACATCCCAAGAATCTCTGCTCTGGAGAAATGTGTCTACTGAGGCGAGCGAGCAATCGTCAGTGCCTAGAATCATAACCATTCTGGTAATTCAGATCAGAGCTCTGCATTTGTAGCTGGTAAATTTTGAGCTTTACCTGTCTTGTCTTTGCTGATGTTTCAATGAAAGGAATTCCATAACTTCTTGCTAAATCCTGAGCTTGTTTTGTATCTACTGTTCTGGAAGGCAAATCACATTTGTTTCCTACTAGCACCATGGGGACGTCTTCAGAGTCTTTAACTCTCTTTATTTGTTCCCTATAAAGAGACACATTGCATTTAACAAGTAGTAATTGTTTACATGGTAGATTTTAAAACAATAAAAACAATATATTGGAATATGTTCATTCACTGCACATACACTATTAGAAGCCACAAAAGAAAAAGACAACAGACCCAAACCTGACCAATCCTGGCACTATCAAGTTTATCATCTTGTTAAAAAAAGAAAAAAATGAGGTTCACATTTTGCAAACTACTATAGATTCTGATGTCATTACACACAGCCCCCCCCTTCATTTTTAACAGCTAATGCTAGAACAAGCCTAAGAACCTCTGGTATAAATCTTACTACTTGTCTTTCATACTCAGCACTCATAACACTCATTTCCTCAAATAAAACACTATCAAAAGTGCTGTGGCTATCGTTCTGATTTTGGTTTGGGGGTGGTTTTTTTGGTTTTGTTGTTTAATTTGATTTGTTTGTTTTGTTGTTTGTTGGTTGGTGTGTTTTGGGGGGGTTGGTTTGTTTGGGATTTTTCTGGGTTTAACTCAAGGTAGCACTCTGCATTTAGGCAGGGTTTTTTTAAACTCTGAAGAGTACTGGTCTGCTTGGCAGCATAAAAACTAGTCAGAAAGCATCTTGAAATACCAGTTAGATGTACTTCTACTAGTCTTTCAATTAGTTAGATGTACACTAGGAATATCCAGAAGTACTCACATTATTTTATGCTAGAAATTACCAATTTACCCCTAGATGCTGTTTCAAGAGAGATCACTCCATCACCTAGAGGAAAGGCAAGCAACCTATTCCTCTAATACCACATTACCTTTCAATATACACACCTATAATGGTGAATATCTTCAAAAGATTTTGTATTGTTTATAGCAAATACACAGAGGAAACCTTCTCCTGTTCTCATATACTGGTCCCTCATCGCACTGTACTCTTCTTGACCTGCTGTATCAAGAATGTCCAAGAGACAGGTTTCTCCATCAATTACTACTTGCTTCCTGTAGGAATCCTGAGAAAAACAAACAAACAAACCTTGGTTAAGCACAAACAAGATTTGAACACCTGTAACTCAGGAGATAATAAAGTTGTTTACTAGCAATCAACTGCTGTTACTCAGAATGTTCAGTGAGTAATGGCACGCGTGCACACGGAGAAGTAGTGCAGTGTTCTGATTTCTCATTTTGCACAAAAGGAGGAGTTCAGATCCAGAGCAAAAGCATCTCCCCTTTGTTTCTGTTAACAGAACAACACCACCACAACTTAAAATCTTGATAAAAAGGCCTGGCTTTGTTTAAGCTTTAAGTGAGTTTAAGGAAAATTTGACCTCCGCTCTATGGATGGTTATGAAAGCACAACAAAATACAACAGAAATACACACAGGACCACTTCAGAAATCTGCATCACTGGAAAGGAAATAGAGTATGAAATGCCTGCAGTGTGGGGGGCAGGAAATCTGTGCTGTAACATGAAGCAGGTGTGTAACATGAATGGCATTTGTTATGAGGTTACCAAACTACAGCTGATAGAGTTGAAGTTCAGGCTCTTTTAGCAAAGACAGACCAACAGATTCATAGGAAAGCCCTGATGAGATGGTTCACCCTCTCTGTGAAGCAAGTCATTTCAATGCTATCAATTCAAAGTTTTCAGGTCACTGATTCATGAGGCTAAAATCTGTACAAAGTCCCAAGCACCAAGATACTAATATCAATTTACAGCTAGCTCTTTTTGGTGCTAGGCGTCTGCGAGTACGTAGTTTGAGTGATAAGGTCTAAGTGTTACTTTCCCAATAACTTCTATAAATATCTAAATGTTGGGAATAAAACCATGTCAATAAGCTTTAAAAATAGGTCACTGAAGAGTTCCATGAATTATTCTCAGTGAGCTTGTAAGAAATAAAAGGTAAAACCATAAAAATCTTGGAATTACCTTTCAGATGTCTTAGCTAGAGATTAACACAGCATTGCTGCTGGTCTCTTGAGAACTACACAGAAGTGAACCTAAGCTACTGGGAAGGGAATTAAAAGAATTAAAGTTGCAATTTTAGCCAACTTCAGAATGAATTTAGAATGAACTTCCTTCCTTCCTATTCTAAGGCACAGCACACCTACTCCTGTGCATTTTCTATCTATTTGTATTGTTACTAAAGGCTCTCCTTTTGCTGCTGCTGCTGAAAACCAAGCAGGAGGTAATTGTATAGAATCAGTACCTTAAACTAAACAAACTCTGTAATCTCCCATTTATCTAGGGCCTGGCTGACATTTAACAGAATAATGTAAACCAATATTGACTGTTTCCCTTAGAGATCAAAGTTTACCTCCGACGTGTTTTGGAAATATTTGTTACACAGAACTGCAAATTCAGTGCTCGGGTAAGAAGCAGATACCCTACTTCAGAGACACATAAACCATGTTTAAATATTGAGACAGCTGAGACAAATGCACAAGCTCCAACATGTTTTAAAATAAGGTGGATATTCTGTTGCTTAAAAAAAGAGACACACATCTTTATTCCAGTTCACTTCAAGATCTGCTCCCCCACGTCCTAAGATAGAGATCTTTATCACTAGTAGAGCTGTTGTCATTATTCCAGGCATATTTACAAAGCTTTCCTTTTCTCTTCTTGCAATTGGACTGCTGGTTTTAAATTATGGAAACCAGTTCTTGAAAAGCCTGTATTATTCCTTTACGTCTTGGAACTTCAAAGGAAAATAAAATTCCACTCGACTGAGCTCTAAATAAAAGCTTTAAATAATTTTCATCAAAGAAAATACTTTTGAAGAGAAAAGAAAATCAGTTTTAAGAACTGCTGGCTTTAGCATGCCTGCCGTGGTAACAGCAGCAGCAAAGATGCACCACACAGGTGAGAAAAAGAAGGAATGCTTTGAGATGTTTTGCCCCCTTCTGGAGAGAAAATTTTGTCACTAACTGGAGAGGAGATTTAAGGCAGAAGGGAAAGAGATGCAGAAGAGGAAATTCAAGCTTATGATATCCTTCAAAGCTACTGAAAGAATAAACACTTCGTGCTTTTGCCTCCCCCAAAACATCAAACCTGAAATCACCTTTGTCACTGTAGAAAAGAAAACTGAGGCACCACATTCAAAGCTCAGGCTCCTGGGACCTCCACCCCCATCACGGGGAACAGAAGTGCAAGTTTACCCCAGGGAAAGCTTTTATTTAAGTGTCACTGTACTGCAAGTCCTGCAAATCAGAGTGCAGGCTTTAACTAAATTATCTGTGGCATTTCTGCTTCAGAATGGCCCGAGTCCACTTTAACAGGAAAACCCATCCTTCCAAACTATAAATGTCATCATTTATAGAAGTTCAGTAGCTTTACTGCAGGTTGGGAGGTTGCAGTCATGAATGCAGTGAAGAAACAAGGAAGAACCATCCACTCCAAGGCTAGTCAGTAAAACCAAAATGGAAACTAGACCTTCATCTCAAAGCAGTACCCAACTCCAATATGAACTTACAATTTCCCCCCAGTACACAGACTCAGCATATCTATATAAAAAAAGTTCTAATTTTCTTAATCACTTAACCTGGTTTTATTAGCTTTTCACAAGCCAGAAATATCAGCATGAATTCTTCTGAAGGTGACAATTCCATCTGTTCACACCACTGTTAAGTCAAGGTGATAGGAAATCTCAGCCATACACTCTATATGGAATTTAACTAAAAAACCAAACTCACCACTTAATAAATCCCATCTGAGCAACTACTCCTTTGTAAGAATCCATTGTACCAGTGGCTCAGTGTTAGAATATCACCCCTGCTAAGACTCAGCCATTACTAAACATCAGTGGAAGTTTCACAGGTACACAGGTCATTTAAGAACACAGACTTAAATATCAGCATTCCTAAATTAGCTGAGGGATTTTGCTTGGCCAATTGAAAAACCTCTGACAGCCTCCTAGGAAAGCTGTCTTTCATCTAGAACATTTAAAAAATAACATGTATATAGCACTGAGACGTGCTGAAGCTGTCGAAAAAATAAAAGGGATATTAAAAAAAAAGAAATTGACAGGCTACAAGAGAACACAAGTAAAGATGGAGCAAACCTTTCCCAGCAGAGGGCACCAGCCCAACTGTTCTGTGCACCGGGCCAGACTGACAGGAGGTGGTGAACAGTGAAACAACCCACACTCGAAACTGCTCAGCTATAAATCTGTGCTTGGACATCGCCTTCAAATAAGATATGGAAGTGTGCAACACGTGTAAGGCATAGACATTTGGATAACAGTGGCCACCCAAACATGCACTCATTCTAATTCCTCCCATCACCTGCTAAACTGAGACCCAAGTAAAATTCTCAAGCAAGCCATGAAATTTGACATTTGCCAAGCAAGTTATTTCTTGTATCATCAAGTCTATCCCACTGAAATCAGCAACAGCATCATAAACCCATCTGTGGCTAAGTGGTGCATTTCTTTCCCCCTCTCATCCATTGCACGTCTTCGCAACATGGGAATTTTCAAAGTGTTAAGTTCATTGTGTTAAATTCCAGGAAAGATTATTATTATTGTTATTCACTGACTGTGTAGTTATGGAATCCACTACAGATAAACACTCAACTCTTTGCCTACCCCAAAATATGAAGCTTATTTATCCGAGAGGAAAAATAAGTATTTAGGCAACAACTGTGTGGCAATGAAAGCAACAATACAGGAGAATCAACCCAGGGACACTGCTTGTGTCCAAGCAACTTCAGCCTTATTTCCTCACACTGCACAGACCCCACTCCAGACCCGCTGTGCTTTGCTCAGCCCCTACCACCTCTGTGTCTATACAGGAAGCAATCAAGCAGACCTTCCCACCCCGAGGGGAGTCTGGCCAGGCAAGGACTGAAGCACTTAAACCCCATTCCAAACCCACTCTCTGGAACCTGTTTGCCTCTCCAAATCACGGACCACTCTTCTTAGAACTGACTTTTTCCTCCCTACAAGTTTACCTACGTGACTATCGCACTGTGAGCGCGCACAAGGTGATTCCTGCCTCCTAAGCAGGAAGATAAAGTCTCCGTGCTTAGGGTTTCTGAGTTTACAAGACAACAGTGGTAACTATTCCACAGTCAAGAACTTGTAGGAGATTAATCCTGTTGCATGCAACAAGTTGTGGACTCTGGTAGAACTTATTAGGCTAAAGGTTTCTTTTCTGTCAGCGTACACTTACTCTGGACCACCCCACAGTGGTACAGTCATCCTGCACTCTACCAAACAAAAGCCACAGTTCTGGGATTTTTTATTTTCATTTTCATGTTTTATGTTCAAATGTATTTGTCATTCCTCAAAATACTCGGCTCGTTGATTAGAAAAATCCCTCAAGTGACTCAGGAATTTCAGTTTCTGTGTTCCCAACAGTTCTGGCTTCATGAAACATCCAACAGAGAACCTCCACAGTACTCTCTGCGGTGCAGAAACACATCCCCAGCCTAAGAAAAACCCAGGTGCTTATGAACAAGCATCACAGAGACCAACATCTTCCCAAGTTCCTTTTGTAGGAAAACATCTAACTAACTACAATCCCATTTTGCTTGTTTCTCTCCAAATGTTTTCTGGTTTTTGGGTTGCTGGTACATTGGGGTTTTTGGGGGTCTTTGTTGGTGATTGGTTTTGGCTTTTGGTTTTTTTTATAGTAACTGAAGGAGCTGTTCCCCTCTCCTTCTCTCCACAGGTCTATTCACAAATTCTCCTGCACACACACATGAAGTTACTGCAACAGAGGCACATTAAGGTGCACGACCTCAGGCCTGTGCTTCACTGAAGGAAGACAGCTTTGTGTCACCTCAGGGCACCGGCCCCTTTTGCTTATGTCTACCTGAGAACAACTACAGCAGCATTTTCCAAGTCACTGTTTTAAGTCTACATTTAAACCCTGGTGATTCCTTCAAGTGAGCTCAGAAGTGCCTCGTTGTATCAACATAAATGAAGTCATAAGCTACAGAGCATCAGTACCAGGAATATAAAAATCCTGGGTAAATTCTTGTGTCATTTCTCCTTTTATACAGGCTGAGGTTATTAAATCCAATGGTCCACGGGAGACCGTTTGGTTTGCCAAGCATTGTCAAGTGAATTTGGCAAATACCTCATCACCAAGACCCTAAAAACATGCATCTAAACTGTCCAACAAAGCATGGCAATTAACACCATATTTTAATTACTGGGAATTGTTAATTTTCTTACTTCAGCTGTTGATCCACAGCCAGATAAAGCCAGACAGAGCAGACCAGCATGATTCTGGTCCAGTGCTGACCATTACCTTTGAGCTCATTTTAGCATAAAGCCTTGTGCTATGTTTTTGTGGTAAGCATCCAAAGTAAGCAACTAATACCACTTCACAAAAAGCATCACATTAAATTGTTTACCTCTATTGTTGGGTCATATTCATCCACAAAGTGATTCTGAATCAACTGTATTGTCAAGGCGCTCTTGCCTACACCACCAGCTCCAACGACAACAAGTTTATATTCTGTCATTTTTTAGCAGACCTGATGACAAAGAAACCAACATTAAGCAGAGAGAGTCAGGCTCCGACTAACGAGGATGCTGTTGGTGCGTTTTCATTCAGTATCACGTTCCTATTACTGGAAAGCAACTCCCTCCCTGAAAGACAAGACAAAAAGCTATGAGGGAATGCAAACAAAATTATACCTAGGAAACATAACGAAGGCACTAAGCTGAAAAGCATCGATTACAAAGAGACCAAAAAAAACCCAACCAAGGCTACGCTAAATTCTGAAAAAAATAAAGTCCAAGAGTATGCCTTGGGAGGCAAAGGTTTTGTTCCCCGCTGCTTTTTCCCCCCAAAAGCCCGGTGACTCTTGGGAGACCTCCTGGATTTTTAGGCAAGCCAGGCCAAAAAGAGCTCGGGGCTGCGGCGGGACAGGCGCGGCTGCGGGCACAGCTTCACCTGACGCCTTCCCCGACACAATTCGAGGGTTT
>VWZY01011869.1:144785-178654 GCA_013399075.1 Chloroceryle aenea | reverse complement strand
CTTTCCCGCCGTTCATCCCGAGGGGAGCGCTGAGACGGTGCCTGGGGGAACATAAAAAGCATTTTTATCCGTAACCTGTCACGCAAATGTCAGCAGGGGCCTGGCGGAGCTGCTGCCCAGCATGGTCGGTTGAAAATAAAACACCAGGGTTTATTACTGGCTGCTGGCATCCTCCGTCTAAAAGTTAACACAGGGGCTCTTAGGAAGCCAGATAAGAATTGCATAGCGAAGTTTGCTTTCTTATTAAAAGGCCAAAAGCATAATTCCCTCTAATCGAAAGGCTCTAAGGTGTCTATAATGTAATATAATGGTATTTATACCCCCCTGATACGTCCCAGCACCACCAGGTATTGGAACCTTCCTCCTAATGAAGCTTATTCTGAGCATAACTGGCTCATGCAAGGGATTAATTTGGCCAAGTTTAGCTTTCCCTCTTTAAATTAGAAGGTCAAAGATAAATGTGTGGTGTCCACACATCTGGTGTGCAAGAGTTTTTACTTAACAAGGTGGAGCTTTGTCCTCGGCGACTGCATGTGACAACTTCCAGCTCCTTTCATTCTCAGTGTGCTTCTAAGGGGCTCTGCTTTGGGGCCATACCCAGCTGAGCAGCCAAGGGATTAAACCTCTGGGAGGTTGCCATCTAATTTAGGAAGTGTGTTCCTGTGAGTAATTCACCTAACTAAGCCAAAGCCCCTGGGGTGGTGTTCAGCACTACTCCCTGATGTGTTAGGGTGGAAACAAACACATCTCTGAGCTGTTGGGTGAAAAATGGTGTCTCTCCGGGCAGAGCCCATGAAAGATCAGATGAGTTTTTCTTGAAACAAGTGTTTTCTTCTGAAATGAGTGACAAAAGTCCTGTGGACTCCCATGGGAGCTCCTGTACAGATACTCATACCCAGTGGGTGGGTACGTGCTCTCAGGAACTGCAGAGAAAACAAAACTGACCTCCTTATTGACCCCTGTTTCTCCTCCCCCAGGGATTTGGGTGTTAGTAACCCGGTTATTTTTGTGTTAAATGTTACTAGTTTGTTTCCCAACCTCCTCACTAAAAAGACTCTCAAAACCAGATGCGATGCTGTAACATGAAATCATCTCACAGATTAGAGTTAAAACTGAGAGATCCAGTTTGCTTATTAAGCAGCCGACCTCACATGAGCAGCTATAAAACTCAAAGATCTGCTTTGAAAGAACAAGTAGCCTGGTGGTAAAACCACATGCCTGTGATGTGGGAAACCCCCATTCCCATCTATGGTGTGAAAGAGGCAAAGAAAGGATTTGAATGCAGATGTTTGGTAACTGAGGTAGACGCCCTGATCAGCAATTTTAGGATAGCCAGATCTCGCTTTCATATTTGACACACTCACCCCCTGGAAAACTGTTTGAGTGTTGTGGTTCTTCGTAACCCGGTGGGAAAACGCCTGCCTGACAGGAAAACTTGCCTGGTTCTGCACATAAAGCTGGTATTCCACAACACTGAATTGTTAGGATGCTGGAAAAAGCAGAATACAAAGCTTGATTTTTTCATGTTTGTGTGTGTGTGTGCACAGATTTGTTTCTAAATGTCTAGTATGAAATTGGCATTTGCTGTAAATAAATTTCATTTAGAGATATTTTCTTAGGCTTATGTCTGAAGTGGTTTGAAAGCAAGCTGAAATAAATGAGCTGGTCAAAAATATTAAGCTGCATTGATATGAAAGGGGGTGAAAAGTCAGTACAGGCGATGCAAAACCTCTTGGATCGTGCAGAAGTGTTGCTCTACGAGTTTCCAACTTCATTTTAGTGACTGCTTCTTTAGTGCGATTTGCACAGAGAATTCTGAAGGCAGGCAAAGACGATGTGTGTCCTCAAATCCCCGAACACTTCAGTGTGCTAGAGCTAAATACTTCTCTTAAGTTAAAGCATATTCATCCGTTCAAAGCCTTCTTCACATTTACACTACAATATTCCAGTCCCAGTTTTCTGGATCCTCCGTGGATCCAGATCTTTGAGCGAGGGCAAATCACCAGTCACAGCTCCTTACTCTGACAAGAGGCTTCCCACAGAACATCAAGCACTAGGCCAAGTATAATCCCACCAGCCACTTGGATTTGCCCAATCCTAAACGTTATACAGTGAATTCAGTGACGTTTTAATTTCAAGGCTATAGGAGCTTTCAGTGCTCATCAGCAGTTGTGAGGTGGGGGGAAGGAAATGTAAAGCACAGCTCCAGCCTCGAGATAAGTAGTAAGCTTTCCCTGTTAACAGAGAGTGTCAGACAAGCTGAGACAAGAGTTAATTTTCCTGTGGCTTTTCCTGGCACTGAACTCTATGCAAAGCAGATGCAAAGCCAGTGTAGAGTTACTACAGGAAGATAAGTGGGTTTGTGCAACTTAAAGTTTGCCTGCCATGAATTAGGAATATTAGTAAAGAGATTTTTTCTGTCAGGCAGAGATGGGCCAAGGGTCCCTGGCGAGCAGTGATGCATATGTTGTCAGATAACCACCAGTTTAGAGTCGGTCCTGGCCACACATGGTTAGGCTTCAGTTAGTTTAGCCACAGGCTACAACGTTGGTGTTGATGGTGGTTTCATGCTTTCAGGACCCACGGGGACAGACACTCCCTGATCAGCCCGCGTATGTGAACTGTCCACGCGACAAAGTGTCTGAAGACATTTGACTTGGCTACCTGGGTTTATGCGGGCAGTGGTTTTTGGTTTAGGTAGGCATGTTATTTTGCACTGGCTAAGATTCCACGTGTCACCCAGGAGCAGCATTTGAGACATTCCTGTCATCTGGGCTGCACCAGCCTTCAGTTTTCACCTCCTTTTCTCCTCCCAGGAAAATTCAGACTTCTGAGGAAGTCCTGCCCACTTCGTTATGCTGCCCTATCACTGTCAAGACCACCTACAGAAGATTTTCCTTTTGAAGTCCTAACTGGAGCCATTCAAATGCCCTTTACAAATTTTGTCTGCTGACACAGCAGGATACAATTATATGCCCCAAGACTTTTAACTCACTGACTCCACTCAAGACAGGACCTCCAAGACATGTATAGGACAGAATACTGCGAACTTAAATATAAAAATATTCACAGCCATGAACAAATATCTCTGTATGTGGATAGAGTTCTCCTGGGGTATGAATTTTTGTGCCCTATCAGATTTCCTGTAGTGGTATGGACCTCCTAGGAACTTTACATGGATAGAATCACACAGTGTATGAACATAACCGGACTCACAATGAATAGGAACGTGTTTTGGCTTGTCACTGCAAATCCACTCAAATTATCTGATGGATCCCAAGAAATCCACAAACACTAAACCAAAATGTACCTTTCAAACTGTCAGGTATATAAAGCACAAGTCTGGGTTCTGCTCCTTTGGCTTCAGTGGCAGCCAGGTTGTTCACTACCCGTTTTAAACACAGGAATAGCACAAAGTCCTGCAAACCTTCCTGCTTTTCACAGGTACATGCTAAGGAAATGTCTTTACTCTATTTCTTCTGCAGTAATGACAGATTTGACTTGAAAGTAACACCACATTACTGGCATTAGTAAATGGTTTGACTGTGGGTTTAATTCTGCTGTCTCTGAGTTTTTGAATATAGTTCTCTGCTAAAAATGGAGTGAGGAGAGAGGGGCAGTTCAGCTGTGAACTGTTCTTTAGAAAACTCGATGCTTTTGCCATCCCACGAATGTCAACTGGCATTAATTAAAATAGCACCTCTCTAATTATATTGTCAGCATACAGCCACTAAATTAAAATACAAAGAGGATTGTTAAAATTTCCCAATTTAACTTTGGTATTTCTTTTAAAGCATCATTTCTTCAGTTTTGTGTATATAGGAAATCATCCAAATCCCACTGAAGTTAATGGGCTTTGTTCCAATTAGGCCCAGAAATGTTTGGAAAAATCAGTAGGGTGTCCAAATTGCCTCTCTAAACCAAGTGATTAGACAGCTCATTTTTGTTACTGGCACCTGCAGCTCAGCACCCAACACTGAGTATGCAACCCTGCAGATCTAACGGGTCTCTTGAGTGACTGAAAGCTACTCATGAGGGGAAAAAGAGCACTAGACAGTGGAAATTCATCCTGCTGCACCCATGCTGCTAGGGTGCCAAAAAGAAACAGTAGGAAGAAGGGCTTAAGCAAGTAGAGCTCTCCTACCTGAGGTGGCACAGAAGGGCAGCGAAGTGGGGGGCTCCACACCACACACTTGGAAGAGTGACTTGCTTGGTTGCAGCAAAATCTAGTCCTGAGACACACCAGACATCTGCTTCTCAAGTGGAACCTGCAGGAGGTGAACAGAGAATGACAGCCTCAGCATGACCCCTTCCTCGCAAGCGGCTCCCACCTCTCTCCTGCGTGTTTGCCTTTCCCAGCCTCTCGAGTCAGTGTGTTGGGCACAGCACTGCCACTGGCTCTGCGAACCACCCCTCAGCCCTAGCTGGTGGGAGAAACCGGGTCGCTGAGGAAAGGTGGCAGTGCCTCAGGGTGGCAAACCTTGCTACAACCCATGCTTTTTGTGTCCCGCTGGGTCTGCTTGCTCCCTGGCGCTCCCCTAATGAATTTTGCGTCTCTCTTTCTTCAGCTCAGGAGAGATGTGGAGAGTAACTCGTGCCTTAGCAGAGCTCGTGGTCTCACAGCAGAGCTGAGAGGCTTTGAGCAAAGCCTTTTGTTCCAGCTAAATCCATCCTGCTCAAAAGCACCCTGTCCACGGGCGAGAGGAATCTCT
Organism: Chloroceryle aenea; assembly: GCA_013399075.1. Taxonomy (NCBI): domain Eukaryota; kingdom Metazoa; phylum Chordata; class Aves; order Coraciiformes; family Cerylidae; genus Chloroceryle; species Chloroceryle aenea. Next base: position 173,942 of record VWZY01011869.1, on the reverse strand, counting down.
GTGTGCGGCTGAGCGAGGCTGGCAGTGACACCAAAGTAAAACACGGGGTTAACTTTGCCTTTTGGCACCACCTGAAGTTCAGTCCTGCTCTCAGTCAATGGCAGTTCTGCCACTTGCTTACGCCTGGGATTACACGTTAGCATTACCTACCCTTCAGGCATCACTAGCCTCCACACGTACCCCTTGGTATTATTAAAATCACTGAGATCTAGCTGATTTCTAGCTCACCAAGAACTTTATTTCTCTGGAGCTTGGTAAAACTATACATCCGGAGATGATCAGAAACACATGGAAAAATAGTAAAATGGTGCATAAAGCAAAAAAAGAATGAAATATTTTCTTTACAAGACAGCTACTCTTTTGCTGCAGACTTTTTACTTCAGGAAAAAAATCTAAATGTTGTCAGCACTTTGGAAACTACATCCTTTTTTCCACCCCAATAGTCTTTTGCCTATTTTGCCTAGACCTGTAAGCTGAGCACATTGCCACAGCTCAGGACAACGTGTAAAGACCTAATGTTTTTCAAAGAAATAAAAAGCTTTCCAGCAGCAGTAGCAGTTCACATTTTTCTTGGACAAGATATATTTCCCCAGCTCCCCTGGGAAACTGGAGGCAGAATCCCAGGGCAGCCCTCCTCACAAACCACTGTGCTTGGGGGTCAGCTATTTCAGGGATATGAATCAGCCTGGGGGACGCAGCCACTGGAGATGCTGGACAACTTGAAGATTTGGGGAATGCTGGAAGCCCCTGATCTCAGTGGCCCACAGGCCTCTCAGATGGTGAAAGAGCTCAGAGCCTTGGAAAGACAAGGCACCTGGGCTTGTAGTGCAGGGAAGTGCCTGCTGGGTTTGGAGCCCAAGTTCCTGGCAAGGCAAAGGACAGGGAAGTGAGAAGTATAAATTGAAATTACCAGTTTGTCACAGAAAGTTCTGCTTGGCAAGTGCCCGTTTCTCAATCGGGGCCATCGTCTGGCTGCAGCTGTTTGCCAGCTGAGGCTTGGTCAGCACAGGGCTGCACTGACTCCTGCTGGGACACCCTGAACACATGCTGGCCTCATCTAACGTAGCCTCTCCCCCATGAGATGTGGTGCTGCTTCTTCTATGAAGAGTCACATGTGTCTTGTTGTGGTACCTTCAGGACCTGTCAATGATTTCATTCACTGCTGTCCCAAAGGATAAAATATGGCCTGGCAGATGGGATTTTTGGCCCACCCAAATAATGATGCAGAACTGGACTCTCTGTGCCTTCTGAGTTCTGCATGCAGGCACTGCAGTGCCAAAATCTGGGTGGGCAAGGTGCACTTCCAAGGCCAATAAATGGAAGTGGTGGGACTTGACACTGGGAGCAGGGCAAGCATGCACCCCTATTCCCAGTTATGGGGCACTTAAAACATATCTGGTCTCTGAGCAGATTATTCTGTCATCTGAAAACCAAGCTGGAATATACCAAATTTTGCTCTCATGCCTCTTGATTACATGATGCATTAGTTAGATGGGACCACCCCCATGGGCAGACTGTCCAGCAGCATAAAGGACTATGGTGTGTGTGGGGGATCTAGCATAACCCGTGGAACACATTTCTGTGCTTCCCAAGGCTATAGGTGAAACTGAGTTAAGCAACTCAAATGATACTCTGCCAGAGGCAGAGAGTGCCTCGCCACTTCTGCAGTGCAAGACAAGCATGTGTAACTGGGACAAAACCTCTGGAGAGCTCAACTGTCTGTTCCTCTTGCTGCCAAGGCACAGGGAGGTGCACGGCAGCGGGTGCTACTACTGCGTACAGTCAGCCCCAGCCACGTTAGGAATCTTTACCCATATAACCAAACTCTTCCCCGCACAGCAGCTCCTACACGCTGTCACAGCCGTGGGCACAAGACAGTGGAGTTGGCCACACTGTTCCTGCCTGTTCCTGTACCTCTTCCCTCCCCTTCATTTTAAGAGTAGGGCTCTGTGCTCGAGATCACGGGTCCTACTTTGCTGCGCCGTAATTCAGTTTTCATCCCATTTCATTTCAGGAGATCCCACTGTACATTTATCAGCTGACACAGTCAGAATTATTCAGGAATGGCTGCATTCTCTCTAGCCTTGAATAAGAACAAGTTACAGCAAAGTTCATCTGGTGGTGGCTAGTAAGTCAGATAGCAGTGTACAGCCCTAGGAACTGCACCTAGAACACTGCATGAAAGTGAACGTGTCAGGAAGCATTGCTGAGGTGTGACACGTACGTTCAGAGATGCTTCTAAAAATAAAAGAAACTTCTGGGTAATCAGAACAGCGGGATTTTTCGGATTGCTTGCTCTTGCAGAGGCAGTTAAAGAGATCCTGACATAGAGTACCAAGGAAGGAAATGTACGTGTTTATTTTGGAGTGTTTGGATCATTGGATAGAAAGCTTATAGGAAAATGGAAAACATGTAGCAGTAATTTATTTCTAAAGGGAAGGGGGAGAAAAGTCAAGGAAATTCCCTCACAGCCTGCTTGGAGCCAGGTTTTCAGCTGGTGTAAATCTGCAGGCTAGGTTAAAATCAGTGGAACCAGCTCACGTCCTGTTTATCGATAAAAAGCAGCACGGCAGTGCTGAGTTCCAGCCAGTGGTGCTTTGAAGCCCTAAGGAGCATCAGCGTTCCTGGACTCCTGCATCGGGGGAAGATCAGGCCTTTGTCCTAGGATCAGATCCAGCTCTCATCTGCGGTGGAGCTGTGCAGCCAGCCCAGTGGCCCCTCTCCCTTGCCATGTGTCAATAAATGTCAGCCTCTTCCTCTCTTTGCACCACCCTGGTAAGTCCCTCCCTGACCACATTTAAATAAAATCCGAGCTTTGCAACAGCGATTTCCGTTTGCTCGTCCCAGATCCTTCGGTCCCAACTCTCAACAGCTTTGCAGACCAGAAGCGTATTCTTTGTGACCTCCTCAAAGAATTTGCATTATCGGCCGTCACATTTTTTATCACACATCCTCGAATTGGATGCATCAAGGCTTTTACCCAGCTTGCCCCTGCTCTCTAGGAATTTCACAAATAAATCACCGACATGCCCTGCAAACTGTCAAGGAGCTGCTGACATACTCTCCAGTAGAAAGGCACTGGATAACCTTTTGCAGTAGAATGCTATTTTTAAGTGCTTTAATAAAGAGCATTATTGTTTTTGAAACTCTATGGCTATGGTGAAAGGATTTAATGGTTTGCACATGATGTAGCACACCCATGATAAAATTCTTCCCAGAAAAGTTAAAAATCCCAAGCAGCAACCAGGCACACAAAGTTGCTAAAGATAGTGTGTGGGTTGAAGCTCTGTCTTTGAGCATTTAGACCTTTCTGAGTGTCCTTTGTGTAACAGAGCACGAATACAAAAGCCAGGCTTAATGATCCAGCTACTTTTCCACACCACGGGGTCAGAGCCCTGGGCAAAGATTTCCCCCATTCAAAGGCAAGAACAGAGGAGGGAAAGGAGTGCTGGATGTGTCTAAACAGCTGCCTCTCGGTTTTGTGAGTGTCCTGAAAAGAAAGGACACCAAAGCATTTGCTTCTTGGTGTTTCTGCAAAGGGGAATTGAATGTGTGCTGTTTATATCCACCCTTGCAGTAATCAGTAAGAGTCTGTACATTCTTTAAATAGACATATTACCCTAAGGAAATACCCAAGTCAGCACCTCTGTATCCTGCTTTTAGAGAGGAAACCTGACCTACAAGGCATCAAAATTTGCTGCTGCTTGGTGAAGGGACAGAGAAATTTTAGCTAAGGCCTAAGGGCTGCTTGCTTTTCTTGGAGGGGCAGCTCCATCACGCTTGGCTCAGCTCTCACGTATGTCAGTTTTACTCTGGGGTGACTCCAGTTACTTAGAGGAGTTGCTCTGTAATTACACAAGTGGCAAGGAAAAAAGAATCAAGCTTCAGTGAACTGCTTCCTAGGTAAAGCAAGAAAGATATAATCAAGCAATTGATTAGTTTATAGATCCCTCATTTATTCTAATTGCTGTTAAATATGGAAATACGTATTTCCAAATATTTGTCCCGGGAAATTACTGCTCTTTCATCTGATACTTAAGTCTCATTGTATGAATCATTTGAAACTAGACAAGACAAACCACCAGAGAGTGCCTTAAGTGGAATGAGGCTAGAGTTGCTGCTGATCAGAACAGACAAGATAGGCTTCCTCCTTTCTCCCTTCCTACAGAAGAAAGTTCCTCTCTATAGTTTTTAACTGACGCGATGCTTTGGACAGCAAGTCTAAAAAGAGCTCCCCTGAAATACTCCTGTCCAAAGAGGTCTTTGTGACCAGGTGACATCTGAAAAAATGCAATTTCCAAAATAAGAACACATTTAGAACACAGAAGGGGGAAAAAAGCCACTGAAAAGGCGTTGCCAGCTGTAGCATTACAACAGCCATTACAACACCCTTTGAACTGCACTTTGCCACCTCACTGCAGCCAGAAACTATGCAATTATAGACAAGAAACAGAAGACAGATTAACATGCTAGATGTTTTACACAGTATTTTACATCAGAATCTTGTTGTAGAAGCTAAAGTGAGGCTACTGAAGTCAGTGAAGACACTTGGGAATGACCCATCAGAACCAAGTGTAATAATATACTGTTAAAACTTCATTAACACCAGAATGAGTGGGGGAAATGAAATTTTTCTAACACATTTCCTTTATTATTCGTCAGATTTTGATCAGCCTTTCCTGAAAACCCTGCCATTTATAGAAATAGAGCTATCTGGAGGAAATGCAATAAATAAGCCAACTTACTTTTGCAGGGGATGTAAGGAGGATGCACATACAGGTAAAGGTTTCATAAGGCAGCCCAGGGGAATCAGCTTTGCAAACATATGCTTCAGCCTTTCAGCCACTGACTATTCCTTCTGTTTTCCTGCCACAAGGCCCATTTCTTCTCCAGATTTGCTCTTTGAATTGTTAATTCTCATTCTTACTTTCCAAAGGCATCTGAATAACTCCTTGTGAACAGCTGACTTAATTTACATCAGAGACAGCTTCTGTATCTAGAACAGCTTCTTGTCAGAGGACCTTCCCTGAACAGGTAGAAGGATTCAACTCTTAAAATTGCTGTGCTCACAGTCAGCTTGAGGCTGAGCGTGACTGAGCTGTGCCCAAGCCATACCTCTGGCTATGTCTTAAGTCTGTGCAGATGGCAGGCACCCCTGCACCTCACAGAGGCAAGATCTTCAGTGACAGGCCATGGCTTGGGACACCCGCAGCTCCAGGTGAGCACAGCAGCCATGGGGAGGTGCAGTCAATTGTGCAGACAAGAGCATTTGCCAGGGAAAGGAGCAGTGGGATCCAGAGGACAAGACCTGATAAGTAACCCTCTCCCAGGCTGTACCTTGCCTTTGCAGGAAGGCTGAGCAGAGACTTCAGTGGGAGCGGGGAGCATCAGGGCACTTTTCTGCCGGGCACTGATGGTCCTGCAGGAGCTGAGCACCAGCAGTGGTGCTGATGGGCAGCCTGAGTCCTGGCTGTGACCACAGGGGGGGACACAGCCTGCTGTGTCTCAGATGTGGGGAGACAGAGGAAGGCATGCTTAGGGAATGCCATTTCACAGGCACTACGTGTTTGGAAGCCTTGCTCAGAAGAGCTGAGAAGGAACATAAAGATGAGTGTTCCTGAGCACGCTGGCAGCTCTGAGGCTCTCTACAGCCTCCTTTTAAGTTTCCACATCTACCTGACAGGCCAAAACCATTTCTGTGGCACACGTCTGAGTCCTTGTGGACAGGGAGTGGCCAAAGACATTCACAGATCAGCCTGAAAGGGACAATCCTGATTCATTTACACTGTGTTCCCAGCAGGTCCTGCGTGTGGGTTAGCAGCCCTCTGTACTCAGTAATCCTGTAAGCTGTTGAGCCCTGCATTTGCAGATGGTTGGTGGCCAGTCTGACCCCTCGCACAGCACGGAGCAAAGCTGACCCTGGCATTTCTGCAGCAAGCTCTAAGCTTGTCTCTGAGGTTTTACATGCTCGTAAAGGAGTCACCTGCGAGCACTACTAAATCTTTCTTCCTGCCATGGACTGATTTAAGCTTTGCAGTACAAAGGGATAAAGCTGCCGAGGCAAATGCATCTCTGTAGGAGACATATGTCTTATGTTCTTTCCACCAGCACGTTTGCCAGGGAGGGTTCACCACTGCTGCCAATGCAAGGGTCAACTCTTGGACAGGAGAGCAACCTGCTTCACCAGGGAGTGTGGCTGGGGCAAGGGGAAGAGCGAAAGCCTGTTGATGTGAAAGGCAAGGATAACAACAGATCAGAGCAAGCATTGAGCTGACAGGTATAATGTCTATCAGGAAGACAAAGAAACCCAGAAGCATAGCTCTGCTTTTTGTGAAGAGCAATCCTTCATACAGGAGGAATGTCACTCAATTAATTTTGGAGCATACCTCTACAATTCCTGTTGCACACCACTGCTGGTAAAGCTCTTTGACACCCAGGAAAGGAAGGAAGATGGTATAGGGCTGCAGGACAGCATTGCACAAATGCTGTAGTTCACCAAAAATAAGACCCTGGAGACTTATCCCTGCAATTACAGGGAGGGAGTGACCATGGAACACAGCGTCTAGGACACCATGGAATGTATTTGGCCTCCAGGCAGTTCTCAGAGCACCTTGACATACATAATTAGTGAGGATGCTGGTGTTTATTTAGGGCTTGTGGCTGTGAAAAACAGAGCTAAGAGATTGGGGTGGGGGGCACACAATAATCAAAGCAGTAAAATATTTTTTCCTCCTCTCTTCCTTTTTCTCTTCAATTTTTTTATCATAGAAACAAATTGAACCTCACTCCTATCCAATTAGTTCACTTAACTCACACTTTCCTGACAGCTAACACATGCTACACAAGATCACTTTCCTGCATTCCCCTTGGCCTTCCATCCCTCTGCTTCGTTCTTATTGTATCACATAAAACCAGAAGATCTCAGAATTTCAAACCATTTCTGAGAGCCTGTAGTCGAGCTGACAGAAGGCAGGAGCAAATAACCTGAGCTTGCTATTTTTCTCAATAGCCCTCTTTGAGATGAAAAATCCTTCTTGCCACATAAAGCCCTAAATGAAATAGTAATTTCTGACTTGCTTTCACAAGCCTTTTGAATTTCTTCTTCTTTAGTCTGCACATGTCTCACAGATACCTCTTCAGCCCCTGCTCCTTATGGACCTGTACCATCTTGCATCACTTTCATCAAAGCTTTCAGTTTAACAGAGAGATGCTCCTCAGAAAAAGTTCAAAACTAAGTTTCCCTGAGCTTTGCAAGAGCAATCAGCATGGAATGTCATTTTCCTGTGATGCTCAAGTGAGTCTTTTCCTGGGATTATTTATTTTTTTTAAAAATTATGATTATTATTTTTCACATTTGGGAGAAAACTCGGTTGGGTTAAAATTAAATGTTACTTTTTGAAAATACAAACTCAAATTAGCACCTGAACTTTGTAGCTTATGCCCATCCATTCATTTAAATGTTCCTTAGTAAAACACTCACTGAAGGCAGAGAAAGAAAGAGTATCATCAGACATTACAGTCCCTGTGTATATATGTGAGCAAACAGTACAATTAGAATGCATCACAGGAATCTAATTCAGATTACTTTATTTAAGCCTTGCAGTTCCTTTGTTTCAAGGAGAGACAAGAGAAAGGCTGGCTAGGTGAGTAAAAAACTTATATTGCATGTGTTAATCAGATGGGAAAATCTTATTTGAAACGAGGCCGTTGTGCAAGGCGCTGTACAAATGAAGACAAACAGCTCCTGCCTGCTAAAGGCAAAAGGGAGAATGAACCAATTTTAACTGGAGGAGATCTCAACATGAAGCATCATAAAGTCAGTGCTGGTCTTTCCATTGGTTTCCCTTGATTTCAGAGCACATGTGTCCATATGCACACGTGTGCACACGCGCACGGACATTTGCTCCACCTATGTTCACAGATGGACACATTTTACTTAGGTGCAAGTGTTGGGGTCACACTATCTATGCACAGCAGTGTGTGTGAGCAGGCTGAAATAAGAAAACAGGCTGCACTTGGCAATGAAATCAATACTTACTATGTTTAATTGCTGCCACTCTCCTGGAATGCATTCTTGTCTTAACCTCTTAACCGTTGCAGGATGACAGAGGCAAGTAGCCAGGGAAGATCTGTCCTGAACAGAAGGTTAGATTGTAGAAATAATTTTGTTGAGGATAACAATAACAAGCATGTATTTTCATTCAAACGAGCTGTTCTCTGAAAAGGAGAGGGAATTTTGCTATTTGAATTTCCTCGTTTTTATTGTAAGCTGAGGTACTCAAACCCTAGGTTGAATGGGTGAGCTACAAAGGTTAAACGGAGCAAAGCAGAGCTTTAGCAGTGTGGGGGCAGGGTAAGAATGTATCTTTTCTTTAGCAGCTTTCAAGAACTCGTTCTCACAAATTTCTGAAATATTTTCTGTGGCATTTAATGAAGTCACATGAAGACTCCCTCCTCCGCCCTTAAGAGATGCTATTGTTTTTTGCAAAGCATACTCCTTCTCTGGTTAACCTTGTGATAAAAGCAAGCCTGAAAGACGGGGAGAACTTTGGACAAACTGAGCATTCCATTTTTGTGGCAAACAAGGAGCTCAGAATCCTGAGTCTAGCAGCCAATGTTACAAAGTCTAATGCATGGAGGACCATTTTCAAACGTATGTGCAGTGATGCTGGGTGCCCTATCCCAAAGATTGACCCAAACCAGGGTGAAGTGCAAACTTCCTGACACAGAATTTCATTCTTAGACTTAGCTTTTAGTTGTGAATGCTCCCCCTCCCCCGTTTACCTTTTAGCCTATGGTGTAGGAGGCTGGCTCCTACATAAAAATCACTCTTATCTTCTACCTAAATCCTACTTCCTAACCTATTCCTAGCTTTTCCTAGCCTAGCACAAGTAATGTTAGTCTCCGAATCTAGTCCAAACTTCAGCAAATAAATGGACTCTGCCTACCTCATTTTCCTACTTAGTTTCAGTTAGAAAAAAAAATATTCTGCAGGTTTATACAGCTGTGTTTTACAGAGCTGGTACAACAGAAATGCACTGAGGTTTTGTCAAAATGGGCTCTACACAGCCACAGAAGTGGGTGAAACATTGCTCAGTGCACACTGATGGCTCTGAAATCTCTTTGTGTGAAGAAATTTCTGTAAATGATGGATAGCTCTACTTCTGTTCATTTCAAGGCATTTGGTTTTGTGGTTTATTGTCTCAGGCTAATGTAAGTGGTCAGGCCACTGTTGTGCATTTACAAAGCGGTGTGTGAATAAATAACAAACTGTTTATAGTTTCATTCTCAACTTGTATATTCTACTGGCACTGAGAATGTGTAACTGGAAGGTTGAATCCACAGCTGAGGAGCCACTATGAAGGAAGGATGCACATGGCTAAGTACTGGTTTTAGAACATCTTGCTTGCAGATATTTCCTTTTGTAATCTCTAATGAGAGATGAGGGAAGATCTGTGTTTCAGTTTATCTGAACCACCAGAGTTTACAGTGAAGGAAAAGAGTGGGTGGGAGGTGAGGAAAAGGGAGGCTGGGGGTAAAAAAGACAACAAACATTTCAGCTGTTGTCTATCTACATTCTAAGTACAGCATCCTCTGATCTATTCATATGTAAATCACCCCAGCAATTTCATACCTTGAAAATATTTTGCATGGACCTGATGATGTTATGGGTTATTTTCCCTCCACCTCCTTTAATAAACAGTGCCATCGGATGATTTTCCTCTCATAGCCTGAGTCATTTCCTCTTCCGTTGCTTCAAGCTCTTTCAGCCTACCCCTGACACCACCTCTCCATCATGGGAGCCCTTCAAGTCTCTGCCTTCAGCTGTAGTTAGCTTGTGAGGCTTCGGGGTTCCTGTTTGGGGAAGCTATTGTGACACTTGCGCGGCGTGAATTTAGTTATTGTGGTTTAAGCGCCCACGTGGACGTTCTTATTCTCTACCAAAAATGCCTTTTTTGTGGTTTAGCTTGCTCCATTTCCAAAGTAGCCTGTGCTAAGGCCACATTTTCTACAAGGAAAAATAGCTTGTAATAGCTTATAATAGCTTGTATTCCTCACTCCTCCTATGGAGAGATGGTTATTGCCACCCTAATTGCACTCTGGAATTGCATACTTAAATCTTGGGTAGCTTTACATGAGAAAAAAATAATCTATTTTGTGTCTATTATCATCTCTTTTATGCTATCAACTACCAGCAACTTTCTCCAGCTGTATAAAACATGATTTTCCTTGATTTCTTTTTCACCAGCATTTTGAAATGCCTTCAAGAAGTGATATTTTTATAGACTTCACTGCAATAGCACAGATAAACCACAGCTTTTTAGCAAAATTCATGCTGATGAGATGTTGCTATAGGAAAACTTAAAATATAAACAGCTTTAATCTGCAGCCATTGTGATGGGGAAAATAAATGACAAATACTTACAGCCTTTACCACTCCATTTTCCTCTCCCAGCATCCCATCTGGACCCACTCGTAGGAAGTGTGAGCTAAGCCAAGTTTGCTGCAGTTCCCATGAGAGCAGGTCCAGGGTTTTGGCATTTATGGCTGAGCCTGGCAGGCAGGAGGATGACAGCAGCAGGTAGCATGCGAGGAGAGCCAACAGTGTTTCAGCAGGCAGAGCTGGAAGAGCCAAGAAGAGAGAGGCAGTGCAATATTAGTGAGAGGTTGGAGCTTCTCAAGAAGGAGTCTGGGCTCAGGCAGGAGTGGAGTGTGATTGTGGGAAAAGGGTTCTGAAGGAAGGACAGAAGGAGGGAAGGGAAGCAGGGAATCAGAAGGGCTCTGCATTGGTAGCAAGGGGCAGACCTCTTTGTGTCAGGCAACCAAACCAGAAGTACTGGTGGGTGGGGGCTCTGGATGGGGTGTGCAGGAGGGCTCCTAAGACAGTGGGTGGGTAGCTGGGATGCCTGAGGCTCAGGCAAAGTTGGATTTGCCTAGGACAGGCTCCTTCCCAGGCATTCCCACTTACACCCAGGGTCTACTATTACCCTATCAGTGACCTTTACCTTCCTCATCCTCATTTTTACTGTTAGAAACACAGTAGCTCAGTTCAAACCCTTGAGCTAGGCTGGGATGCAGAGCATGTGAGGTACCATAAAGATAGCTTTACATGCTGGAAAATCACTGTAAGCCAAGGGGTTTCAGACTGCAGTACACAGCCAGGACTCTTCCAAGGAGAACAGCAGAAGAGTGATGTAGATGTTCTCACCAGGAGCTCCACAGACCTAGAGAGTGAAATCTTTGTCCCACGAGGCTGGATTTTTATTTGCAGAAGTGAAACCAAGTGGCTTCCTGAGCAACAAGTTAAATGCTGCCACTGCAATTGCTCAGGAGTCCACAGTATTTGACAGCATCATGAATTAGAGTTCATTATTGCATTTAGAGCATGGGAGACCTTCTGAGAAAGAATTGAACGATAAGTTGCTTTGAGTTATTTTTATGTTACAGAGGTTTGCCTTTTAACAACCTGAGTTATAACCTATTTTTAAAAAGCATTTGTCTGTAGATCTAGCTTTTATAGACAGCCTTTACGAGAGCTGGGAGAGAAAAGGGAGAACAACAGGCATTTCATCCTGCAGCGTAAAGGAATCGTGGATCTTGGCTTAAGGATGTTCAAGTTAACTTCTACTTAGGTGATAAATCTATTTTTCATGGATTTGTAACTTGGCTTCAAGCATACTTGAAGAGTTGAATCTTGACAGCCAAGGCTTTCAGGTCAGGAGAATATTTTTAGCAATATTTCATTAAAAAAAAAAAAAAGAAAAACATAGGTTGGTTTTAAGAAAGTTAGAGACTTAAAAAGCATGGGTTGGGTCACATTTGGACACCCATGTTTGTCTGTATTTTTCCCTTCAAGAACAGCAACAAAATCCCCATCCAACCTTCTTCCAGCTTGAATGATAATAAAAAATATTTCAGATTTATCCTTTTAAAATTGCCCACAGGAGGCCTGTTTCATATTGAAGAGTAAATAACCCATCTCAGCTAATAATCCTTACAAACTGAAATGGAGGCACTGTTGTGACTTTTAGTGGTTATGTCTAATGAGCAGATCTTCAGCTCATACCACTCATGGTAACTCCAGGAGTGGCGAAAGAACTCTGTCAGCTAGCAACCACTGAAGATGGAAACATATACTACACTACCTCCCTCTTACACGGGATGTAATTAATTAATTCACTAATACTGAGACAGTAATTAATCCATGAGAAGAAAGGAAGAACCAGTGAGAGGACCCCAAACAGCTCAGCACGCCACGTATAAAAAGCAGTGGGGCAATGTTGGTAAAGCATACTGGGGCAAACACTCTGCCACCCAGTCTTTGGGTTTGCAGTTGTGTTCAACCTCAAAATTACAGAGGGGCTGAGGCAATCCTGCCAGGATTTGAATTAGTGGTTCCAGGCAGACTGGGAGCTAAGCCACTGGTATAGCGAAGGAGGAGGGCAGAAAAGGTGTGGAGCAGGCAGAGCAAACAGGAAGGTCCATTTCTGGTCTTTAACGTATGCTCTCTTGTTTGCTTCTGCTGCACAACCTCTCGTGTGATTTAGGCTCCCTTGAACATCACGGGCCAAATTCACCCGCAACGCAAGGCACCCCCTGCAATGGAACCACCCCTATGAGACCATTAAAAAGAAGCTATGGGATTAAATACCTTGGAGCCAAACTGGTCCCACTCCTGTAGAGTTTTAAGAGAACAGAAAGATAACGTTTACAGATTTAACTCTCAGCACAGGTTCTGAATTCAGTTCAGCTCGTTTGGGCCTGAGGATCTAGCTCTCCTAAGGTGACCATATCAGAATTTAAGAGCAATCCTCACTGCCCTGAGGCACCCCAAAAGAGGCATTTTACACCAAGCAGTGACTGTTGTGGGCCAAATTACTGTCTTAGCCTCCATCTCTCCACACCTGCTCCTTCCACCCTCAACCTCACTTGCCCTCCCCTCCCTGCCGTAGCTGGGTTCCCCCCCTCTGAGCTGAACACACCCTACTAATGGTTTCTGCACACCAGCCCTTCCAAGCACACATCCTTCACAGAGCCTGTCACACACCTCACCTCCCATTCAGAACAACAGCCCTTTTCTTCAAGCTTCTGTCCAATGCAACAGCCTGGTCAGTGCACACCTAGCCACGGCCCAAAATAAATACAGTAGGGAGGGGGATGACTGGGCAAGGTCTGGGCTACATTTTAATGGGCTGGGTATCATACAAACAAAGCTGCAGGACAGCAGCTGGAATATTTGCAGTTAACAAGGTAGGTCTGCTCAAGGAGATCGAGAGGTGCATTTGCTTCGAGCAGAAGGTATGGTTCTGCTAACATCATTGTGATGGAGACTCACCACCCAGCTCTTCCACCAAGCCTCCGAGCTGCTGTTGGAGTCCTTTCAGCCCAGACTGGGACTTACACCGTCCCCCAAAATGTAGTATTGGCTCACCTCCCAAGTACTTAAAAATAGAAGTCCCAGTAACCATCTCCCTTTCTTGCTTGGCGGCTAGGAGGAGAAATACTTGGCGTAACTTATCCATTTGTTTGCATATTTGTGGGTGAGATCAAGTTGCTTGTTGATGTGTATATGGGAAGAATTACATTTTTCTCAGCAAGTTGAAAAGATTTTAGCACAAAAAAATATTACTTCAGTGGCAGTTTTCCATATACACATACTGTAGTTCACTGAGCTGCCTCGTGTCCCCAGGTTTTGCCCAGGGGGCAAAGGTGTGGTCAAGGGCATGGTCTGGACCCTTGTTCTTAATTAGCTACTGAGGTCTCCACAACATGAAGAACTTTCTGTCCTCTCATTTCTGCCACTGTGCAAATGACACCACTGCTCTCCACAAGCTTCTCTACTCTGGGAAGCTTTTTAAAAGGCCCTAGCAGCCCACCCGTATGGCACAAGCAGCAGCTGGTTATTTGCAGAGGTCTCTAACACAATGTTCTTCACCCCACACCCTTTGTCAGCCGGAGTGGCTGACTGCCATGGGATATAGTTCCTGTGCACGGATCCCAGATGGGAGTGTGCCTGAAGTAGGGTCATCAGTTCACACATCTATACATCCAGGGAGGACACACCTCAGACTGAGATCACCACACTGCGGAGAAAGGCAGAGAACAGTTGAAATCTTCACGGGTTATCAGGGATCAAGCCTAGAAGGTGATTGACCCTGCCTCGTCAATGGGAAATGATGTCATTGCTCTCTGATCAATATTTGGAGGGGGGGGAAAGGGTAGAAACAGAAGAATTCAATCCAGTTGCCTGTCTTAAATATAAACTGAAGGTAAATATGAGGTACATGAATAAATGTGGGGAGAAATATGAAAGCTAGGTTCTCTTCCCGGACTGAGATTTTCCTGCCTGACCACAATCCAAGACACGGGGTGTACCCTAGGACTGACTGTCCAAATGTGTTCATTAGGAAGTTTCTGCAGCTTGTAAGCTAGACGTAGGGAAGGAAGAAAGAGTAAGGGGCTTTTGCTCCCTGGATGGGGTCTTGAAGAGAGTAGGTAACCTTCAATTTCTGACTGCTGTTTAGGCAAAATGTATTGTTTCTTACTTGTGTCTTGCTATTAACTACTCTCGTAGCACAGTATAGTCCCATGATACTCCCATCCTTTGGCTTCTTGAGGAGAGTCCCTGGAACAAGGCAAAACTTTGGCAAAAGGAGCTTCTGTAGATGACGCTCATCATGGCCTCGGAGGCCTGAAAACAGCCTCTGAGAGTTAACACAGGTAACGTGGACCTGTCTTAAAGGATGGAAGTGATCACCCCAACAGGAGTCTTCCTTGTCATGCTGTCCCCTGCAGACAGATGATGCAATAAGTGAGCTGCTGCTGCTGCTGAGATGCAGATGATAATTTGCCTCTGTTGCAACGCGTCCTACTCAGCCTGTCTGTCTCCTTGTCCCTGTTCCTGCAGCTCCACTCACCTCCCCAGACTTCACCTCTGAGGCTTCCTGATGGGTGTCTGCTTTTCCCACACCGGACTTAGAATAGCTTAAGCTTCCCATGTTGCCTGCTTTGACTTTAGTCCCTTCTCACCACACAACCAGACAGGTAAGCTAATACTTTTGTCTATCACAAATCATGGCTGACTGACCAGAGATAAACCTGACCCATCGTGATCACCTACAGTTAGCAACTCTTGAGTTCTTTATGGCTGTTCCTCACACTCTCAGTGTCTCTCTGAAGAGCCTTCTAAATTTTTCCCAGTCTGGTTTATTGACTCCACACAAATTCCATCATTATTTGTCTAGCTGGTCTTACAGGAAGCTAATCACTTCTCCAGGCATCCCTGGAGATCACCTAGTCCAACCCTCTGCTCAAAGCAGGGTCACCTAGAGCAGGTTGCCCAGGACCACACCCAGCTGGGTGTCCAAGGAGACTCCACAACCTCTCTGGGTAACCTGTTCCAGTGTTTGGTCCCCCCTTCACTTGAAAAGCTTTTTCTTATGTTTAAAGTGGATTTTCCTGTATTTTAGGTTCTGCCCATTGCCTCTTGTCCTGCCGCTGGCCACCGCTGGGGAAAGCCTGACTCCATTGTCTGTATCTCCTCAGGTTAGTTATCTCCACGGACTGACTGATAAAATCCACCAAACCTCCTCAGCCCAACGCTCTCAGCCCCTCCTTGTACAACAGACCCAGCACTCCACAAGTGTCCTACCAGTGCTGAACATAGAGGAAGGATCACTTCCTTCAACCTGCTGGCAATTCTTTTCTAATGCATCCAGGGAGGCTCTTGCCACCTTTGTCCCCAGGATGTATTCCTGATAATAGTCACCTTGTCCACCAGCCCAAGTCCTTTTTGCACAGAGTCACAGAACATTCGTGTTGGAAAGGACCTCCTACCAACCATACCCACAATAAAAAAACACCTAAAAACATCCCAAACATCTAAATATCCTGAACAGACATGACTTCAAAACCACAAAGCTACTTTCCTAGCTGGTTAGCCCCCAACCTGTACTGGTGTGTGGGACTATTCATCCCCAGTTACAATAGCCTTTGTGACACAGGGGAGGTGCAAGATGGTATCTTCTGTTCCCTGAGAAATGAAAACAAGCACCTCTTAGGATAAGCAGAAGCATACCTTTCACTCCCAAGGGTTTCCTCTGTGACCGTGCCCCACCTCCCTGGAAGAATGCTACTTCTTTAAGCCCTATTTTCTGCTAGCAAAGGTGTACTCCCAAAATAGACAGGAAAACAAAACTACTGTAATTTTCCCTGTCTGTCACTGAAATACTACAGCTATCACTGGACTTATCAGGAATAGACTGTGATTCAGGCTAACTGGCAAGCAAACCCAGGTCCTACGCAATTCTACCACAATCATAAAATCCCTTCCATAACTCTGGGCTTCTGGCATTGCTCTGACTATCACGATTAATGCCAGCCACAAAAAACATTTGTACATGGGCTCTTGAATTCTGAGACATAAACAAGCCCCTGTGGCTCACTGGATATATACTGCAGAGCTTTTGGCTATCCTGCAGAAAGGTTTTAAGTTGGTGGGCACAGTGAAAATATTCAAATATCCTGATTTGAAGGCTGTCACTCGTGCAGGTAGGGTACACCTTGATGGTGGACCCGTACCTTGCAACTGCCTTTAAGGTAAGCCATAGTAAGGTAAAAGCAAAGAAGAGCATTTAGGTACAAAATCCATAACATGTTGTAAAGTTTTACAAAAGCAGAGGTGACAAAGCAGACAGAAAGAAAACCATTTATCCCATGATTAAATCCTTAACTCACCCTCTTCTCCCCCTTCCCCCGTAAGCTGATAAGCTGTAGATCCACTCTTAACCCACACGGTCAGGACTCATCCCTGTGCATACTTTGCCTTCAGGAGTGCACCCAAGAGATTTGTGGGCAGTAGAACCACACCAGCTCTGCAGTGTAAGGGGCATTTCCCTGTGCTGGAATTTATTTTTCACGGGAATATGCACATCGGAGCCACGCTTGGAACAGATCCCTCTGCAGGCCTATTTCATGCAGGGCTGGCTCCTGACCGAGATTTCACACACCAGGAATTACTTTAGGCAATAACATACGTGGGAAAGATGAGCAACCCATTCCAGGATTGGGAATGGTATTTGCAGGTGTACATTTTACATTTGCCAGGGTAAATTAAGGCCAGCACTATGTGCCTAAATTTCACACTTGGTGCCTCTTTGTTTACAAGTGTAAAGTGGTGCCTTGATTTCCACCTCCCTCCACGTGTCTGCAGTTGCATGACTAGCCAAGATTCAGAAGAGTTTCCTCTCCTGAGTATTTTTTTCCCCTTGATAATAGTAATATTGAACACTTAAATAGCACTTTTCATCCACAAGGTGCCTCACTAGTGTTAATACAATTAGCTAACAATTCCCCCTCCCCCTGAACATGCAGAGAACAAGGAAAATAAGATGCCAAGGGAAGCATGAGAGTCACTGGAATCCAGTTGTAAGGCCTCTCCCTTGATGAAGCAAGTGAAGACACCCCCCTACAACACTCCACTATTACAACTGCAATTTTGTAAGCACCTTTTTATAGCAGCCTTTGTTCTTTATCCTCCAACTCCTTGAGCAAAATGCTTCTGGGAAGGGACACACTCATGTTTCCCTCTGCCCTGTGCAGCACCATCAGCGCTATCCAAACCCCAGACAGATGAAACAGGTGCCTGAGTTGCATATTTGAGTCACCATCAGTATGGCTGACTCATAATTACTCTGAACATATAGTCTGTTTTCAGATCTTTGGGTAGAGATGTAAAACCCAAATGTCACATTAAAAGGGGCTGTCAACCCTCTAGGTCTCTAAGGAAACAAGGTTTGACAGTAAAAATGGGTAATGATATTATTTCTGGAACCTGTTTTAGAGTTTCTGACTCCTAGACTTTACACAAATTAGTAAGTTTCTCTCTGTATTTCCTACAGAAATATATCTGAAAAAATACAGATTTATGGAAGAATTCTCTCAGTTGTCCCAAGGAAAAGCTTCCATTTAAGTGAATGGAAGTTAAATGTGGACAGATACCACCCGTTTTAACTTACACTGAAGTCAGAGCTGATCCAAGGCTATGTCAGGCACAGGCGAGGAGTCTTCCATATGAGAAAGTTCAGATTCAGGAGCTTCTTCTGCACAACCTGGGCTCTGTTGCTCTCAGTACAGAGGACAGTATTATCTTCTCCAAGAAACCTTTCAGTCTGGAAAGGGCTCTTCCTTCCCTAGGGAGCAAGGAGGAAAATGAATCACAATGGGCTTCTGAAGAGGCAAATGAGCATAGAGACCTTTAATTTCTGCAACACAGCCTTTCCCACTTTTAGACTAGCAGCTCTTCACTCTTCCCTTCTTTGCAGCTGGCAACTGAGACCAGCAGCTGGACCCCAGATGACCTGCAAAGGTCATCACTACATTAACCCCTGCTGATCTGGTTTCCTACCCCTCAGGCCAAGAGGAACCTGGGCTGGGGATGCCTGACTCTACCTTGGGGAAGGAGTAGCAGGTGACTTAGCCCACCCAAACCACCAGGAATAGTGCATGTCCTGTCCCAGGGGGGCTATACAGGTTGATGTGCACACACAGTACTGCAATATTTAACATTTAACTGCAATATTGCACGTAGTCCAAGGATTAGAGATGGCTGCTTTTTAAATAAAGGAAATACTATTATCCCCATTGTATGGAAACATCAGGCACGGGAGGTTGTATGTAAACTTAATGGACATGAAAATCAGTATCTGAGCTGCAAACAGAAGGCAGGTCACCTGCTCTTTACCTCCCACTGCCTCCTGTACTCTCTCTTTATCTCTGCTGGGTGTATCACTTGAGATATTTCAGAGGAAAACCATTGCAGAGGTTAGATTTTCTAGAAGCTGCAGGAGAGCACCATGATTACTCAAATACAGAGCAAAAATATGGACTCATATTTCATCTTCATTCCCTGACCAAAAATGTACTTGAGAGTATAATATCTATTCAACACCTGGTTACACACCAGTTAACTTCCATTAGCTTAACCCTCAAACGCTGATCCAAGAGTGTGGCCCATGAACAGATCTGCAGCAGAACCACCCCACTGCAGAGAAGCAAGAGCCACTTCCACTCACTATGATATCACACCCCGGGAGACACCCTAATCAAATGATCATTTTGATCAGAGAGTGTTTCTATTAAAATTGTCTGTGTTACTGTCCAGCAAGAATAGTATTTTGTCAGCCAAGTTCCAACACATTTGAAGGATTGGGAAATAACAGATTCCAGGAGTAGCTATGCAGAAGAATTTTTGCCCAGCTCCTGCAATCAAAAGCAGGCAACCAACCTCCTACACGTACAGGCCACCAGCAGCTCCAGTGAAACTTTGTACTTCCTACACTTCCTGCCCATGTATTCCCAGTTATTACTCTGGACCCAAACACTGCACCTCCTGGCCCGGGGAAGAGTGATGAGGAAACAGAAAGGCTCTGGGGCAGCATTCACACCCTGCATGTGTACTGCAGCTCTCGTGCAACCCCACCAAAACCGTGTTCGCTCTTGGTGAAGCAGACACAGGTCTTCCTCAAGAAGGACTTCTCCCTTTTCCAGTTCTTTACTATACAAAGTTTTGTACATTCATCTAATTGTCTCATGCAAGTCCCTCACTGCTACCTTTCATACAGTCCCCTCCAGCACCTCCTTCTGTTTCCCCAGTGCTGATGAATAAATTTGGAGGCTATCTGAAGAGCGCATCAGCCTCTTGCCCTACAGCATCACTCTCACCTTTGTCAGTACCACCTTTCATACCAAACAGCAGCATTTCTCCCATCACAGGATATTACACAGATGAAGAATTAATTCATCTATGCTTAAACATATTATCCTGTTCTCTTCTCTTCCACCCATTGTGGTGATGGACTGAACAATTCACTTTAATCTGAAGTTAAAAAAAAAAAAGACTCCAATTCCAAACAAAGACAGGGAAGAAAATTTACCTTATGGAATGGGTGCTAAGCAGTGTACGCTCATCTACTTTCTCAGCCTGTACAGGCAATTACACAGGCAATTACACATGTAAATTAGGCATAAAATAGAACTTTGCGTGAGTAAAAGTTACTCCTTACATCATGTCTATTTACAGCTGCTAATTGTGAATGTGCTAAGTGTTCGTCCTGCTCTGCAATTAGAAATGAAGCCAGTGTAGTTACAGGAGAGCAGGAGTTTCTCTGTGGACCTGGGGGAACAAACCACTTCTTTTCAGCACAGCTCTTGTTGGAAAAAATACTTTCTGCCTCATCACCAAAGCAGAACCCATCACCTGGTATGTGTTAGTGCTTCCAAGTTCCATAATATAAGCTGTCAAAAATACATCTGTGACTACAAACTGGTTCTGCATTAATTGGGAAATTTAGCTCAGCAATGCATCAGTCTGGACAGTTCTCTTTGGTAGGCAAAGTCTCTATGTCTACATCTGTGACACTGAAAACCCCTGCACTTAGCAGCCAGCTCTAATGGTCCTGCACTAACTTCAGCAGAGTAATGCAGTGTGATTCAAGGTCAATGCTCCCTGAATCAATTTTCCATGGTCTATAATCTTTGCTGTAAACAGCCTACTCTGCAAGTAAAAAAGCAGATGGGGGCTTAATGTCATCACTTTCACCCTTAATACCTTCATATTAAGCTCAAAGAGCTAAAAGGATTTCATATGATTTGTTCCAGGCTTGTATCAGACTCATCGAGGCACCTCCCTTATTCTAGACCACCATGGTAGCCTCTAATGTTTGGCTTTTCACAGGCCCAGCCCTGTGTGCAGCATAAATTAAACCAGCTGGAGGATAATATCTGAAGGAGTAGCAAACACTCTGTGTAACCTCTGCCCCGTTCGCCCTCTCCATGCTTGGCAAGTGCCCATGTTGGGAGGAAGACAGAAGGACCACGGGCAGCTGAAGGCTGCTTTACTTTCCCTTGCAGCCTGGAACGCTAAAGAAAGGCAGTTCTCCCATGGGATGTCCCCTTTGAACAGCTTCACAGGCATCAGAGGGTCACAGTGCTGGGGAGGGGTGAACCGGTCTCTTTTGTTTCTCATTTCCACCCTGGAGTCAAACATCCATTCTTTTTAGCAATCAAAACTATAACTAAGTCTCCAAGGGCATTTTCCCAATGTTCACCCCCGAACAAACCACTCCAGAGAATGCCACAGGGTGCTAGAAAGACTTTGAAGTCCCCAAAAGAGAACTTTTCTGTCATATTCTCTCCCTTGTCATGCCTAAATTATGCTTTTAAAAAGACAATGAAAGCAAGCCAGGCCATATCCTCTATCTGTTACTGTCTCCATTTAAAACTGAAACATATGAAAAGCTGGAGATAAGGGCTGGCATAAATAACAGGAGAGACTGGGCTATCTATAAAATCACAAGATAAGCAGTAAAAAAGCACTTAATAAAAGAGAAATCATCACAGCCATTCTCCAGAACCTCAGTAATACAGCAAGCTTTCCACAACTTAAAGTAGTGGGGATGATTTCAGTATTCTAGTAGAATACTCTGAAATAATGAATGCATAATTAATAGTGATTAACCAAAAGCTCCTTCTGTTGCTATTTCCCAAAGCCAGGGTGAGAAGATCCTGGTGCAGGAAGTACTGAAGTTTGTAGTACCAATGTTTGGATCTCAGAAGTCCTCAAAAGCATTCGGTGTTTGGATTTCAGGTTCTGGTTTGAATTAGCTCTTGTTTTCAGACTCTGTTTTGCCATGCCATCATCACATGGACATTTTCACAATGCCTCACGGTGACTTGTATGCCTTTTAGATTATTTTTTTTCTCATTTGTCTTCTGTATGGATATATAAAAAAACCCTCACACTTTCAATTTAGAGTAATTAAAAACAAACCACCACCCCAAACAAACAACTCCAAAAGGACAGGGTTTTCTGCAGTCTTACAGGTGGGCCGTTTCAGCAAAGACTCTCAAGCTGCTTTTGTAACCTGCTTCCCAAGGCCAAATCCCTCCTGTGCAGTAGCTGTTGCCTCCCTTTTGCAGCAGGAGAAACTGAGGCACCACAGACTTGAATCACCGAGCCAGGATGACACAGTAAACCTGCAACTGCTGAGCAATAGAGCCCAGAGTTCTGAGCTACTGATAAGAACAGTCAGCCTATCATTGTCTCATTGCCTCACGATCTGATGAGGGATAGCACATTACAGAGCAGCAGCTGTCCATGGGAAATTGTTGGCCTTAACTTTTCCATGTGTGAAGTGTTAACGCGAGTGTTCGTGTACTCCTTGCCTGTGAACTTTTCATGCAAATGTCAGCTCCAAGGTATTGTTACAGTGGGGAAAATACAAGTACTGCAATATATTGTTTGTTCACTTAATCTTTTTGTCAGTTTGCACAGCTTTTTTTATGTTATGATAGGTTTCTGCAAGCACTCCAGGTGCCTGGGCAAAAATGTTCAGCCAGCCAGTGCACTTCTTCAGCTGTACACAAGCATTTGAAGAAAATTAATTTCAGATTTGACCGTGCAAGAATTCCTGCCCCAAGTGTGCACACAACCCAGGCAGATCTACAATCTTGGTGTGATGCTCCATGCAGGTAGCTTAATGCAGCCTCTGTCTGCTTTGCAGAAGTTTCTTTCCCCTGACTCTTGACAACAGCTTGCCAGTCTAAACTGGGATTTGTACTGGTGGTGTTTTGCTGTCAGTTGTGAGATTTAGCAAGAACACTTGGCCAAATTAATTCCTGGCAAAATTCTAACCTGCTTTACAACGTAGTAATCATTCCCCTCCAAAACATACTACCAGTAGCAGTTGTGACAGTAGTTTAAAGATCCCCTATTTTGATCACTTGTAGCCAAATCCAACCCTGTGTGTCCCTTCTGGGGCTCTCCAGGAACCGTGGGCCACTAGTATCTTCAGGGCTGTACCAAGGGTGGGGCAGAAAGCAAGACAGCTCTGGATGTTCCTCCAACAGAGGCACAAAATGGGGAAAACAACAAAACACAGCAGCTCCTTGTAAATTTGGACATCTGTGGGAGACCCTGCAGGGAGTCTCTGTGGAGCAGGGCAGCAAGCAGCGGGGTGCTGAATTACTCTCCTGCCCCAGAAAG
This sequence comes from Chloroceryle aenea, assembly GCA_013399075.1. NCBI lineage: Eukaryota > Metazoa > Chordata > Aves > Coraciiformes > Cerylidae > Chloroceryle > Chloroceryle aenea. The sequence continues at coordinate 150,898 of VWZY01011869.1, read as the reverse complement.
AAGCATTCCTGAATATCCTGGACCCTGAACACAGCAGACTGAAAAGTTTTTGCTTAGCTGATCAATAAGAAAATAAGGTTAGCCTTATCTGATGAGCCAGACACCTGACTTCAGAGCAGCAGGTTTCTGCCGAGCAGCAGTGATTCAGCTTCAAGGCATCAAAGAAAAATGCAGAGAGCTGGGTCCAGTGAAACTCTCACATGCCTCATCCTCAGTTCCCTCTAATGGGGTAAGAAATGCCATGCCAGACAGCTCAGCTGCCAATCTGTCTGCAAAAAGAACATTAGGAATCTTGGAGTAAAAAACCCAACAAACTCACGGGGCCTTTGGAAGAGGAAGAAAAGAGGGCCCTTGTTCAGGGTATCCGATATCACGGGGTAAGAGCACAGCCCTGAGAAGGGGTGATGAGGTTTTGAACCTCCTGTGGCTGAACATGTCCTGTGTCTGAGAGGGCATAAAGATATACAGCGATATAAAAACCTCCTCGTGTCTCATGTCTCTGCAGGTGCTCTAACCACTGGGTATTACAGTCCTCTGCAGAGCTGGTGCAGGTGACTACAACACCTTGACCCTCTCCACAACTGCTGGGTGTGAGTTGAGGCTGCCTCCCAAGCATGCCCAGAGTGAGCCAGGCACCCTGCTCAGCTGTGCCCTGCCAGAGGCAGGTGCAGGATGGCTCAGACTGGGACAGCCCTGCAAGTGCCCGAGGCAGAACCCCAGGGTGCCAGGAAACCACAGAGTCAAACAGTGCAGTGCAATGCGAGTGCAGACACCTCTGGCATTCAGTGGCAGCTATCAAGGGACTTTTAGGTGACAGTGGTAGATTGCTGCCCCTTCAGCTCCACTTGAAACACCAGTTTGGCCCCTGAACCATAAATCAGCTACAACCCTGTCTCACCCAGAGAATGAACTCCCTGGTTCTTGCTTTCTGCACTTTGCATCGCTCCAAGTCATGAACACAGAAGGCTTGCCAGGGCAAAGCAGCACTGTGCCATTCATGGTCTATCCAGGGTGCCACCTGATGCTGCAGAAGATTTTGCTTGGCCCAGAAATCAGCAAATGCATTCTTTATACTAGCCAAGGAGGCTCCTCATCCCAAAGAGATCTGTAAGAGAACAAAAGTTCTGGTAACAGGCATGAAGGTAAATGCTAAGGCAGCTGTCAAAGGCCTGTAAATTACTGTAGTCTGAAGTGTGGCAACTTACACCCTAACCAACCCAACAGGTTTTATTCAACTGGAAAATAAACGAGCCCTAGCTTTAAAAATGCATTAACCAAAACCACCCCTGCTCGTTTACTTCAGAGAGTTTTTGTTTACTGATCTAGACAAGATGTATGGAAAACTTACTGCAAACTGCCTGTTGTTAGCCGAGTAAACATCACCACATCCTCGCAGCAATGAGAGATCTCTAAACGCCATCACTAATGCTTGCTGCCCGAGATTCAGATCCTGCTGTGGTGGGGCATGCAGAGAGATCCTTTAACCCTTGAACACACTTGGTGAGCTTTTCAGAGTCGGGTTAACGACATCTGATCCCAGCTAAGGTCCCTAGTCTCAGAAGAAACAAGAAAGAAGGGTGATACAAAGCAAATAGCACAGCAATGGGCTTGAACATATTTGCAAATTTCCCACTAGGTATCATGCAAATTTCACACCAAAAAGTATTATTAAGAGATCCCCCCTTGAAAGAGTGAAGTGTCCATAAATGGGGCTGTATTACTGATGTAGGAGAGGATGCAGAATGAACTATACACCTTATATATACACTCTATACCCATATAGTGAACCTGACATTGATTAAAGAACTTGGGGACAGCTTTAAGAAAGAAATCTGTAACTTTGAGGGATGCATTTTGGGGACAGCCATGTGTTAAAGCAGATGCTTCCCGTGCTAAGTACTGAAAAATGTGAACCACTGAGCTTGAGGCCACTTTCAGCCAAACTGCTCCTCAGTTTTCCCATCTATAAAATTACACTGCATTGGGTTTTATTCTACAGTTTGCCTTATTTAGAGGAAAAAAAAAGGAAATGATGCCAGGAGAACTATTTTGAGTCTTCTCATAAGAGAAGCAGTTTGCAGAACTGGGCTTTGAGAGTACTGCATGGCACATCCTATAGACAGAGATGTAATGTTGGAGACAACTAAATAGGAGATCTTTAATCCCAAGACATGCTTACACAAATGTGTTCTATTTCAAAACCTCCTCTAAATTATTTCAAGCAAGCAGAGAACGTTCACTCCCCAAAGTGTTAAATTATGCACCGAAATTGCAATTCAGTTCCAGTAAACCACTCGTTCTGATGCTGGATTTATTTTTCCCTCCTGACTAATTGCATGTGCTGAAAAGACCACAAAGTCCACAACAACCTGAGGCCATTTTACTGAATGCTGCAGAGGTCATTTAAGAAAGGAGCATAATGGATAAGCAAGGCAGTTCTGGTAACACCACAAGGCCTGGATGACACACCTTCTGTACACTCCACCACCTGAGTTTCTTTCCAGAGTACAGTATTTTATGAAGGAGCAATTTTAATCCACAGACTAATAAAGCAAGACAAGTTGGCCAGGTTGGAAACATGGGAGGAGTTCCTCGGAAGAATGTAGCTCTCAACACTCTGGATTAATAATTAACAAGACAGACAGAATGATAGGGAAAAAAAAGAGAAACAGATTGAGGGCCACACCAGGGGCTATCTCCAGAAGGCCAAATCCAGTCTCACTAAGTTCCCCTGAGTATATTTCATTCAGCTAAAAACAAAGCACCCTGTTTGGGTTTCCAGTGTAAGTGAACAATGCAAGCACCTTCTTCAGCAACTCCAGTGAGTTTGCTTCATGTGGGATCCTACTTAGCATGCCCTCACTCCTGCATTTCCTTGAAGCTGTCAGGCAGATGGCAAGCCAAACTCCCTAACTCAAAGTCTGATTTCTGTACTCTGACTCCTTTTCACATGCTCAAATGCTCTCAGATAGACATGACTTCAGTTGCTAGAAGGAACCAAACACTAGGGCAACTTACAGGCAGAAAAAATCAACAGAAAGTACATTAAAGTAGACCAAGTGCTATTCTAATAAGACTTGAGTACTGCACGTTGTAAGGGTATGATGTATTTTGGGTCTAGAGGTGGTTACTTTTTTTTGGCTGTCAACTTATGTCATCTTCTGAATCCGGCCGTGCCGGGAAAATCTGTTACCACCCCGAGCCCCTCTGCTGGATGTTGGCCTCATCCAACTGCCTATGGAGCAGTTCCAGCAAGCACTCCTCCTTTCACTTCAGATGAGCTCAGACTGACTATTGCAACTATTCAAACCAGCCTGACCGATTTTGGTCTGAAAAGAACTAGGATCTGCTCTCACAGACCTGATGGGAGCAGCAGGCTTTAGCCAGGAGACAATTACAAAGAGCCAAAAACTGCATGTGAAAAATGACATCTTCCTACAGCCTCACTGAAATGACCATACTGGGAAAGCAAATGTGGCAATTCTGGCACAGAAATGTCTTAGCTGTGCTGCTCAGCCTCATCCTGCACCTAGGCAGTGGCTTGTTGCCTCTGAAACAGGCAGCGAGTCCCCTTTCCCTCTCAAGGCTGCCTTGCTCATCAAAACACATAGGAAATAGCTCATCAGTCTAGCAAAGAATTACTTTTTTCTGTGATTAGCCTTAGTGCTAGCTTTACCCGGGGAGAAACCAGCAGTGTGAAAGCACGGGACAGACCAGTTACCTCCCCAGAGCCTTGTCCAGAAGGGTGGGAGCGAGTCACCTCCCTTTTGGTGAGAAGCCAATAGATCTGCACCGTCCTTGCCACATAGCTGCAAAGTGCAGAGCCACTTCTTTTTTGATCTGGGGAATAAATATGAATAGGGAACACTGGTGTAACAGCATCCCTGTCAGGCCCCACTCTGCAGCTCAAACCGGCCAGCTCACACGCTTAGAGAATCCCAAGCTTAAGACATTTGTGGCATGTTTGCAAAGAAGCAAAACCAGATTTTTCCCTTTATATACATATTGCTATATATTTACATACACACCCCTCTCTATACACATCCATAGGTATAAGGGCATTGATTAGCATGCAGTACCTGCTACTGAAGGCCTGCACAGGTCTCAGTGCAGACACAACTGCCGTAAGCAGTGCGTGCTGTTCCCAGAGCTGGGGGGGACTTGACACCAGTGGGGCTGCCCCCCTGCTGACATCCACTAGGCTGGCTGTTCACTTTTCAGGAGCACAACAGGCAGGCAGGCAAACAGACACAGGTGAGTACCTGCAAGAGGGACAGGGGGCTTTCAGTGTCGCTCCCCGATTCAGGTGGCTCACCAAGAAGAGGAAAGTCCAAAGTCCCTGCCAGAACACACCAGGGGCTGTTAAACTTCAGGACAAGCCTTTTACTGTCACAGATGGAGCTTGCTTTCCCCCCTCTGCCAGCACAGGCCCTGCCTCTCCACCTGATCTGGCTCTGCAGAACAAAAGCCTTCTGCTCAGCAGCCGCGGGGGGACTGGTACACACGTCTGTCTCTTGCTGCCTGGCTCCATCACATTTAAACTGGGACCTGAAAGAGCCTGCTTCCTTTCTTCCCTCCCTACTGGTATCTGGTAATTTAAAGATTGAAAGCAGTTAAATTTTTTTTGTATATACCAAGTAGAGGGGTGGAGAATTGGGAATCCTTTATGTTACTGACCAAAATGATTATGCAGATGGTGCTGGCTGGTGACCCTTCACAACCAGTTCAGCTCTACTCTTTTTGGATCTGGGTGTTATGTGCTTTCAATTATTATGAAATAGAATTCAGAGCATGAGGAAAGTGCAGAATTACTGGCCTAGTCAACTTGGCACACTAACGCAGCCAGTTAGCTATGGAAATATCCCTATACTCAGTTGAATAAGCTGCAGAGGCTATTGAAACCTCCAGCTTTAAAACTGAATGTAAACATTGCAGCCATTTTTTCAAGTAGATGACAACAACAGCACAATTAGAAGGAAAAAAAAAGGCCAAGAAAAAATAAAAAGGAAAAAACCAACCAAACAAAACCAGCTACATGAAGCACACTCCATCTATGAAATACATTTCTTCCTCCCTCCCACTGTGGCAGTGATGAGATCCTTAACAGGAAAGAAAACTGGGGAGCTTAATCATTTCAAAACGCCCTTGTAAAATGCACTAAGCCATCACAATATTTTAGGATGCAGCTTCTTCGAGGGCCTGAGCAGATGCTACCAAAACTGCTGTTCTAGTCTCTGCACTGACTGAACGGGCATTGGTTACGATTTTAAAAGCACAAGAATGAGCAATCTCTTGTCCTTTTTACTTATTTACTCCCACTGTCTCTCCCTTCCCCAGATCCATTTGGGTTTTATCCTGGAAACTACTGCCATGCTCTCATAAAACAGGGGTCAAGACAATCTATGCACTGACAGCACCATCTAAGTAAATGACTCGCTAGAAACTAGCAGCAGATATTTGAGGCTACTCAAAGCCCTGCAGTCAGTCAACTCCCAACGCAGGGACAGGCTTTGGGGGGGGTGTTGTGGTTTGGTTTAAGTGTTTGGGTTTTTCCTCCTTTTCTTGGTTTAAGGCAAATCCTAATAAAACCCAGAGGGCAAAATATCAGTCTGTCTCTGGTAGGCCAAACAGCAAAGAGCTGGAGCAGTTCCTGTCCCCATCCTTCTCTCACACATTAGAGCAACCAAACCCTCTTGCCAACAGATGCAGAGGTTTTCTTAAGAGGAGTAAAGGTATTTGCAGTTCTCATCAAGAGTCGGTGCTCAGCACTACTGCTGGAGAGAGAGAGGAGCACGGTTAGCAGCTGAAAGAGGATTTGTACGAATGCCCACACACCTAGAAGTAGAAGGTTTTGTCTCCTAGCGGAAGGGAAAAATCCTATCGATTTCAGCAGCACTGCAACCTATACATCAAGTGCTGCATCCGAGGGGCGGGGGGAAAGCGTTACTGATGGAGCTACACGTAACAAAGCTGTTCTTTTCATGTCTAAGTTCTGGCAGAAAATTCCTCGCGTGCTAATTCCTCAGAGATGGTGTGTGTAAGAGGGAGCTTGCAGGATGGGTTCCAGTCAGCACTGCCACTCGCTCACCTGAGGCGTTTATTTCAGTGCAGGA